>JALGBA010003897.1:0-491070 GCA_023970755.1 Azemiops feae | reverse complement strand
GGGGAGGGAGAGAGGAAGGGAGGGAAAAATCTTACTTGTAATTTAGCCTGTAATGCTTTGATGCTTTAACTGTTTTCTCTTTGATCCTTACTAGCATTTCTAGCATTTGGGATGGGAGTGTGTGGAAAAGAACATCAGCTTACCTTAAGCAACTAAGACCTTTTGAGGACCATTCTTTCCCACTTTGATTGGAGGGTATGCTTTTACTTGAAAACTTGATGTAAATTACCAAATTTTTTTAAAAAGGCCAATTTTCTCGGCCTCTCCCTACATTTATTTAGTAATCAAATTACTAATCTTAGTCCTACTTAGACTAGACTTACGTAGTCTTTTTTTAATATATTTTTTTAATTTTTTAACATAATCACCTTAATATTTGGTAAACAGCATGTTGTCTAGGCTTATATTTAAAAACAATCAATAACAATTAATTTCTATAATTCCATAATCCACATAGTAGCTTTCCTTGATTTTCTCTTCTTCCAACAATATTCTCTTTTATCAATCTTGAGTTATTACATTTATTTTTATAACAATTGAATATAAACATTTTTCTAGTATTTCTACAAGTAACAACCATATCAATATAAAGCTTCTTTTCTAATTGATCACCTTAATTACCTTGTCATAAAACCTGTATTCAGAGTTCTTATTTTGATTTGTTTTCCCTGCAATGTTCAAAACATTGTTACCAGTTAAGATTTCCTCAGAGTTAATTACACTTAAGTATTTAAATATTTTCCTCATACGAGCCATCCCAACAATTTTATATTTCTCATATCTTAAAACAAATAAAAAAAGAAAAAGGAAAAAAGGAAATATTATACTATTTGAGAAACATGTCCCTCTTAAGCTAAAATACATTTATATCCAGAATTTTTATATTCTTTTTAACCATATTCAAACAAATGTTTAATCTTTAAGTATTCCATCTAATAAATCCAATTATCTGATCTTTTAAATCTATTCAAAACATTCTTATCAATTGAAATTTTCTCAAAATCAATTACACTTAAGTATCTAAAACATTTTCCTCATGTAAACCATCCCAACATTTTTATATTTCTCATATCATAAAAAAATACTGTTACTTCAGGGGCCCATCCCTCTTAAACTAAAATTCATTTATATCCAGAATTTTTCTATTTATTTAACCATATTCAAACAGGGGTTTAATCTTTAGATATTCCAGCTGATAAATCCCATTATCTAATTTCTTTAGCATTTTTTTTTTGCCAAACATCTTTCCTAATCAGTATGCTCCACTGGACCAGAAGGTCTTCCCATAATCTTGTAGATGTTGTTGTAGGTAGAAGAGACAAGTCAAGTAAGATGTTTTTTGTAGGAATGTTTTGCCCCTACGTATTCATTGAAAATCTTTTTCTTTCTTTCTCTCTTAATTTCTCTTATCATTTTTTGTCTCTCAAGTTCTCGTAGTTTTCATGACAGCTCTATAATCCATTTTGTCAAATCTTTTTTCTTGTCCTCAGACTTATTTTGCAATCTTGAAGTGTGGGTTATCTTTTCCATGTCAGATATTTCCTGCAAGTTTTTCTCCACCTAGGTTAAGTCATAATTCCTTCCATTGTTGGGTTCCATCTTTAAATCTCTTTCCTCTGGTTTATGTTCAGTTATCTGCTTTATTTGATAGCTCTTTTTTATTTTCTGAGAGTTTTTTTTGTTGTGAGGTTAACTTGAAGATGTGTTCATTTATATTTTCAACATTGTTTTTAATTTCCTCATGGTTTGAAATCATTGTCATTTGTATTAGTTGCAGCATAGCATGCATTTCCTCCTGAAAAGTATTTGTTTTTTCTTGATATGTTCTTTCTGCAGATCTCTGATGTTCCATGATAGCCAAAAATCAAAGTTTTCCTTTCTCTGCAGACAGCTTTAGAGTCACAGTTCAATAAATATTTATAATCCAGGAAGATCAGTTTTTTTCCTAAGGTTTATGGTTCTCACTTTATAGATAGTTCAAAATGTTTTCTTTTCTTTGTTGCAGCTGTTCTCTTTTTAGTTAAAACATTGAAGATCACAAAAACAGCTTATCTTTTTCTGGGCTTTCTGCCAATTTCTGTATCAGAGCAACTACAATTGTATATTTCCATCCACCACTAGATGTCAGCACCAGTTCATTTTTCAGTTTTCAAAACAAGCAATTACTTTCTTCTGTTTTCATCAATAATCTTTTGAGAAGAAAATCTTAACTAATTTCACCAGTTTCAAATTTATCCAGATTTAAGTCTTGTATTCATTTCATTTCAATGTATTTCTGTCCCCCATAAAAGTTTAATTCACCGCTTCTGCCTATGGGAGGGTGCAGCAAAAGTCCCCCTCCTTCTCACTTTCGGAGGATTTTTGCTTCTTGGGTTTTTTCCCCCAGGAAATCAATTATCAAGTAGAAGAAAGAGAATCAGTATTCTTATCCAGTTCCAAACAAGTTGTTTACAATCAAGCTTAAATTAGTGCTTTTTGGCTTCGGCTGTTTGTAGCTTGGGCTAGACTCTGGAGTGAAGCTAACCTTTCTTCTGCTGGTTTCTGGAGGGCTTTCCCCGGACAACCGGATCGACCGCCATCTCTCCAAGGTCGGCAGGGCACCCCTCCTTCTTTGTCTCCAGGGCGAGTTTAGGCCCATTTAGGATCCCCAAACAGGAAAAAATCGGCCGTAGGGTGCGGAGCCCTGCGATCTCTTGGTTGCTGTGTTACTGCACGAAACCGGAAGTCCCTAGACTTACTTAGTCTTAATGGTCTTATGGTTAGGGGAAATTATTTAAATGATGAGACACATCACTTCCTTCATTTTGCTGAATAGAACCCCAAAAGAATAGCACTATCTTTGCTACTAACAGTTGTTTCTATAATAGTGGAAAATAGTTAACCAAACGCCTTCTCCTGCTCTATTCTGTGCTATTGATACTCAGCACTTTTCTGCATCATGATGCCAAGGAACTTTCATAGCTTTTTCCTTTCTAAGGCACCATCAACTGTTATAATTATATTGGGAGGAGATTCATGTATAAGTGAAGTCCAAATCCTTATGCAATCCAAAATTCCATTTTTGTGGCCTTTCAAACTCCTTTATCGCTGAAAATCAACTATAGTGCAATCCCTCCTACTATTTGAGGCATGAAGTATTGTTTGCAATAATGCAAGCCGAAAAATGGATTTCAATTGTTTTTTTAAAAATGTATAGAATTACCTCCCAAAAAATAAGAGTTTGGTATCCTAGATCCATAGGATCTAAAGAAGCAAGCAGGGACAAGTGACAAAATACAAGTCTGATCTACATTGCAACATGCACTCCACTGCTGTGCACTCTGAGTTCAATACCAAAATATTTTGATGGAAGTACAAAAGTTTGCATCATGACACTGCAATACATGTATTATCATTTTGGCATAATTGTAGTTTGGAATGATGCCTATGCCAAGAATAAAATTAGAATATCTAAACCTCTACCTATATGCATCTTATGGGTCTGCCTACAGGCCATCAACCCTGCCTATGGCATCCTTCAAAATTTAAGAAAATTTGACTCAGTGAGACAGAGGATGCATGTGTCCTGCAGCCCACAAATTACCTACATCAGCTATGTAGCAGAATCCTGATGTTTTCCCTTTAGCATTTCTGCTCTATGTAATACTGAAAAATAACAATTTATGCATGATACCACCAAGTAATTTAGATATTGTTACCTTATTTATTTTTAATGCAATCTCTTCTGGATATGTGTAGTATATTCACATACTCTACTGTTTCAGCAGGACATTCTTTCTTTTTTTATTGGATAGAATGGGCTGAATCTCTCTGCTCCCACTGTCTCATGAGAAAAATTTCCAGAGGTGAGAACAGAAACCTCAAAAGAAAATGAGCATTGGTTATTATACACCTTGGCATTTCAGCAGTTGAATATAAAGCATTTTACACCCTGTAAATATGCAGTCTTAGGCAAGTGTTACATCTTCATGCTTGCCCCTCTTCCTCCTCCTTACTTTCTCACATTTAAAACCCTAAAAATGGGATATATACATCCCTTAGAGTCATATACTGCTGGTGGCTTTTGCCATATTTTCAGTATGAACTATCTCTATTCAACCTATATGAGAACTATTTGTATTTCTGGGTTTCTTTTTCAGTTCCTAATCATAAAATGAGACCTCAACCTTTGAATCTTTAGGAGTGCCACTGCCACCAGGTGGAGAAGCTAAAAGATGGTAGGGCATAAAACTACAAGATTCTGTGGTCAGAATCTGTGGAAGAAGCGCCAGCTAACTTTGGGTGGGGCTTTTTTGCCTGGAGCATAAGAGCTCACACAGCAAGCTAGTCAAGTTGCTGGAAACACCTCTTGTGATCATTCAGTTTGTATCCAGAAAGCCTGTCTTGCTTTCCGAAACCATCTCATCTGTGCTTATCACCTGACTCAGCCTGAATTTGAGCACTATTGCAAATCTGGCAAATCTGTTTCCTATTTTGGGCCAATTTGATTATTCTTTCTCCTTAAACCTGTAGGCCAGACTTCAAGGAACTGATTCAGTGTGGCCTCTGAATATCTTGGAGACAGAAATAAACACCTTTTCCTGATTCTGCTGTTATTGTTATTGATTAATTAACTGCCTGTAAACTAGTATTGGTTCTCAGTTATCTTGACCTGCTTGTAAATGTTGTAATTCTTGCAAAATTCTTCAGAGTTCTTCTAGAACTCTGGTTCTCAACCGTTTCTTCACCACGGACTCCCTTTAAATACTTTTCTGGCCACAGACCATGGCCATGAACCCCCAAGACTTCAAGATTTAAATCATAACATTTCTTCAAGACTTTGCAGATCCACTGTGATGACATCACAGCTCCCCAAGGGACTGCGGACCACAAGTTGAGAACCACTGTTCTAGAATTTGTAGGAAAATCTGCTCCTGTTTTTCTCTGATCAGTAGAAAAGGTGTTCCATAATTCCCCCCCTTTTTTTACTGGATGCTAAAGCCCTGCAAAGGATTTTTGAAAAGGGTTAGGATTTTTTAATTTTTTTAAATTTATTTATATTCTTCATTATTTTTATAAATAACTCAAGGCAGCAAACCTACCAAATATTCCTCCCCCCCCCTTATTTTCCTCACAACAATAACCCTGTGAACTGAGTTGGCCTGAGAGAGAGTGACTAGACCAAAGTTACCCAACCAGCTTTCATGCCTAATGAGGGACTAGAACTCACAATCTCCTGATTTCTAGCCTTGGGTATTTGGATAATATAGAGATGGGCTTTTGGACTCAAACTAGGGACACCAAATTTCAAATGTCTATTTAATTGTGAATCTTAATAAAAGATTTGGGATCATTTGTTATTTCTCAATTAACCAGCCCAAAGGGTTCCTTATTATATTATAATATAATTATATAGTATAGTATAATTATAGTAGTTTTATTTTTTTTGTATCCCAAAACAATACAAAGCAATCAAATATGAAGAAAATGTACAATAATTTGCTATAATCCCAATTTATCACAACAAAGAAATTACAGATTCTAAGATATCTTAATTGGTGAAGACATTTAACAAAATCATCAGAATATGTATCAAAATAAGATTTTTTAAATTAAAAATTTATATTTACCCAGTTTCATAAAGATCCTTAAAAAGAAACCTCTTTACAATTGTTTTAAATTTTGGAAATGTTGCCGATAAAATCTCAAGGGTTTATGTGGGCAATCACCAGGATTCTAGACTGATTCAAAGAGTCATCTACCCCCAAATTAAATTAAAAAATGAGACTCAGATGTAATTCTGGTAGAAATTAATTTTAGAGGACTGGTACCAGGTATCAAATCCTGACAAAGCTATTTCATTATAATGAGATACCAATCAGCCTTGACTAGACAACTGATTGAGCACATAAACTACAAACAGATTTTTGAGATAACCAGATGTGCCTATGATCAGGGCTTGCTGATTTAACACAGAAACTTAAACTGGTATCTAATGTAGCCAAGTTGTAATAGACGAGATATCTCCTCTATCTTCTTCTAGTAAAGTCTAGAACAACCCAGCTACACTGATCTGAATCTGGATCAGGAAGTAGAGAAAAATATAGTATTATTAATAGCTAACAAACAGCTGCACTGATCCAAGTGTGAAATAACCAGATCATGAACTAGTTGCTTTGCTTTGTGTGGTGAAGAACCAGAAGATGTTATGAACATTGATTAAGTGTAATGATATCTCAATTAAGTAAAGAAAATTCTTCACTGATTGGAGTTCCTAGGTCCCCCATCTCAAAGGAGGCTGGCAGCTGTTAAAACAGAGAGGGGGGGGGAAAGAACATCAAAATGGAAACCCAAAATCTCTGTCTTCTCTATGTTCAGTTTGACATGACACCATGACATGGTGAGAATAGTTTGAGACTTCACCAAGGTAGTTGGAAGGAATGCCAATGTCATATGATCCAAAATAAGATATATAGGTGTGAGACAACAGCATCTAGATCTTTGAAGAAAAATAATTATATAAATATAATAAATAGACAGTATGTGGGAGCCATATTTAGTGTTAAAAACCAGAGATTACTTTAAATGCAGCAATTAGTAAAATGTTATATAAGAGAAGAAAAAGAAACTTAAACTGACTCTAAATTTTCTTTGGCATAAGATAAAGGTTTAAAGGTTTCCCCTGTCCAGTCGTGACTGACTCAAGGGGGCGGTGCTCATCTCCAATTCTCAGCAGAGAGAGCCTGAGTTGTCTGAGGGATGCTTCTGCCATCATGTGGCCACCATGAAAATATGGACCAAAGTAACTTTTCCCGCTGAAGCAGTACCTATTTATCTAGTCACATTCACATGCTTTCAACTACTAGGTTGGCAGGAGTTGGGGCAAATAGTGGGGACTCACCCCATCACATGACAATAGGAGAGAGAAAACATCCTAATCTCTTATTATAGTATATATCAGTAAAGTGGAGTTCCAGTATTTCTTGTAGAGACTGTTTCCTGGTCTGGCCTACTTTGAAGATACTGAGGACTGCTTTCTTGTCCTTTAATTTTAAATCTAGTCTATATTCAGGTGTATTTAATTTACATTTTCATTATAACCTGTCAGCTGCATCAATGGTAATGCTGGCTAGGGATAAGAGTTGTAGTTCAATACATCAGGAGTTTTTACTAAGTTGGGGAAATCTTAGTTCTGAATAAGAACTGACAAAAGTTCCTTATTAGGAAGGAAGGGAGTGTCTCCCCATTTCAACTCCATAAAAATGAAGGAAAAGGAAGGAAAAGTGAAGGAATAAATAATTTAATATGTTTTCTTAATTATTCTGTACATAAAAGAACTCTGAATCTGATCCTTCAGTATTTCTAAGAAAACATACAGGAGTTTTGTTTTGTTTTTCCCATAGGAGGATGTCATGCTGTGAACAACATGGCTAGTGATAACTATTGGGAGTTGTAAAATTAGGACTACCATATCTGGATTGGGAAAAATCTGAGTGATTTCCAGATGGCAGCAAAACATGAGTGTTTTCTATCTCCTTGCTGCTATTTAATGGTTGTCCAGATTTTTTCAGCCAAGTTCTGGTAGCCCTAACAATATCTGGAGAGCCCCACCATGATTCATTTTAAATGGAAATGAAAAACACTAAATCAATGTAGGTAAGTAAGCAATAGATTAAAAACTAGTTACATGTCATTTGGAAGCCATCTTGTATAATCAATCGTGGTTGTTTTTAAGAACATAAAAGTAGAAATATTATCCTGAAAATACTATATTTGTAACACTTCTGCGTATATTTCTTTGGATAGAGGAAGAATTTGGAAACAATTATTCCTGATTTAAGGAACTACTGATTTGCCCTTCTCATTCAAAATACATCCATAAAAGAGGAAATCACTAATCTGTTTCTAAAAGTTTCATGCTGATGAATAGAATTATGCCTCCACAGGTCAGATAATTTGGAGAGGTTAACACTCACTTTAGATCATTAAATCTTGGGCATTTTCTCTGTATTCTTCTGCTTAGGATTTGAATTCTATATTTAGATGTCCAAAATTTTATTAATTTTCTATTATTACAATTCATTAGTGCTTAATGAACAACATGTTGTCTGGGTTGATTTGTTTTGCTTAGTAATACAAGTTAAGTTCTTACTCTCTATCCCGTTTTTCCAGCCATTGATAAAATAAGTTCCATGTTTGAAAATATTCTGTATCTTTTTTTTTCTTTGATTCTCAGTGTAAGTCTATCCATTTCAGCATAGTCCAGTATTTTCTTGCAAATCTTACTTGTAATTAATATTATGTGTCACTAAGGAGTTGGAAAGAATTCCAGATGCTGTTTTGTTCATCTAGTCTTTCTTTCTATTAATATAAATATACAGAACCAGTATGATCTAGTGCAAAGTTCCCCAACCTTTCGGGTTTGACAGCCCGGAGCAGGGGGAGAGGGAAACAAAGAGATGGTTTGGGGGGGGGTGAACGCATGCACATGTGTGTGTACGCACATGAACATCCATTGCTCATGCATGTGAAGCCATAAGCACTCATGCACATGGAGCCATGAATGTCCGTGATGCTTGCGACGACGCTTGCACAAATTGGGCTGTGAAGGCCTGTGATACTCGCGGCAATGCTTGCGTGAGTGAGGTTGTGTGCATGTGCACATGCACGCACTGGCTAGCCACTCATATGGCTCACTTTGGGAACCTCTGATCTAATGGATAAGGCACAGGGCTAGAAAACTGTGAATTCCAGTCCCACCTTAGAGGCATGAAAGCCAATTAGGTGACTTTGGGCAGTCACTCTCTCTCAACCCACAATGTCAGGCTCAGAGGATCAGCTGGTCAATCAATTCCTGTCACAACTAATGGATCAATATTCAGATGACCTGGGGAAAAAACGGATCCTGCTCTTATGGGGAAATGAAGAAAAAAAAATAGCATGTATAAACACAAAGTAGCAATACATTGGACATTTCAAGAAACTTAATCTGAAAACTTTATTGTATAACAAATATCTTGATGTATGCTTTCCCATTGTGATGGATTGTGTCTATAAAGGATGAGGTTGTATGGTAGATTGCAGTGAAACAGTAGTTTTCCAGGAAGGAGGGAATATATTTCCAGGAGGGGCACAAAATAAGAGATAACACAACCCAGAGCTGGATCACAGAAAGAGAAAGAGATTTAGGAGAGCTAAAAGAATAGCATAAAATGCCCCTGAGTGTATCTATTAGGATTAGAGTAGTATAAAGGTTTAGTCTGGCAAGATTCTGTCTATATGGTATAAGAAAATAAATAACTGAACTTTGGATGGATTCTTCTGTGTTGTTCTTGGGCTAGGGTTAACATCCTTCCTCTCTTTCTTTTCACTGTTATACAGGTAGTCTTTAAATTACAACAATTCATTTAGTGACTGTTTGTAGGTACAACGGCACTGAAAAAAAATGACAGTTTTTCACACTTATGATTGTTGCGGCATACTCATGATCAGATGATCAAAATTTAAATGCTTGGCAACTGACTCATATTTATGATGGTTGCAGAGTCCCAGGGTCATGTGATCACCTTTTGCAACCTTCTGACAAGGAAACTCAATGGGGAAGCCAGATTCACTTAATAACCATGTTACTAATTTAATTGCAATGATTCACTTAATAACTGTCTTGCTTAGCAAAAGAAATTTTGGGCTCAATTGTGATTGTACGTCAAGGACTACCTGTACTTTGAATTAAAAAGCCAAATAATCATAATTCTTTTATTACTGATACTTTTATATATATACATTTTTAAATCTAACTCTAGGTTTCTTTCTGTGCCACACCGGTTTCCATAGTAAGGTTCCTACAAATCCCAATATTTGAAAAAAGGTATTTCTCAGCACTTCAGATTGGTCAAAGTTCTCTTCCCTTTCTTCTAGTGGCCTTTGAATGGTGTAGGCAGTTTTATTCCATGTTGTAATTACTAGTTGATTATCCACGTTATCAGAATTTTCAGCAACTTGTATCTGGGTGTCAGTCTCTATTGGTTTTGACAATTCAGGCATCTCAGTTAAAGTTATTCTTTGATCATCAGGCTTCTCCATAAATTGTATATGGGGTTGTGTAAAGTTGATTTGTTCAATGGTTTCCACAATTTCTCCCGGTATAAGTTCATGTTTGAGTTGTAAGTATGGTTTCTCTTTAGGTTGTATATGTTGCTCAAAGGCCTCTTTGGAGCCACTCTGCTCCCTCTCCACTGTTCATACAATACTAAGCAAGGAAAGAAAAATATGAAGAACGTAACTTCTGGATTTCTTTGTTTCTTATTTTCAGACCTATACTTCATGTTACCTGAATTATTTTTTACTTGTTTCCTTTTTTAAGTTACAGTATTTTTTTTACTTTTTCCCTTTTACTGTGATAGTATGAATCTTTTTAAATTAAAAATATCATAAATACATGCCAGTTGCCAAATATCTGTATTCTGATCACATGATTACGGGGATGCTGCAATAGTCATAAATGTGAAAAATAGTCATAAGTTACTTTTTTTCAGTGCTGTTTATAACTTTGAACAGTCACTAAATGAATGGTTGTTAAGTCAAGGACTACCTATATAAGGGTCTGTTTAGAGTCCTTATACAGGAACATTAAGTAGCATGTGACAGAGTAAAAAGGGGAGGGGAAACAGAGAGCAGGAATGCCCGAATGGCCATCCTTCGCAAGGTTGGGGCGAGGGAGCTACGGGTGAGACAACAGCGGCCTTGGGGGAGGGTGACAGCCTCACAGGGCGTCTTAATTGTAGGTTGAGAGATCGCTCCATAATGGGAGGGGAAGGAGATAAGGAGCAAAGGCAGCTGGACAGCCACCCCCCAAGTGCATGTACGCGCTCAAGGAAAGCGAAGGAGGATCTGAAGGCAACCAGCAAGGCCACTGACAGATTGCCAGGTGTAGACCAACTCAGCACATTGTGGACTATTACAACCAATGGGCCGATGACGCGCTCGAGAAGCCGGGCGCAGAGGCAGGAGGCTATATAGGCCAGTTCCCAGAATGCCTCCCACTCCAACTCTGAGGACGTCGGCGTTTGGCCGACGAAAGCTAAGTGCTCTTTTATCTACAGGCCTGTTTATATTAAACAGCCTTGTTTATTTTTATCCTGGTGTTCGCTTTTTTCTTGTAAGAATTTTATCAACATGTGTATTCCCAGGATTCACATTTTTAGTGTTATAAAGGACAATTATTAGCGAGCTGTATTGCTCCACGCTAGGAGATGGGAGAAGTCCACACGGTGCATATCCACTGGCTATCGAAAATTGGCCTTCCTCCATGACTGCATCTGGGGAGATCTACCCCCCAAGTCTTTGCGAAGAAAACCCCTATTGGACTCATTGGAGTGCCAGAGGATTACTTGCCAATTCCAGCACCGCACTATGCGCGCCCTTATTAGTGAACATCATAGGCACATAGAAATGTGGAAGACTAGAACCCACAAACACCGGGAGTTCTGACACACTGCATTGACACACCAACACTTCCAGGCCCTTTATCAACAGGTCCACCAAGCCACCGCAAGGGCGAGCCAGCAAAAAACAACAGTGCTCCAACGTAAAATGGATGCCCTACGAGCGTCGAACAATGGTGGACATACCAACAAGTTGGTCCACAATCTGTCCTCTAAACCCTTGACCTGTGAACAGGTTGCCCTCCTGGAAAGAGATGCAGGCCATAACCTGACAGACGCACAGGCGATTGACTTCGTGGTGGCCTTAGAACCCGCCATCCAACGTATTGAGACCAACGACGAGGTCAGAAACTCAATCAGACAACGTATTACAGGCCTGTTGATAGGCCACAAACAATGTCAGGTGCTCCCTAGAGAGGAGGAAGTTGCCCTGGAACAACTAAAAAAGGATAACACCATTGTTATCATGCCAGCTGACAAGGGCAGGGCAACGGTGGTCATGGACAGATCAGCATATACTGATAAAGCCCTGGCGCTACTTAATGACACCACAGCCTACAAAGTCATCACCAAAGACCCGATGATGACACATATAAACCGCATTAACAAAGTACTCAGCAATCTCAAACGTCGAAGGAAAATCAATGACGAGACGCTTAGGAAGATACGCCCCAGCGACGCGGCCATGGCTAGATTCTACGGCCTCCCAAAGGTACACAAAGTGGGCATTCCCCTACGGCCCATCGTGTCCTTCAGAGGCACACCAACTTCGGGACTAGCCAAATGGCTTAGCGGTCAGATTGGTCACCTGGTCGATAACAACGAGACCACGGTGAAATCCGCTGAGGAGTTCCTTGAGAGAATAAAGCCCCTAAGGATAGAGAAAGATGAGGTAATGATCTCTTTTGACGTTACCTCACTCTTCACCTCCATCCCCCAAGATCTGGCGGTCATGGTTATAAAGGACCACCTGCAAGAGAAGCAGGAACAGCATCCAGATTCTCTCCATACTGACGACCTGGTACAGTTGCTATCTTTATGCCTAAAAATATATTTCATCTTCCAGGGCGTCACATACGAGCAAATAAAAGGGACGCCTATGGGATCCCCCATTTCAGGCATTATTGCGGAGGCGGTGTTACAGCAGTTGGAGATGATAGTAATGGCCAAGTACCGCCCCAAATTTTGGGCACACTATGTGGACGATACTTTTGCAATCATCAAAAGACAAGATAGTTCCAAATTCTTGGGACAATTGAATTCGGTATTTCCAGACATCCGTTTCACAGCAGAAGAAGAGACCCAAGGCACACTTGCCTTTCTGGATGTACTTCTCAGCCGGCACCCTAACGGCTCTCTAGGCACGTCTGTTTATCGTAAACCCACTCACACTGACAGAACGCTACACTACAGGAGCAATCACCCTGCAGCACATAAAATTAGCTGTGTCAGGACTTTATTCAAACGTGCTAATTCCCACTGCAGCACAGGTAGAGCCAAAATTGAAGAGAAAAAACATCTGTATCGCATCCTCAGGCTCAATGGCTACCCTACGGAATTTGTGAGACGTTACAGCAGACCACACCAACCTCACAGGGTCCAACATTCCAGAGCAACAACACCAGCCACACACATCTTTACCTTACATCGGTGGTGTTTCTGAGGCCACGGCACGTCTGCTGGCCCCCCACAATGTGAGCATTGCCCATAGACCAGAGCAGACCCTAAGAACCAAGATCATGCATCCCAAAGAGCCGCTCCCCAACGAAGAAAGATCTTCGATAGTTTATAGAATTAATTGCAAGAACTGCCCTTGCAATTATGTTGGGGAAACGACCAAAAGGCTCAGGACTAGGGTCCATGAACATGAACTGGCAATCAAAAGGCAGGAGCAGCGCTCACAAGTGTGGGCCCATATGGCCAGCCTTGATCATACATTCGATCTGGACAATGCGCAGGCCATATCTCGTGAGACTACCAAGGGTGGCCACCTTCTTAAAGAAGCCTGGCTTTCTGATGAGAACTCTATTAACCAACATATAGACCTCCTACCGGCTTACCAGACCCTCAGAAGGTGGGAGAGACAACGCGGTGACCCACGGAGCAGACGGCCAGCCTGCCCTTTGCAAAAGCAGGGGGATGGAATTACAAACGTGGAGGTGGCGATCCCCAGAGAGGACAGCGAACCGGCAAAAAAAGGGGAGGGGGATCAGGAGTCACAACAATTGGACAGCTCCCTGCAGGAGTGGGGAGACAGGGCTATAGGTGAAGCGGCGATGACTGCCATGGGAGGAGATGATGGACTAACAAGGGGTTACGATCGGGCGTTTGAAATGAACGTGCGGAAGCGGCTTGGAAAGAGTAAAAAGGGGAGGGGAAACAGAGAGCAGGAATGCCCGAATGGCCATCCTTCGCAAGGTTGGGGCGAGGGAGCTACGGGTGAGACAACAGCGGCCTTGGGGGAGGGTGACAGCCTCACAGGGCGTCTTAATTGTAGGTTGAGAGATCGCTCCAAAACAGGAGGGGAAGGAGATAAGGAGCAAAGGCAGCTGGACAGCCATCCCCCGAGTGCATGTACGGGCTCAAGGAAAGCGAAGGAGGATCTGAAGGCAACCAGCAAGGCCACTGACAGATTGCCAGGTGTAGACCAACTCAGCACATTGTGGACTATTACAACCAATGGGCCGATGACGCACTCGAGAAGCCGGGCGCAGAGGCAGGAGGCTATATAGGCCAGCTCCCAGAATGCCTTCCACTCCAACTCTGAGGATGTCCGTAGTTGGCGGACGAAAGCTAAGTGCTCTTTTATCTACAGGCCTGTTTATATTAAACAGCCTTGTTTATTTTTATATATATATATATATATATATATATATATATATATATATATATATAATGATTTTTATGCTCCTATCCCTTTTTACTTTTATGTTACTTTTAAATAGTTATTTTTAGCTATTTCTGTTTTTTAAAATTAGTTTTAGTTAAAATAAGTAAAACTTGGTTAGTGTAGATTTCAGTAAATATATTTACTGAACTTATTAAACTATTTTAAATACATTCACATATCTACAGACAAAATATGGTGGAGGCAAAAGATACAAGTAAGGAAGTTTGAATGGATTTCAACAGCATGGGAAACAGAAAGAACAATATGGCATTAGTCCAGACTCCCTCTCCTCATTAAAAAATCTGCAAAGCAATCAAAGACAGAAGAACATTCTATACGAAAGGAAACTGTAATTAAAATAAAATTCCCCACCAACAAATTTTCAGCCCCCAAATCACTTGAATGAGACTTTCCGCCAGAACGGGAAAAAGAACAGATGTTAGGCCTTTCACTATCTGACAGGTAAAAGATAAATGAAAATGTGGATTCCCTTGCACTTTCTCATGGTATGTCTCCAGTACCAAGTCAAGATATGTCTTGCTAGCTCACATACTATTCTTAAGGGAAATAAATATAGGTGTAAAAAAACAGAACACAAAATCAACATTTAGAGAGGCTTCTATGGGAAAATTTGTGGGAATTTATGGCAAAGCAATGTCTTCTTACAGTTCAAACTCTTATCCCACTATTTGAGCAGCTGTGTGCTACAAAATATGACTTATTGAAAAAAATATTTTGAGACTTTTGTACAAAAACACAGTCAGATTATCATTCCTACTAAGGCTTATAGACAACTCTAGAAATTATAGGCCTCAGTTTATTAAACACAATAAATAAATTATATGTCAGATTTTTATATTTAAGACCACTGAATTGGCTATAAAATGAATATATTATTGCTAAATAACAGGCTGGATTTAGAGATGAACTATCAACATTAGATCATTGTTTGGTTCTCCATCATCTGGCAGAAAAGTAATCTGTGCTATTCAAGGCCATCATCTGCCCAAATCTGGCTGATTGTGCAGTTTCAACACTACTGTTTCCCTATGATGTTCTACTTCAGTGGTGCTAATGAGAAAAACACTTAGGGCATTAGCTTTATTTTGCCTACAACAAAAACAATCAATAAATTATCAGAAAACCAAAGTCTTAGTTTTTGCCCAACATTATCATAAGATCCACAAATGGCAAATAAATGGGACTCCAGCTGACCCAGTGCTCATCCATAAATATCTTGGAGTACAGTTTCACACTTCCTTCTCCTGGCAAACTTCTTTTTCTTACCAAGCAAGTGTTGCACAGCATAACGCTACAGCTATTGTAAGATTTTACTGTTCAAAAGGATCCCATTATTTTCCTGCAATCTGCATATAATCCCACAGTTTCTCCATGGCTCCCAAATTTGCTCACTTACAAAACTCAATATTATTAAAACCATCCAAAATAAGTTTATAACAGTCATTTGGATAGTTCAAAATAGTATCAAAAATACCATTATACAAGTACAAACAGATGTAGTATTGATGGCTGCCAGAGCATGATTTCTTTTTTAAAAAAAGTTAATTCTACTCTCTATAGGTTTGGCCCCATTAGCATTTAGAGATCTTTTAAAATCATCATAGCTTTAAAAAGCTCTAGATAAAATTCAGTTTCTGGGCTTTTCTATGGAAAGTCTGTGCACATTAGGTAATGCTAGAACTGCTGGCAAGCAACAAATCTGAGATACAAATCTCCAAGCAAGTTTAAGTAAGGTGCCAAACTCCAATATTTATCATTTGCTTCTGAAAGGATCTTTTTCAACTACATATTTAAAATTTTGTATGGTCTTCACTTTAGCTAGTTTGGATCTATGCTCTCAGCAGTTCTTTTTAGAAGTTCCCAGGCATCTTCGATTATGTTCATATGGCGATGATTCAGTAAAAACTCTGTCACATGCTACTTAATGTTCCTATATAAGGACTCTAAACAGACCCTTATACAGGTAGTCCTTGACTTAACAACCATTCATTTAGTGACTGTTCAAAGTTATAAACAGCACTGAAAAAAAGTAACTTATGACTATTTTTCACATTTATGACTATTGCAGCATCCCCGTAATCATGTGATCAGAATACAGATATTTGGCAACTGGCATGTATTTATGATATTTTTAATTTAAAAAGATTCATACTATCACAGTAAAAGGGAAAAAGTAAAAAAAATACTGTAACTTAAAAAAGGAAACAAGTAAAAAATAATTCATGTAACATGGAGTATAGGTCTGAAAATAAGAAACAAAGAAATCCAGAAGTTACGTTCTTCATATTTTTCTTTCCTTGCTTAGTATTGTATGAACATTGAGAATTTTGTACTGAAGCATGGCATAGGAGTAGTTTGACACAGTTAACTATAAACTGCTGAAAATTAATCAGCTTTCACCAACTAGTACTTTCAAATGTATTGGATTACAACTTCCAAAACGTTTAGCCAAAGGGCATGTTGGCTGGCTGATCAGCTGGGAAATTTGAAAGTTTAGTTAACACATCTGGAAAAAGAGTTTCTCTAGCCTTTGTGCAAACTTATAGTTATTGCTGTTGTCTTGCAAAATAAGTAGCAGAGAGTCCTTATTATTTACAGCGTTCTCAGGAAGTACAACTTTAAAGGGGAATCCTGGCAAATTGGAAGTATTTCTAAGGTTCCAATCAGTTTAATTGTACCATAAAGCTGAAGGTGTGAAACTGGGCTGTCATCTCAAATTACAAAAAACAACAACAACAAAAAAACCATTTGTTCTCATATGAATTTTATAATTTTTTTCCATAGCTAAAACAGCTTTTGTCGCTGTTGTTTTGGGCATACCAGGAATTTAGCTATAAAATTAATCAATTAATATTACATTCAAAATTTGATCTATTTTGATTTTATTCCATAATGCTCTTTCTTCTTGTTTAGGCTGATTGGTAATTGAGTCTACATATTAACTGAGTTGAAAAGTGTGCCTTCAAGTCAGTCTTGATTCCAGACAACTGCATGAACTAGTCCCTGTAGTTTTCTAGATAAGTTTTTCAAAAATGGTTTGCCGTAGCTTCCTTCCTAGGGCTAAGAAAGAAATACTGACCCAAAATCACCCAGCTGACTTTCTGTCTAAGGTGGAATTAGAAGTCACAATCTCCCAGTGTCTAGCCTGGTGCCTTAACCATTACACCAAACTGACTCTCAAGTTGATATAGATGAGTAGATGAGTGATATTTAGATATTGTACACACAACAGGAGCTAGTTGTTTATTGTATTTGTTGTTTTCCCTTCTGGAAAATGCTGTAGACATCTAGTAAAACCGACCTCACTTATCCAGATTTTAGCTAAGACAGTTACTTCTGGAAACTAGAATTATATCTAATCTGACATGAATTTTCAGATTTGCCTACAGCTGATTATCAATATCAGCTTCCAGAATCTCACACAGGTGAAGAGGGGAGGAACTATCCTTGAAAGGATGGAGAATGAAATAATGAGGAGGGTCTGGCCTTTGTGCCAAACATAACCTGCTTCAGGCTCTGGATTAATGATAAGGATATGTCATGCAGGTCAAATTCAGTTCTAGTTATGCATTGAAATGACCAGGTAAAAAGTTATGGGAAGAAGCTTTATTTAAAGCCCTGAAGAGGTTTTTTAAGTTGTGAACATGGACATTCCACTTTAATGGATATTCCACTTTTTACACACACACTCTCTCTCTCTCTCTCTCTCTCACACACACACACACACACACACGCACACGCACACTCATGTTCTTGCTTCTTATGAAATATAGAAGATACATAAACATCCAACGAATAACTAATATTTCCTTTTCCTTTCTTTCAGAACCATCATCATATACAATGCATCCAGTTAAATAAGTGCTGCCTCCATATTTAACAATACTGAAATGTACTATTTTTAAATACAAAGAACTACCAAATCCTAAACCAGTTCACTGGCCACTGAGATTTTGGGTTTCTTTTAGCATTTTCCTGCCTGGAGTTCCAGAGATTTGAACTTGCAGCTTCCTTTCTGCAAGGCACATATTCTCCTGAGCTTTAGCCACTCCAGACTTCATTTGGAAACTATATGGCAGGAAATAATGGCCAGCTGCAAAAACAAAGCTGAGAAAATGCCTACATAATCATTTCCAGGACTGGTTCATGGCACTCCTCTTACCCAGTTAAAGGATAACTGCTGCTTTGGCTCTCTGACAATCTCTCTGCGATCCTGACAGTTTCTATCTGTTGCCCTGCCAACTGTAGATAGGCAACTGCGCACAATTAAAAACATCCTTTTTTTGTCCTCGAGCATCTTTGAATTGCCATCGGACTTAAACTTGCACTTTCAAGAGCTATAATAAATAACTCGGGGCAGGCAACAAAGTCCCTCATGCTCCAATTCAGCATGGATTCTCCACACCAGAATAAGTCCTGTGTCCGCCTTCAATTTGGAAGCATGTTAGCTGACTTTGGCCCAGTTATTCTCTCTCAGTTCAGACTATTTCACAAGGTTGTTGTTACGGGAATAAAGTGAAAGGAGATATTTATGTGACCTGTTCCTCTCCCTGGAGGAGAACCAGGATATAAATCCAAGAAATGAAATAAATTTTAGTATTTTTGTGCTCTTATTAAATGTTTTTAAAATGTTTAATATTTTTAAGTAACAATGCAGTCTACTTGAAGATAAGCCAAATTTTCCAAACATCAACTAAATAAATAATGTGGGCATGAATTTTGGACAGCATTGAGCTACATTCGTTATAAAGGCCATCCCATGAGAATGCAAAGGCTTTTGGGGATAATACTCTTGAATTTCTATGGTTTGAGATAAAAAAAGAAACTGGCCCTATCTAATGTTTATGTTTGTCTCCTAAAGAACTCTGCCTTGGAAAAATGTGCTAATGTCAAACTTCTAACACTGCAATGAAATGTTTACTTAGAAATGTTTACTTATCCGGATATCTTACTTCTTATCTCAATAGTGCCCACTTTCCTGCAATGCAATATTTACTTACTGAATTGGAAGGAATCTATTCCCTTCAAAAGACTGCATGGCTTAAAACATTACCTAAGCCAGCCTCCCGCTCCCTTCCTTGGCACATTTAGATGTGTAAATCTGTGTTGGTCATCACCCTCTCCCCTCCTGCTCTGCTATCTTGTTAAGATGAATAGTGTAATAGTATGTTGACCTCGGGAAGCTTTTTATTCTGCACTGATGCAAATATGAAATAGTAATAGTTTTAAAAGTAATAGTAATAACAATAATAATTTAAAATAAATAACCAATAACTTTTATGAAACAGACAAACCTAGACAGTCTTCAATTATATAATTCCTTAAAATCTCACATAGTTTTGCCATTTTTACCTGGAACCACTTCAAAGTGACTTTTTAAAAGTTTTATTTCAATTGACTGTTAAAGGCCCATAAATGGGATGTTGCAGGTGCTTCAGGGCCCCAAGAATTATACTATCCATTCCTATTCTACAAAATAAACCCTTTGAGCAGAGAGAAACATTCTTCTGTTGAAACTGGCACAGGATTGCACTGTCCGTGTAATTAGGCTACAGCCTTGGAGACATTGCAGAGTAAGTGAATTTAAATCATGTCAACTAAATCTGAATGTGAATATCTCCTTAAACTTTAATAGTTGAACAGGTTTTTTTTAACATTAAACTTAAAAAAATAAAATAAAATAAAATTGAAGAAAACTAACTTCCACCATAATCACATTGTTTTGTGTAGCTGTTCTATGAATTAAGAATTCTTTTTGTGTTTGTATTTTTTCTTAATGATTGTATTGTTTTGTTTAGATGTATGTTTAGTTATACAGATAAAGGTGAAACTAAAATAAATAGCATAAACTTTTCCAATATGTTGCCTCAATAATAAGACGTTCTAAACAAACAATGTATAAAAATGTCATAAAATACAATTCACAGGTACAGAATAGGTAGTACCTGGCTCAATAACAGTAACCAAGAGAGGGATCTGGAAGACCTATTGGACAACCACTTAAATAAGAGCCAGCAGTGTGCTGGAGCCAGAAAAAAAACTTAGGCTGCCTTAACAGAGGGATAGAATCAAGTTCACCTGAAGTATTAGCACCACTTTGTAATGCCTTTGTAAGATCACACCTGGAATAGTGTATCCAGTTTTGATCACTACGATATAAAAAGATGTGAAAACTTTAGAATGAGTACAGAGAAGAGCAACAAAGATGATTAGTGGACAAAAGAAGAAGAATGGATGCAGGAATTGGGAATGTCTAGTTTAATGAAGGGAAGGGATAGGGGAGTGTTCCAATATCTAAGGGGCCGACATAAATAAGAGGGGTCAACCTATTCTCCAAAGCACCTGAAGGCAGGACAAGAAACAATGGATGGAAACTAATCAAAGAGAGAAGCAACCTAGAACTAAGGAGAAATTTCCTGACAGTTAGAACAATTAATCAGTGGAACAACTTGCCTCCAGAAGTTGTGAATGCTCCAACACTGGAAGTTTTTAAGAAAAGATTGGACAGCCATTTGTCTGAAATGGTATAGGATTTCCTGCTTGAGCAGAGGGTTGGACTGTTATTCTGTTATCTGTTAATTCAGCAAATGAGTACACAGGTTATACATAGGTTTGGCAGATAGCATGTGAGTCTAAGGACAATGCACTTACAGATAAGGGTGACATGATAGGAAATATTTGCAATAGATGCCTCTGAAACAATTCAATGATTTGTTATATACTAGCTTCTTAACACTTCCACTTGTTCGTTTTACAAGGTAAATCAAAACTGGGCCCAGGGAGTTTTCAGCTGGAACGTACTTTACACATGTAAGTGCATGCAACTGAACCAGTGGGCAGGTGTGAAAAAAGTCAATATGATAGCTATGAATATTCAAATGAAGCTCCATCCCACTGTTACATGTCTCTCATACATAGCACATGTAAAAAAGAGAGTATAGAGCTTCTTCCCCATATCACAATCACCCTCTTGTTTTTACTATGAACACAACTAATGGTTTTCTCTCCATCCTCTGTCTTGAAAATACCACCAAGGGTCCTAGACAATGAGGGCAGTGGATGATAAATGGATAAATTATGGCCTGGTGTGATGGGAAGGATTGTCCCATATTCATGGGTATCTTTTTTTGAGAATAGTGTTCTGCAGACAAAAAATTGGCTCACCTCAGTTTTTAAGACTGCTGCTTCTCCTTTCTCTCTGTACCACAAATGGACAATCCATGTATCATTTTTGGAAAGTTGGAAGCACTGCTGTGACAAAGACTGTTCGGGATTTTTGTCCCTACTTGTGCAGTTTTATGCCTTTAAACCTCAAGTCATGGTATGTGGGAATGATTTTGGAAGATTGGGTGAAGAGATGCTGCCTAGGGAACAGTCAAATAAGGTACATAGTCCCCAGCTTCATAGTGGGTAGAGCAAAAGACTCTAAGGAATCAGGCTGTTAAAGTAATGGTGGGAGAACTGTATGTTCAAACTTGCAACATCAATGTCAGCATTAACAAGTAAACTGGACAGGAAACATGACCAGATAAGGTAATTCTACTTTATTGTAAAGCTATATTAACAGAATTTGCAAGTCTGAATGTACAATTCTCCTTTTATCAGCTTTACTCGATAATTTAGGAAAGATCCATCCTGATCTCTTGATTCACCCACTATGCACTTGTGAACTATGCCACCTCGTATCTGGCATTTCTCTAGGCAGCAACTCTTCACCCCATTTCCCAAGGTCATTCCCATTACACTGCATTTTCCAGTGGCCAGGTAAACTTTGATACATTCAGTTAGTAATAAAGCTGTCAATCATTTAGCTACCACAAGACTATTTTTTGTTTTGTTGCATAAGTTTAATACAATATCCTTTCTGAAATTTGCTGCTGCTGCTACTGCAGAATCTACATAAGAGATCTTGCCCAGCTTCATAGGGATTGGCAGGAGCACAGAATAGGGGCTGGATTTTAAATTAATCTGAAACAATTAACAGAATTGTATCTAGAATGGAAGATGCAATCGCAAAATCAATTTTAGTATAGTATTTATTTTTAGTTTAGACAGATTTATAATAAATAAACCTGCCCATCCGTCTAGTTCTTAGCATGTGAGCTTTATCGAATGCACTTATTTGTTTAAAGTCTGTTCAGTGTTGTCACACATTTTATGCATTAACAAGGTACACAATACCCCAACACTTAACAGTGGTGTTCTTTCATTTCAACCTGTTCTGGTTGCATGAACAGAATGCAAGGCCCAGTTAACAACCAGATGGCAGCAAAGAGAAAATTCTAACTCCTTGCTACCATCTAATGATCATCTAGATTCTTGAAGTACAAGTCTGTAGCACTAGTTCAAAGGCAACAACTCAGGCAAATTTCTATGACCTCTAGCAAAGCAACATGTTAATTTGTAGTAGCATCAGAAAAAGACTTTTCAACACTGAACAGACTTTAAACAAATAAGTGCATTCTATAAAGTTCACATGCTAAGAACTAAACGGATAGGCAAATTTATTTATTATAAGCACATCTGTCTTAAAGATTAAGACAGGCTTGCATGCAGAGCAGCAGGCAGTGGATAGCTCAGGCTGTATGCAATGACCCATTTTGAAAAACCACATTTCAGTATTTGGCGGGGAGAACAAGGAGGCCTGATTCCAGACCTCCCCTTTTTTTCTCTCCTAACTAGCTGCTTGATGGATGATAGAGCTTTTTAGTTCTCTCTCTCTCCCTCCCTCCCTCCCTCCCTCTCTCTCTCTCTCTCTCTCTCTTTAAAAAGACTTTGCCACTTCCTTTCTAGGAAATCTATCTTGCAACCTTGCAATGGCCTTCTGCCACCACCTACAGATCTTCCTTGGCTTCTTAGTTGCCTGTGAACTTGATCACTTTTACTCAGCTGTACTATTGATTCAGAAGCTAGTGCTTTTATCTTTAAATAGGGATAGTTCGTTGCAGTACACTTTCAATTAAATCTAGCAGGTAGATACATTTTAAATATTATAAAATTTCTTAATAACTATGGGTGACTCAGATTTACAAAATCTCCAATGCATGACCAAAAGCAATAGAGGCCAACTGAAAAATTAAATGTGTAATAATAAAACCAACTGAAGTAAGAGGGGACTCCATAGCCTCATCCCACGATGCTTTCTTCCTGACCAAGAGAGTTTGGCTTACTACACAAATTTTATCAGGGGAAAAAAAGATGTTCTTGGCAGTTGAGATTACTTGGGCTCACATGAAATGGGTGAATAAGTTAGAAGCTCTGCATGTTTTACTCTGTAGCAGAAATTTCACCCTTTATATTGAAATATCATGGGATGACAGTTGCTCAAAAAAAAAATCCTAATTTGTTATAGGAAAATATTCTCAGGAAACTGAGATATCTTATGCATTATGAGTGTCAGAGTATACAGACTGTCAGTATCCAGAAAAATTACTCTTCCAGAGACTAGAAATATAACTCCTCAATAAATTCTGCTTAAGAATAGGTACCAGTAGAATAGATAGAGCTAATAGGCAAGGTTTTGTAAGCTGAAATGTAAAAAGCTCCAATACCTTGAATTCTTGAAAATCTTGTTTGCTGTGATCCTTAGATGTCCTTTTGAAACTTCCCCTTGGAATAATGTTCAAACCCAGGCTGACTTCTTGCTGCTCTCTGGTTTCTCTGTCTTTGTAATGAGCTTTACTAATTTTCAAATAATTACCTGGCACCAAAACTGATAGAGATTCCATCTGAAGTAAAATAAACCTGTTCCCCTAGAATAGATTTGAAAGGGCACTAGATAGGTACCATGCACACATCACATGTGCTTCTGATTTGTTGTGTCCAGATAATACTCCTGGCTTGGATAGCTTCATTTGAGAGCCTTCAGCAAAGTCAAGTTAGAGGAGTTAATACTAAAACTTGGGAAAATAAAATAAAAACTAATACAAACTAATATAAAGTAAGGAAGAAAAAAGAAAAGAAAGAAAGGGAAGGCAAAAGATTCAAGATAAAAAGTTGAAAAATACTTACACCATTTTATAAAATTTATCTAAGATCACAACACAATGTAAATTTCAACCCTTTTAACCCTAGAAATGCCTATGTCTGAAATGTGGCTACTTTTCTCACAATACCTCAGAGAATAGGTTGCAGTCAAACTAATCAATGTCTTTTCCAGAGCTTTAAAGATGATTTACCATCACCAGGTTCTAGGCATATGAACCATCTTTTAAGAGTATGTCTGTCATTTGGGGGAGAATTTTTTCTCATTCAATTAATTACTACTAAAGCAATGTTTCAGCAAAATTTTGCATCCAAATTCCTGGCACCCTTCCAAAAGAATTCCATTAACCATATCAAAGTTATCTGAGGAATATAAGATTAGCTTTGGTTGTTTTCACATAGTGCATTAAACCACAAACCAGCCAATCATAATTTAGCAGCCTAGGTGGTTAGTTTATAATTCAAAGCAAAGTATGAAGTCAGACAATGGGGTTAATTGAATAAATCATGGATAGGTTAATCATTTAAAATCTGTGCTTCAAATACAGCCATTCTCTGTTCTCAAAATCAGACTTGAAGCTGTATTAAATGAACATTAATAATAACCAGCATCACCCAAGGAACTCAGTCTTACATCTGTTGGTTAAGCTAATTGGAAATATTCATGACCTACCAAGTTTTATTCTTATTCTTGAGATTGAAAGTCTTGTCTTTTCAAGAGAGAAGTCACATTTGCAAAAAGATCAGCTGTGATTGTGGGATGGTAGTTGTTGTAAGTCAGTCTAGTCAAATGGAGAATCTTGATTTTCATCAATTCATTCAGGAGTAGCCAGAGGTCCCATATAGAGAAAGGGAACAGTACAGGATGTAGAAAAAGACAGAAACTGCTACAGAATTGTTGCATATCTTCAATGTTCATCACAGAATAATATTTCTGTAAAGATCTCTTATTATCTATAAATAAGATAAATATAACTATGTATAAATATATCTATCTAGTTAGATAAATATAAAGATAGAAACTGTTACAGTATTGTAGCAAATATAGTATATTATCTATAAATAAGATAAATATACAGATAAAGACAGAAATAGCTACAATATTATAGCAAATCTGCCAATATTAAGTGAAGCAACAAGGCCATTTCTTACATTAATAAAATTATATGCCTATGGAAAAGAGGTTTTGGAAGAATGGAACAATGAGAGAAAGAAAGAAGGTAGGCACCTTCTAAGAAACTTGCAGACAAATTAGGGAACCTTGTGGTTGAATTGGGCTCATGGGCTAAGGCTTCTTCAGAACTGGAATAAATCATACCATGCATCCAAGCACATTATGACACTGATTCGCAGCAAGTCTTTCAGGTTTAAGTTTGCTGCATTTTTCAGGAAGTTCTAACCACAATGTCACAATGCTCAATTTATGTGCATAAATGTAGAGACTATTTGGGTGAGTATACCTGGATTTATCCTATATAAGATCTTTCCTCACATCAACTGAATATATATGATAATTGATTTTAATTTTGTAATTGTATCCACTATTTATCCTGTCACATAAAAAGTGGCACTATGATGCAATCTTCTGCACAACCATGAATGAAATAAGAGCTAAACATGATCACTGTTTTCCTCAACTGCTTGGATAAATGTAAAATGATTCTTACTGTGAAAAAGCTAAAAAAGATTAAGGGCAATGGTGAAGAGCTTTGCTGGTCATTTTAATGAAATGAGTACAGTAAAGGGTAAATTGTAGACTATAGAGGGTAAAGGGTAGCTCAGGATATTTAACAAAGAAATTCATGCAAGAACACCGTGTATTCTTCTTTGGGGTTTACCTATGCATCCTCAATATGGTTATGAAAGTGATGTACAACCAAGTATTTTGTGTGCACAAAGCCTGGTGGTGATAGAATAAAAAATTATCTGTATTATTAATTGTGCCTTGAACATGATTCCACTGATCCCATACTCTCCTACTTATGTTGCTTTTCTAGATATAGAAAGAAAAAGTGCTTGGATTTCTTAGCCTCTTTTGTGTTTCACTCTGACAAGAGTTAAATAACACTGATAGTGGACACAATAGAAAATTGTTCCAATAACTTCTTTTCAACATGTTAAAAGATGTTTTAAATCCTTTATTTTTGCTCCCTTTATATCAAATATAAAGATCAAATCAGCTTGGAAAATGTTTATGGATAATAGTATGCACTTAACTTTATTTTCCCCATCATCCTTTCATGGGTTAAATCAAAAGTGTGCACAATTTGGGGGAAGATCTAAGTGCCACACTTTACTTTTGAGTGACATGCTAATAGTCACATTCAGAAAGTAAGTGAATGAGAGCAAAGATAATTTAATTACAATTAAATCGAGTATATTTGGTATAACATCAATATTATCTTTCAATTATGTATTAACTTTTGGAGAGGCCTCTGAGAGCCATCTCTAAAGCTTAAAAATCATATGTAACTTGGACCTGTATTTTTATTGATTTATTTATCTATCAATTTGTATTCTGCCTTTTTTACTCAAATGTACAAGGGTATATCATTGGCTTAAATGGTGTGCTTCCAAATTCAATAATTTTTGATTCAGTGAATTTTTGACCCTTCTGTGAATTCAGAAAGACTAGGATATATGTGTAGTTGTTACTGCATCTCTGACACTTGTAAACTGTGGTCCAAAGGTCAAAGCTAATGATCCAAAATGAGATGAAAAGCTTCAGCTCAATATGACATTTAAAGTGGGGAAAGTAGTTTCATATTTACTTTGGTGTACTGGGACTGCCACAGCTAGAGGCAACTTGCTGATTAGCTGATACTTGTCTCACAAAGCAAAGACTATTCCAGATTTTCCATTCTTGCTTTATTTTACGGCATTTTGAAAAATTGATAGCAAGAATACCCAACCATCCAATACCTATCTGCAAATATGGTGACATTTTCCACCTTATAAATCAACTTTTTGATTAAAGTTAATGGAATTTCAAATAAGTATCTCCTTTGATAACATTGGAATAATGTAACATTTTCTTCAATATTTTAAAGGCTAGAGCACTGATTGCACTACCCAGTACAAAAGGTTCCTTTCATCTATCCATTTATGCCTAGCAAATCCCTGGGTGCAGAGTTCTTCAATCCCTGAAGCTTCTTCTGGCAATAATTATGTTTTGAAATTGACCAAAGAACAAGGAACCACCTTAGCCACATGTTCTCAGTGCCAATGCCAAAATCCACCTTAAATTAACAGCTAATGCTAGCACTAAAACATAGATAAAAAGGATGTATGCAGAATCGCAGTGTAACAGGAGCAAAGTTACAATTTTGTCACCTATTTGCTTCACTAATCTGCAGGAAATAAAAACTTCCATTAATGATATACAGCTCAAAGGGTAAGTATATAAGTTTGGTAAGTAAGTAAATAAACAAACATATACATACATCTACATCTACATACATACATACATACATACATACATACATACATACATACATAAAGGTTCAACTGTTGAAAAAAATCAACTGGATCAATATTTTCATCCAAAGCAGTAGAACTGATCAACTGAATGCAGTTGAAGTCATTTCAGTGCTTTAGGATTTTCTATTTATTATACTGTTGACTTCAACAAAGAAAAAGTGTACCATGATTTAAGACACCACGAAAAAAAAAAGTGGACTGGTGGAAGTTACATTCCTATAATTTGCTTGGCAATGGTTAACTGAATAGGCTTTATTAAATTAGCCCAGTTCTGGGTTTTCATGATTATAAGTATGATTTATGATCATGATTAACCATAAACCAAACACCTTACTTCTGAGTACATCTTACAAATCTAGGTAGACTTGTATAGTATTGCACTGCAAAAGAGCTATTCTGTTCAGAGGGCATGTTTGCATTAATATATATAGTTTCAGAATTGTTTAATTTGCATTGTGTCCACTAGAATCACAATTCCATGGAAGGAATTAAATCCTTCCAAAGTATTTTCCTCTTTACAAGAATTCAATTTTTTGCATTGTAAAAAAATACTGAGAACATAATATTTATTTCCAATTCAAACCAATAGAAATGTGTTGTGCAAATGGGCCTTAATGTGTTATAGTACAGCTAAACTGATAAACAAATATACTGCAAAAATTAAATACCATTGATCATTTGTTACAATGTTAGGTATACTTTAGATAGAATGAAGGATGCAGAAGCTGAAAGTTGATTTACAATGGCATTTGCAGGGATAATAAGGAAATATAATTATCAATTCTGGTCCGCATAAAATACTGATGCAGGAGTGGAATAACTTGGGGTTCATGTATTAGAGAATAATTATACTGCACTTTGAATCTATATCTTATACTGGTTTCTGAATATCTACAACCTCTGTGCCTTGAATCAACAGAAACTAGATTTCTAGTTCATGCATATAGATGAATTCATTTTTTAGTTACTATACAAAAAATGAAACAAACAAACAAAAACAAATAATATACAGCTGACTTGGATAGTTCTTAATACTGAAAGCTGTGATCAGTCTTTTGCAAACATAGTGTCACCTGTTTGCTTCACTAATCTGCAGAAAATAGAAGCTTCCAACAACATATAAATCAAGAACAAAGGAAAGTGTTAATATATAAGGAGGAAAAGAAATGGGACAATGCATTTTTATCGAGCATAAAGGTAATAAAATTAAAAGATGTTTCTACTGTTGATTCCAAATGCCTGACAGATAATATCAACACAACTTCAGACTTATAGATTTATTTTATGTATTGTATCCTGCCTTTCATTCAGATACGTAAGGCAGCATATACCGTGTTTTCCCAAAAATAAATCCTACTCCAAAAGCCCCAGCTGATTTTTGGGGGGTGGGCCTAATATAAACCCTATCCCAAAAGTAAGCCCTAGCACGGGGCAGGGCAGAGCGACTCAGCCCAGATCTTCCGTGTGACAACTGGAGCGCCCTCCCCGCCGCTGGCCTGCCAGGGCCCTTCGCCAGCGGCTGCCGGTGGAACCACACCGCCCACGCCTCCGCCTTTGGCTGCTGAGCACCAGCCTGCATACCTACTCGGTGCTGCAGGTGCCGGGCTAAAGGTTGAACCTGGAGCTCTTCGGGCCCTGGCGGGCATTGCAGCTCTCATAGCAGCTGGGCGCTTTTGGCTCTACCGGCTGCTCCTGCCAGATCACCTTCCGCCTGGTCGGCTGCTGCCACCGCCGCTATGAGGTGAGGAAACAAGGCAGGTGGCAAGGGGGTGGAATTGCTTCCCTCTGCCTGCCAGACACCTACCAAAGCTGTACAGGGCAAGGTTGCTGCCCCACCCCCACCCAGATGCCCTTGCCTCCCCCAAAGCATTTTTTTACTAACCTGCCTTTCAGCTGCATTGTGTTTTTCCATTCACTTCTCAGCCTTTGCCGCGTGTTTGTAGAACAAACCAAAAAAAGTTCAATCAGACTTTCTAACTTCTCGCGAGATCTCAAGAAGTTAGAAAGTCTGGTTGAACTTTTTTTTGTTTTATCGGTAGTCTCAGAAACATGACTCACCCTGCACGAGGTTTGGCACCCTTTCCGCTGCCGCCCACCACAGCCACACCGGTACCGTACCTGGTCCGCCATGATGCTCTCACCGCTGTGTTGCTTCTCCACCTGATGCACAGGCCCCACCCAACCCCCGTGCATTCACTGGTACTGTCAGAAGTTCTTACCACCACCCCTGGCTCCAAAAAGAAACAAGCCGTTGAGTTCACATGTGGCTGGCTTTAATCACGGAATGTTCTGGCATGCGTTTAGTCACAGAACCAGCAAATGCGTCTCCCAGCTGGGCCCCACCCCCACCCACCTAACTAGCATCCGGTGTGCGAGTTGATAAGAGCAGCAACGCAGGATGCACTGCAGGCTCCTGGCTCCATGTAGCTTCCCTACGCTGACCAGCTGTTCGTCGGGACACGCTGCCAGCTTCTGGCATCCTGGTGCTTCCCAGCACTGAACAGCTATTTGGCGGGACAGCCGTGGAGCCGATCAGCTGTTCGGCGGGATGACCGCAGAGCTGACGGCCACGCCGCCATGCTCTGCCAGGTTCCCCATCGACGGTCCAGGTAATGGGGGAGGGAAGGGCTGTCGCCATTGGTTTTGTCGCTGGCCTCCTCCGCTGTATTTGGATGCCCCCAGGTGCTATCCTTGTCCCCCTCCCCCTCCCATCAGTGTCGAGCCCACAGAGGCTTGACTGGTGGCCCCCTCTAACAGGGCTCCACCTGGAAGGCAAGGAGTAACGTGTGATTAATCATGGGCTGTGGCAGATGATGCAGCCAACCCCCCCCCCGGCTTACGGGGACACTGTCAGTGGAAGAGCCACAACAATTGGGGCACTATGTCCGCTTCCCCCACTCAGGATGCATCCGTCATAAGGTATCTCTTCTACCGTACCAGGTACTGCAAATGACCCCGTCGGATACGGGAGTCTAACACCTCTTGGATCTCATAATGGTCCCCTACGACAGGACCTGGTATCCATTTCATGGGCCTAAAGGAGGATCTCTCCACCAGCTTCAGTAAACTTCTTGGCAGACGCTCTGTCACGTATGCTCCAGTATGCCTTCCCCCAAGATCCGGTACCCTAGATAGTCCAACCGGGTTTGGTGGAACTCACATTTGGACAGCTTTACATACAGGTGTGCCCTCAATAGTTTTTCCAGCACCTGTCTTACTAGGCGGACGTGTTCCGTCATGTTGGTGGTGTAGATCAGTATGTCGTCTAGATACACGAGAACCCCACAGTATAAATGCTCATGCAACACTTCGTTGATTAGCTGCATGAACACCGTAGGGGCTCCCTGCAATCCGAACGGCATCACATGGAATTGGTAACTTCCTAGCGGGCAATTAAATGCCGTCTTCCACTCGTCCCCTTGTTTTACTCGGACCCTGTAATACGCCTTGCGTAGATCAAGTTTAATGAACACCCTACCCTTTGCCAAATGGGCCAACAGATCCTTCATCAGTGATAGGGGGTACATGTTCTCAACGCATACCCCATTGATGCCGCAAAAGTCGCACAAGCGCAGGGTTCCGTCCTTCTTTTCCTTAAAGAGCACCAGAGCCGTGACCCGTGACCATGCAGGCTGGATGAATCCCCGTGCCAAGTTCTTATCAATGCATTGACGCAGCTCTTCCATTTCTTTGGGCGTCATCACATACATCCTGGGCTTAGGGAGTTTGGCACCTGGTAGGATGTCGATTGCACAGTCAGTCGGACGATGAGGAGGTAACACATTGCACTCATGCTCGCTGAATACCTCAGCGAGGTCAGCATACACAGACAGGAAGGGGGTTCCCCCACCGTACTCCCCTTTCCCATTATTTCCTCCCTATTGCTCTCTATGCTCTTTTGCGTTTGTTCATGAGGGGGCGGTCGAGGGCCAACACCTATTCGTATCTTCCAGTATTCCTCCTCCCACCAGATCATAGGACCCCACTTGTCCAGCCTCACCAGCCCCAAGATAATAGCCTCTGTCATAGAGGGAACAACTATAAACTGGAGGACCTCCCAATGGGCCCCCATCTCCAGCCGTACCAGCTCTGTTACGAGGGTGGCTGGAGCCCCCCCCAATAGGGAGCCATCCACCTGCTTGAACCCCACTGGGCTGGCCAGCTGCCTCACTCTGATCCCCACCTCAGCTACTACGGCCCTACTGATCAGGCAACGGGTACAGCCGGAATCGATTAGTGCCCTATACTCCCCACGGTGGCCTGTCTGTGGACCCATCAAAATGATGGGGATGACAAACGGCCGTACGGGTTCACTTACCTCTGGGTGCTCCGCTGCCTCTTCTTCGCTGTCATAGGCGACCAGCTGATATCTCGTTGTGGCTATTGCCTCCTCCTCCTTCAGACCCCCCCTGAGGAGTGGGGCCCTCTACCTGGTGCACAGCCATCGACTTCTCTGGGGTCTTCTTGGGTGTGGTTCCGGCTCTCCCAGGAGTTCCTGGTTTCCCCTGTGGAACAGGAACTGGACACTCCGCAACCTGATGTCCCGGCTGGTTGCAGCGGAAGCATCTAAGCAACGGACGAGTACCTGCAGAGGGATCCGGCCCTGGGCCCGGGGCTACCCGGCCTTCGCCCTTCGGTTTCTCCACGGGCCTGCGCGGTCCTGATGGCCCATCCCCCTTGGACCGGAATTCCTGCAGCCCTGCATCCAGGTTCACCACCACGCGAAACCAGTCTTGTAACCTGCTTGGGATGCCACGGTAGACGCACGCTTGGTGCAGGTCACGGTCCAAACCTGCCTGGAACTTGGACCAGTAGGCGTTCTGGCCATGACTGCAACCTGCTGGCCACCCACCAGAAATCCTATACATATTCAGCTGCAGACCGGCCTCGCTGCTTCAATGCTAACAATTCCCCCTTTGCTCATTGAACATGGGAGACATCCTCAAAGCGGGATCACAGAGCCTCCAGAAACAGCCCAGCATCTGCTAACTCCCTCGCATGGTCACTATGCAGATCTTCCACCCACTCTGCAGCCTCGCCTTGCAACACCGCGGTCATTGCCACCACCATCGCTCATTGGGATGGATAAAAGCGGGCATATTGGTCCAGATGACTAATGACCTGGCTTAGAAACAATGCCAGATGGTCCAGGTTCCCATCGAATGTTGCCTGTAATGGCTGAGGACCCCAGGCCATCCCCTGGGGCCAAGACCCCAAGGGCCATCCCATCCATTGCAATGTCACACTTTGAAAGGCCCCTGACCCTCCTCCACTTCAGGCCGACTGCAGAGAGCCTCAGTAGCCGGGGAGGAAGGGGAGGAAGGGAGGAAGGGAGGAAGGGAGGAAGAGAGACAGACCATCTCCTCGCCGCTCACTTCCAATCCCAATGTGGTGAATCCTGCTTGGGATTTGGGACTGAGAGGGGGAAGATCCTGGCTCCCAAGCCGCCGGGACTTCCAACCACAGAGCTTGCTTGGTTCTGTTCCCAGCCAGCGCCAAGCACGCAAAACAACAGCAATAAAATGCTGCGGTCGAGACTTGCCTGCCTGCCTGGCTCCCGGGCCTCGGTAGCCAATCATTTGAAGCGAGCAGCCTCGTCCATAGAGAGAGAAGAGGAGAGAGTGAGGGCGGATGACCCGAGTCTGTGGCAGGGATAACAAGGGTTCGAGAGATGTTAGCACGAAAGTTCTGCGTCTTTTGACTTACCTCGCCTTGCCCCCCACTGGTTCTTCGCCAGAACAAGTCGCCCTCTCTCTCTCTTTCTCTGTCTCTCTTTCCTCTCCCTCCCCCCTCTCTCTCTCCAGATGAGGAGACAGAGAGAGAACGAAAGGCAGACAGCGCCGAAGGAGCGGGGAGGGGGAGGGGGCAGGAGGCAGGAGGAAGCAGAAGGTGCTGAAAGGCACCCGGGGCACCACGGACCGGACCGGGGAAACATGTGGCCGGGTCGGCGGCCCGGGAAGCACCCCAGGAAGCGATGCCCCCGCCGGCAGCCAATCCAGACGACACTGCCGCCCGGCCCAGAAAAACACATGGCCGGCTCGGCGGACCAGGAAGCGATGCCCCCGCCAGCCACCCCCCAGCTGACACTGCCGCCCAGTCTGGGGAAACGCGTGGCCGGCTCGGCAGCCTGGGAAGCGATGCCCCCGCCAGCCGCCGGCCCAGCCGACACTGCCGCCCAGCCCGGGAAAACACGTGGCCGGCTCAGTGGCCCGGGGATGGCCCAGGAAGCGATGCCCCCGCCGGCCACCGCCCCAGCCAACACTGCCGCCCGGCCTGGGGAAACGCGTGGCCGGCTCGGCGGCCTGGGGAGCGGCCCAGGAAGCGATGCCCCAGCCGGGACTGCCACCTGGTACAGGTAAGCCGGGGGCGCGCCACCTGCCTGGCGGACTTGGAGCCCCTTCCCTCCCCCCCACCACTGACCATCCGTCTCCGGCTCTGCTGCTGCTTGGCCAATGGTCGCACTGGCTGGGCATCGCAGGGGCTGCTCTCCCATGGGGCCGTGGCTTGCGGGAGGGCTGGCCCGCTCAGCGGAGGCTCCGGCGGGCCGCTCCCAGTGGGGATCCTGGGGCTTCCCCTCGCCGCTCCCCAGCCACATGCGCCTCGGACGGAAAGGGACTTCCTGGCCGCCCTTCTCCCAGGGGGCGGGGAACCCGGGCGCAGGGTCAATCAGGAGCCCTCCGAGGGGGCAAGTCCGCATGAGAGAGAGAGAGACAGAGAGGGAAAGCGCAAGTGCCTTTCTCTGTCTCTGTCTCTCTCTGCAAATGGCGGAGAAGGCTCCGGAGCCGCAGATGGCTCAAAGAGCCGCATGTGGCTCCGGAGCCGCAGGTTGCCGACCCGTGCCCTAACCTAATAGGTAGAGCTATGGGCTCATGGGGGAGGGATACCAGAGATGGATTCTAGGCCAGCTGTGGAAAATGAGCCTGTCCCCACCACTTTTGTTCTAACCAGAAGTTTATGAAAACTTGAGCAGGACACAGGCCAATAGCATCTCCCATTTATATACTCTGGTAAAAAGTATCCAGAAATGTTATGTATTTAATATTACCAATAACTTGTATTGATGTGTCATCCACTTCATTAAAGGATGCAAAGTATGATCAATATAAAGGTTTAAATGTAGAGAAAAGGAATGATAATCACGTCACTCTCTTTATATATAATTTCAAAATGACTTCTTGTTCTTCTTTCCAATCCAACAGAACGCTGAAATGAAAGAAGCTCATGACATTTGTGTTGCTGTCTGTCAGCAAGATGTCTCTCCAAAAACTAAATAAAGGGGACTGAGTTTGGAATGGTGGGAGAAGCAAAAATAATAATAAAAACTTCCAGAAAGAAATTCCTTCATACTTATGAAAAAACATCTGGGCAGCTGCTCAGAAAGTTACCTTCTGCTTCATTCTAAATCCTCCCTCCTGTTTTCTCCTTTCATAAAACATATGCAGTCTGTCTTGTCCTTCCCACAAACACAGAAATATAACACAAGGATAAAGCAGATACCACACATAGCAGAGAAGAAATTACTGATGCTTCTTTTGGCCACTTCTGCTAATGGAATTGGAAAGAATTCCAGAAGCCATGTTCTGCAGGCTTTTTCTACCTTGTTACAGGTAGTCACTTACTGATTATTCAAAGTTATAGCCTACTTAAAAAGGAGGATTTATGACCTGGATCCAAGTTCTGATAGCTGCCCTCCCACCAGCCAGTGATGTACTTTAGGTGCTCAGCATTTACTGTATGACTGTTTGCAGCATCCCATGATCACAAGATTGTGTTTTATGATGGTTTGCCAAAAACCAGGACTTTTCAGCAAAACTGCACTCATAGTGAACAGTGGGTTCACACTTGTGACCACCATGCTCACTTAATGACCTCTACAAAAACATTGTAAACAGTCACATTACCTGTTATGTACTGATGTTAAGAGTTAATATGTTTTAGTTTAAACATGTCTCCAACTGTTTTGGAGAGAAAGTTAAGTTCAAGTTTGAGCGGGAAAACACCATTTGAATTGATTGGTCGCCGCCTAGAGGCGGCAAGTATAAATAGCCATCATGCTGCCAGTTAAGCCAGTTCTGTTTTCTGTTGCAATAAATCTTGTTGTATTAACCCGGTCTGGTTAATGCCTCCCAAAAACTCACTACACAATAGTGGCGACGAAGGTGGGATCTTGCTGAAAGTGAGAATGATGCCTATCAGAGTTGAAGTCACAGGATATTAGTCCAGGCAACAGAGTCCTGGTGGGATCACGTCCCTATCCTGCCTGCCAGTAAGCCAAACTGGAGGCACAGTGTCCTGTGGGATCCGTTCCCAGGATCTAGGCAGTTCATCTCCTTTCACAGCAAGAGAGGCAGAGTCCAGGAACTCATTGAACGAATACCATGGCCAAGCTGGGCAGACTAAATGAGTTCGATGTCTCCCATCCAGAACAATGGAGTTCTTACATCTCCAGGGTGGACAACTACTTGCGGGCCAACCAGGTTAGAGAAGATGGCTTGAAAGCAGCTATACTCTGCGCGTGTGGACAGACCACATTCGACATCACCGAGAATCTAGTAGCACCAGCAAGCATCGAATCAGTAACTTATGCAGACTTAAAGAGAAGGCTAAAAGAGCACTTCGAGCCAAAGCTGTCCGTCATCACGTGGCATCACGAATTCGAACAACGGGAGCAAAAGTCAGGGGAATCAGTGGCTGAGTTCGTGGCAGCACTTTGTCAAGCTTCACGCCAATGTGAATTCCCTGACTTGGAGGATCATCTCAGGGACAGACTTGTATGTGGGCTGTTGAACAGAGAGTTGCAGCAGCGCCTCTTTGCCAAAGAGAATCTAACCTTCCAAGATGCTCTGAAAGAAGTCATGGCAGATGAGGCTGCCGGCGGAGCAGTGAAGGCTCTCCAGCCTCAGAAGGCACACTCCAGCCCCGTAGCAATACATCAGGAGACCATTGAGAGACTGAGTGAACCAGATGAAGTCGATGAGATCGACCGGCTGCAAAAAGAGCCAATTAGACGACATCGTGCAACAGAACAAACAATCCTTCCTCTGAGTTGCGCTAGCTGCGGGGGACAACATAAAAGAACTGAGTGCAGGTTTCGCACAGCCGTGTGCCGTGCCTGTGGGAAGCAAGGCCATATCGCCAAGGTCTGTAGAGATCGCCAGAAAGAAGCTAGCTCTGCAGACATACCGCAGAAAGGTAGATGGGCCCTGGGACAGAACAGGTTTGGATACTGCTCAGGGAGAAGTATTCAGCGGATGGGAGCCCAACGCTCCCTCAAAGAGAAGTTGAGACTTCAAGTTAAACTTCAAGGAGTCCCATGTTCTATGGAGCTAGACACTGGGTCAGCTCTGTCAATCATTTCACACAAGACCTTCCAGTATATTTGTAGGCAGGGCAAGAGGCGAGTTCAACTCAGACCATCAAGCCTTATCCTGACTGACTTTCAAAACTGCCGTGTGTCTGTTAGGGGTGAAGCCACTGTAAGGGTCAAATTCAAAGAGTTTGAGGGTCCCCTCAGCGTGGTAGTGGTCGAAGGACAGTGCACCAGTCTCATCGGACTGGACTGGTTCGAAGCCCTGGGCATCCGTGTAACGGGCATCCATCGCACACAAGCAGCTGACCTGGCAGCAGTATACCAAGAGTATGCTGATGTGTTCAGTTCTGACCTAGGACAATAAAGAGGGGCACCTATTTCCCTAAACCTTGACCCGACAGTTACTCCCATTAGAATTAAACCGCGCAGAGTGCCCTTCACTTTAAAACCGAAGATTGATGCGGAGTTGGACAAACCAGTGCAACAGGGAGTGCTGCAACCCGTGGACAGTAGCCTGTGGGAGACTCCTATAGTAACCCCTGTGAAGCCTAATGGGGATGTCCGCATCTATGCAGACTAGAAAATGCACAATCAACAAGGCACTTCAGCAACACGCTTATCCAGTTCCAGTGGTAAGCCACATTCTAGCCTCGCTCCAAGGAGGCCGTCTGTTTGCCAAGCTAGACCTTGCACAAGCCTACCAACAGCTACCAGTTGACGATGCCACCGCAGAAGCGCAGACCATCGTCACCCACAGAGGGGCCTTCAAAGTACGCCGCCTGCAGTTTGGGGTAAGTGTAGCCCCCGGTTTGTACCAAAACGTTATGGAACGGACTCTAAAAATATTCCTGGCGTCTGCCCCTATTTTGATGACGTCCTGATTGCAGGAGAATCAGCGGCAATCTTAGCTGAACGTCTCAAGGCAGTGCTACAAAGGTTCCATGAGGCGGGTTTAAAGTTAAAAAAGGACAAGTGTCCCAGTTCCTGGGATTCCGGATAGACGCTGCTGGAATCCATCCATCCGAGGCTAAACTCAAAGCCATTCAACAAGCCCCCAGACCCAAATCCAAGGGGGAGTTGCAGGCATTCTTAGGACTATTAAACTTTTACCACTCGTTTTTGCCACACAAAGCAGCATTGTTAGAGCCACTACACCGTCTGCTAGACAAGAAAGCACCTTGGGTGTGGACAAACAACCACGACAAGGCATTCAGAGCAGTCAAATCACTGCTATCTTCGAGCTCCGTGTTAGCTCACTTTAACGAGAAACTACCAGTGACATTAGCATGTGATGCATCGCCTTATGGCATTGGGGCAGTGTTAAGCCACCAAATGCCTGATGGTCGTGAAGCTCCTATTGCTTACTACTCTAGGACATTAGCACCAGCTGAGAGAAATTATGCTCAAATTGACAAGGAAGCTCTCGCTATTGTCGCTGGATTCAAAAAATTCCATGATTTTTTATACGGGCGACCCTTTACAGTTTTTACAGATCACAAGCCACTGCTCGGTCTTTTTACAGCTAACAAGCAGACTCCGCAGATCCTGTCACCAAGGATGCTGCAGTGGTCCATCTTTATGGCTGCCTATTCATACAGGCTAGTCCATAAGCCTGGCAAGGAAATGGGCCATGCTGATGCACTCAGCCGACTGCCCCTGCCACACACAGATCCAGATCCAGCCCCAGCAGCTCGCATCCTAGCAATCCAGGATCTCCCAGAGATACCCCTACACATGGGAGACGTGGCCGCTGACAGAACACTCAGCCGCGTTCTCAACTGGGTGTTGAGGGGGTGGTCGTAAAACAGACCAGGTCCAGAGTTTCAGCATTATACATGCAGAAAAGATGAGCTGTCAGCCCACAAAGGTTGTGTGCTATGGGGAAGCAGAGTAATTGTTCCGTCCAAATTGCAAGCCAAAGTGTTAGAATCTCTGCACGATGGACATCCAGGTATCGTAAGAATGAAAGCACTTGCAAGAAGCTACTTGTGGTGGCCTGGCCTGGACAAGGACATTGAGGCTCAAGTAAGGAGCTGCCAGGTCTGCCAAGAGACCCGTCCAGAAATGCCCCAAGCACCCGTGCACCGCTGGGAGACCACGCAAGCCCCATGGTCTCGCGTGCACATAGACTTTGCAGGTCCATTTCAGGGACAAGTCTTCCTCATTGTTGTGGACAGTTATTCAAAATGGTTACAGGTAGTACCTGTCCAATCTATGACTACTGCCAGGGTCATCCAGGAACTGCACTGGCTATTTGCCACACATGGACTGTCGGACGTCATTGTGTCAGACAACGGGGCACAATTCACCGCAGCGGAATTCCAGTCATTCCTTAATGCAAACATGATCAGGCACACCACTTCGGCTCCATTCCATCCAGCTACCAATGGCCAGGCTGAATGGATGGTAAGGCCCACTAAAGAATCCCTTAAAAGATTGACTAAGGGAGACTGGAATCATTGCCTGGCAAACTTCCTTTTATGCCAGCACACAACTCCAAGCACCGCAACGGGATGCAGCCCAGCTGAGCTAAGGTGGGGTCATCGGCTCACAACTAAGTTAGACCGCCTCCATCCTGACAGGATAGCTGCAGAGATGGCGCAACCCAAGCCTCCCAGGAATCTACAGCTGGGTGAGCATGTGTGGGCTAGGAACTATGGGCAGGGGGCACCATGGGTAGCTGCTACAGTTACTAAGGTATCAGGGCCACTATCATACGAGGTGGCTCTGGACAATGATCGTGTGATCCGACGCCACATTGATCAGTTGCGGTGTCGGCAGACAAAACAGAGCACAGAAGCAGAGCTAGAAAAGACTGTAGACACTCCAGGTGAAGCTGCTATTCCAGCGTCGCCCACACCTGCCGCGACTGTGCTTAAAGAAACAGAGGCGCCAAGGATCTGTGTACCGTCTCTGCTACCAATTGACACAGACGCACATAGCGGCACAGGTCTACCGCCTCTGCCGCCTAATGACTTAAATGATTATTGCGGCACCGGTCTACCTGGTGCGGACAACCGGCAAGGCGAGTTGGAAACCCAAACAATTTTGCGGTGTTCCAGCAGAACTCGCAACCCACCGGCCTACCTCAAAGACTATGTACATCAAGTATCAAAAAGTCATTTTATCCAGGGGGAAGGGGTGTTATGTATTGATGTTAAGAGTTAATATGATTTAATTTAAACATGTCTCCAATTGTTTTGGAGGGAAAGTTAAGTTCAAGTTTGAGCAGGAAAACACCGTTTGAACTGATTGGTCACCGCCTAGAGGCGGCAAGTATAAATAGCCGTCATGCTGGCGGTTAAGCCAGTTCTGTTTTCTGTTGCAATAAATCTTGTTCTATTAACCCAGTCTGGTTAATGCCTCCAAAAAACCCACAACACAATATTACCAATCCTTTTTACAATTGTTTACAACTTATGTTTGTAATGGGAAGGCTCCATTATGGTTGTAACTTAAGAACTACCTGTATTAATCCAGTGAAATCTTAGAATAAATTATGTAATTTGGCTGAGGACTCTTGCTGACTGTCCATTAGCATGATAACTCCAAATACAATAGAAGTGAAGCAGATCTGGTGTGCTCAGTGGTGGGATTCAAATATGTGAACAACCGGTTCTCTGTGTGGATGCCGCTTCCAGAAGTCCATTCTGGGCCTGGGCAACAAAAAATTAGCTACCGGTTCTCCCGAACTGGTGCGAACTGGCTGAATCCAACCACTGGGTGTGCTGGGATAAATGAGCAATAGAAAGGTTGAGTTTTTAAAAAATGGGACAGATCCAGCTGGAGCTGAGGAAAAAAAATCTTTTAAAGCCCAACAGAGTTCAACAGAAGAAGCAGTTGGGCAGAAATTCAGAAAGTTGCCAATTGCTCCATTATTTACCCCTCCCCCATTAGTCAGGAAATCTAGAGTGGAGCTGCTCTTAAGGAGTTGGGAAGAATTCCAGAAACCATTCTTGACATGCTATCCCTACTATGTTTTTCTCTCTCATCTCAACTCCACAATCCTTTACCTATCCCCATCCCACTTGATACATATCAATAAAATGTACATCCAGATTGGAATTCTCTAATGCTGTTCTGTTTCCGAAGAAAAGACATCGAGGCGAGGCAGGAGTAACAAACACAACTTCTTTATTGAGATCATCAACAGAACAGAACACAAAATGGCGCCAAGGCCTTTTATACTCCCTTGCAAGGGACAGCATCAGCCAATCAATGCAAGGCTAGTCTACCGCCTTGCGCATGCGCACAAAGCTGGAGACAGCCTGTCTGGTCCTGGGCAACCATGTGGTTTGCCCGGGCCTTCTGCAGCCTCCTGAGCCTGCTGAGTCATTCAGCAGTCCCAGGACATAACACCCCTCCCCCCTTGGATAAAACAATAAGTGAATACTTACTGTTTTAGAGCAGCACACATGTACATGTGTTCAGTTATCATGTTATTATTTCTAAACACAGTTATGCCTGCACACTGGCAGACCCCTTCATTCCATTTCTTGTATTTACAAGAATACCTCCTATTGTTTCATACTATCAACAGAACACCCTTCTATGAGTGTGTCCTGAGTCCTAGAGAACTATTAAGCCTCCCTTATACTTGACAGAAACCTCACATAGTCCTTTAGATGTTTGGGTGGACCCTTGGCCCGCTCTGACCTTCTTGGAGCCAGCGTGTGTGCCTGGCGTGCCATCTCGCCTGCTAGACTAGGCAGACCAGGACTTTGATGCCCCCAAGACCCAGGCAACCCTCCAAACTGCTGACTGGCTGGATCCGCTAAACCCAAACCAGAGTTCCTTGGTGGGGTGGAGTTCCCCAAGTCCAGTGGTGGGGTGGAATTCCCCAAATCCACAATGGACCCCTCTTGGGAACACTGTCCTTCGAGCCCAAGACCAGCAGCTGGAGTGGCCTGAGTAGCCATTGACAGCAATGTCCCATAGACCCGGTGCCTGTGCCAGAGTCAGGAGCCGCCTCCATGGCAAAACCCCCTTCAGGAACATGTGCAGGAACATTTGAAGGTCCCTCTTCGCGGAGAGACTGTGGTCCACAATCGTAATTGTGGTCCTCCCCCCCCCAGAGCAGAGCCAGGAGCGGAAGAGTGGCTGGGAAGCCTGCAGCGCAGTTGGTCAATGTGACGTCTGAGCACACGACCATCATCCAAGGCCACTTTGTATGACAGTGGCCCAGAGACCTTGCATACCACGGCTGTCACCCAGAGATGTCCAGGTCCATAGTTCCTTGCCCAGACCGGATCGCCCACCTGTAGTCTCCTAGGTGCCCGTGTGACACCTGTGAAGCCACCCGGTCGGGGTGCAACCTGTCCAGCTTAGTAATGAGTCTGCGACCCAGCGGAGTTCAGCTGGGCTCTTTCCAGTGGCAGTGCAAGGTGTGGTGCGGTGACAAAGAAGAAAGTCAGCTAACCTGTGATGCCAGTTCCCGTGAGTGATTCTCTTTAAAGCATCTTTGGTAGTACGCACCATACGCTCAGCCTGGCCATTGGAAGCTGGATGGAACGGCGCAGATTTGGCATGCCGGATCATGTTGGCTTGGAGAAAACCCTGAAACTCAGAAGATGTGAATTGGGGTCTGTTGTCTGAGACAAGGACATCTGGAAGACCATGTGAGGCGAAGATTCCTCTCAGCACCTGGATGGTCCTAGCAGTAGTAGTGGAGGAGACAGGAACAACCTCTAGCCACTTGGAATGGCTGTCCACGAGGAGAAGGAAGAATTGCCCCTGAAAGGGCCCAGCGTAGTCGATGTGTACCCTCGACCATGGGGTATGTGTCTCCTCCCACCTATGTACAGGGGCCTGGGGCATTTCTGGCCTTGACTGTTGGCACACTTGGCACCCATGCACCTGGGTCTCGATCTCTTTATCGAGCCCAGGCCACCAGAGGTGGCTACGTGCAAGCGCCTTCATCCGGACTATTCCCGGATGTCCCTCATGCAGAGAGAACAAGACTCTAGTCCTCAATGAGGCCGGGATGACTACCCTGCTACCCCATAGGATACATCCTTTGAAAGTGGAAAGCTCGTGCTTCCTTTGCCAGAAACTCTGGAATTCTGCACCCAGACACGTGTCAGGCCATCCTGACAACACCCATGTCAGCACGCGTGTAAGCGTGTGATCAGTGGCAGTTTCTGCAGCCACGTCCCTAGCATTAAGGGGAGATTCAGGCAATTCCTGAATGGAGAGAATGTGAAGAGCAGGAGCCGGATCTGCCTCTACCTGCTGTAGAGGTAATCTGCTGAGGCCATCTGCATGGCCCATTTCTTTACCTGGTTTGTGAACCAGGGTGTAGTCATATGCTGACAGGAAAATTGACCATCTCAGCATTCTTGGAGATATAATGTGAGGAGGTTTGTTTGTTTGTTGTAAACAAACCCAGCAAAGGCTTATGGTCTGTGTAAACCGTGAAATGGCGGCCATACAAGAATTCATGGAATTTCTTTATGCCAGCCACTATTGCCAAGGCTTCTCTGTCAATCTGCGCATAATTACGCTCTGCAGATGAGAGAGTCCTGGAGTAGTAGGCCACAGGGACTTGTGTCCCATCAGCCTTGAGGTGGCTCAGCACAGCCCCAACCCCATAAGGGGATACATCACAGGCTATGCACACAGGCAGTTGCTCATTGAAATGCGCTAAAACCGCATTTGAAGAGAGCAAGGCCTTGATCTCTGTGAAACTCCTGTCATGGACCTTTGTCCATTTCCATGGAGCCTGTTTGTCCAAGAGCTGGTGTAATGGCTCAGCCACTGCAGCCTTGTGGGGAAGGAAAGAATGATAAAAATTTAACAGCCCCAGGAAAGCTTGAAGCTCACTCTTCGACTGGGGGCTTGGGGCCTGCTGAATCGCTTGAAGCTTGGATTCCACAGGATGGATGCCTTCAGCATCAATACGGAATCCCAGGAACTCAGTGGAGGTGACTCCAATTTTACACTTATTTTGCTTCAGGTTCAGCCCTGCTTGGCGGAAACGCAGCAAGACAGCCCTCAGCCTTTCAGCTAAGTTCACAGATGACTCCCCAGCGATGAGGACATCATCAAAGTAGGGACAGACCCCAGGGATACCACGGAGCGTTCACTCCATTATACTTTGGAATATGCCAGGGGCCACATTAACCCCAAACTGCAGCCTTTTGACCTTAAAGGCTCCCCGGTGCATCACAATTGTTTGGGCCTCAGCCGTTGCCTCATCAACAGGTAACTGTTGATAGGCCTGAGCCAAATCAAGCTTTGCAAAGATTCGTCCCCCCCCCCTTGAGGGAGGCCAAAATATGGCTCACCACAGTAGGCATGCTGCTGCAATGCTTTATTAAGTGTACATTTATAGTCCACACAAATCCGGACTTCTCCATTGGCTTTCAGTGGCGTGACTATAGGTGTTTCCCATGGACTAGAGTCCACAGGCTCTAAAATGCCCTGCTGGAGCAGCTTGTCCAGCTCTGCATCTATTTTGTTTTTTAGGGCAAAGGACACCCTTTGGGGCTTGATCCTGATGGGTGTGATGGCTGAGTCTAAACGTAAAGCAATGGGAGGCCCCTTGTATGAGCCAAGCTCTGAACTGAACACATCAGCAAACTCCTTGCAAACTTTTGCAAGGCCTGACGTTTGCAGATTGTGAAGTCCAGTCACTTGAATTCCAAGGGCCTCGAACCAATCGAGCCCAATAAGGCTCGCACGATCACCCCCAACTACCACATCTAGCAGCCCCTCAAAACTCCTATGCTGCACCCTGAGCGTGGCCTCCCCCTTCACACTGAGTTTGGAATTCTGGAAGTCAGTAAGGATTAAACTTGAAGGCCTGAGTTTGACTCGTAGGCCACTTCTGTTGCAAACCTTATTGAAGGTGTCAAAGGAAATGATCGATAGAGCGGACCCTGTGTCCAACTCCATCGACAAGGGAACCCCTTGCAACTTCACGTCAATGTGAAGCTTCTTTTTAAGTGGCCTGTGAACCCCGGTTTTGAAAACGCCCCTACGGGACGTGCAGAAGCCCACCCTGTGTTGGCTGGGGACCTTGGTATCTTTCAGAGGCAATTCTTTTGCAGACCATTCCCTCTGGCGACCCAAACAGATGGATGCAATGTGGCCTTGCCTGCCACATGCCCGGCAGATAGCGGAGCGGAACCTGCAATCAGTTCGCTTGTGGCGTCCTCCACAACCGAAACACCGAGGGGATGCTGTCGCTTTTTCTCTGCGCCCTTGAGGCCTCTTCTCTTCTGCATGCTGAAGCCTGTCCACCTCTTCTTCTGGATCTACTTCAGATTCCTCTCGAGCGACGGATGAATGGAGACCGCCGTGGGAGGGTTCCTGGCGAGCCGCAAGGCCTTCACAGTGCCGCCCGCTGCTTCTTCAGCTGCAATCTCTCTCAAAGCATCTTGGAATGAGACATCTACTTTTGCAAAAAGTTTCTGTTGCAGCTCACGACTTCACAGTCGCAAACCAAGCGATCCCGGAGCCTCTCTTCCAGATCCTTGAACTCGCACTGCCTAGCTGCTTGTCTTAAGGCAGCAACAAAGTCCGCAGCAGACTCACCAGGCCTCTGGTCCCTCTGCTCAAATGCATGCCTCCAAGCCATTACTGAGAGCTTGGGTTCGAAGTGCTCTCACAGCATCCTCTTCAAGTCAGCATACACAATTGACTCCAGTGGTGCTGGGGCTACAAGATTCTCTGCAATATCGAAAGTCTCTTGCCCACAGACACACAGTAATGTAGCAGCTTTAAGGCCGTCTTCCTGGATCTTGTTTACTCGAAAATAATTTTCCACTCGAGCCACGTAAGAACTCCAGCGCTCAGGGTGAGAAGTATCAAATTCTGACAGACGGCCCAGCTTTGACATCGTTACAGCCTGTAGCCTCTTCGATGCCTCTCGCTGCAAGGAATGAGAAGGGGACCCTCGAAGCCAAGCTCACCTCCAGCGTTTTCATACTGGCAGGCAATCACTTCCTCCGGACGCCGAACTAACCCAGCGCTTCAGGCCTCCTCTGGTAAGTCAGCCTAGCTTCTCTTGTTGTTCTTCTTGCAGCGGATCCCACCTTCGTCGCCAATGTTCTGTTTCCGAAGAAAAGACATCGAGGCGAGGCAGGAGTAACAAACACAACTTCTTTATTGAGATCACGAACAGAAGACAAAATGGCACCAAGGCCTTTTATACTCCCTTGCAAGGGACAGAGTCAGCCAATCAATGCAAGGCTAGTCTCCCGCCTTGCGCATGCACACAAAGCTGGAGACAGCCTGTCTGGCCCCGGGCAACCACGTGGTTTGCCCGGGCCTTCTGCAGCCTCCTGAGCCTGCTGAGTCATTTAGCAGTCCCAGGACATAACAAATGCTATCTCACAGACATTAGTGGAAATTAAAACATGTTTGTTTTCTTTTTGTCTTCCCTGAACCTGCCTTCTTCACTATATAAACTGAACAGGGTTACTTCAGCTTGTTCATAAGGCTGACAGTATACAACAAGGAGATCCAAATGTATATCATAATAGTGTGTCACATGTACACATTTATAATATGTATATATTAATGCAAAGGTCTTGACATCTAAATAAACTTCAGCTTCTCAGATTTGCAATTTAGGATGGAATATAATTCCAATTTATGGACCTTTGAAGTAAAAAATTTTTAAATCTACTTTGTAATTCTAATTATATTGGCAAACCTTTAGTTTAAAACACAGGTGTCAAACTCGCGACGTCACATGACGTGTCACGACATATAGTGACTTTTTTCCCATTGCCGGCAATGGGGTGGGCGCGGTTTTGGCATGATGCATCCAGCCTGCGGGCCAGCAATTTGACACCCCTGGTTTAAAAGATCTAATTATGAAGGAATACCCTACCTGAGGAAATACTATTGACAGAAATGAAGTATTTCAAAAACACACACATAGTGTAACTTCTTCAGACTTTTTATCATCTAGATCAGGCCTCTGCAACCTGTGGTCAATCTACTCGATTTTTTTTTAAGTAATAGATTTATAGCCACCACAGTCAGTTCCAGGGCTTCTGCCCTTTCATTAGCTGCAAAACAACCAATCCATGCTTTTCTTTGCAGCCTGCAAGTATTTTTAATTTATCAACTTGGCTCTTTCCTCTTGACAGTTATGTAGGCCTAGAAGACAAGCTTTACTTTCTAGATATCTTGGATCACTGAGGTAAATTCAGATCTCTTTTTATATTATTTCCACCCTATTAAATTGAAAAAAATGAAATATAAATAAAGCAAAATTAAATTACATTTGTAATAATCCAACTTTATACATATTCCCTAAGAAGGTAGTTTCACTAAGTTCGATGATATTTATATGCAAGTCAATGTGTATAGCCCCAAACCCAAGAAATAAAGGAAGTACTTATTTAACCAGCAAACCAAACTTTGGAATAATGAATTTGAAAATCCTGTCCTGAAAATGAACAGCAAGTTGTTCTGAAATCAGTCTCTTTTGATCTTAAAAACTGAGTAATATAATAGAAAAAAAGTGTGCAAGATGGATTGGCAACAATGTCTTTCTGCTGCAGATAGAATTGGAATTGGAAAATTAGCTCACATTGTTTGGGTTTTCCCTCCCCATTGGCATATTTAAGTCTGAAATTCACAATATATATTACAATATATATCAGATATCCCTTGTTTAAATATATGGCCTTTTTCAGAGACAGATTTGTCTTCTGGTTTAATAAGGGTAGGCTGAGGGAAACAGCTGGACTCCATATGAAAGAAATGTTGCAGTGAATCAAATTACACAAGTGTTTAAAAGCCATTTGGAGTGCTGACTTTTCTCCCTTTACTGCATCCACACAAGATAGAGCAATATTGCTTTTATTAACTATGTAGTGGCTCTCAGGTTTAAGGCAAATTCTAAAAGACTGTTAGAAAAAACTTCTCACAGTGAGCAGTTTCACAGTAGAACCAATTACTAAAGAGACAATGGACTTCCCATAATTGAATATGTTCACAGGAAGCAAGACAGCCATCTGCTTGAGATGCTTTAAATCGGATTCTTACATTGAGCAAGGGGTTGAACTTGATGACCTAAATGATTCTTTCCAGTTCTAGGATTCTAGGGTGCTAAAGAGGTGAAATTGAAAAATGTCGGTGACTTGGTATGAGCACACTATATTTTCTGCAGTTAAAGATATTCCAACTTGCTTCAGTTTGGACTTCAGTGTTAAATCAGAATATTATGTCATTTTATTTTACACAAACAGACACCCGTAAGGAAAGAAAAAGACTGTCCAGCTGAATGCATCCACTCTATTGGATCTTGCTAGCATGCCTTTTAAATGGCCTTTCCTGTTCTAGGTTGAATTAATAGTACAATCCTATTCATGTTGACTCAGAAATAAGTAGAAAGAAAGACAAAGCCAATGCTTTCTTTTTTCACTAACAATAATGCTGAGCCTGCCGATATATGAGAAACTTCAGCCATTTATATATCTAATTAATATACCATCACATAACTTGTCTCTTACAAATAGCATATCAGTGTAACAGTTTAAAGGGAAAAAAACAAATGAAGAATTTTTGACTCATAGGTTTCTCAGTAATACATCTCAAAATAAGACTGATTTTTTTTCAGTCTGCTGCCAATTTCAGACATGTTCATAAAAATCCCAGAATAGGATCTATAACATTACAGTTCCCCATCATAAGGTAATGATGTTACTCAATGGGTTTCAACACTATGAGCATATCTGAGGAGACAAGAGCCAAGCAAGAAAAATGATATAATGTGGATGTTAATAAACATTTTACTAAGATGATATGTTTTTAACAGTTTAAACCATCAAGCATTATCATTTTTTAAAACACAATGGTGCCAGAATCTACAGATTGCCATCAACAACTCTGGCTGGATTGTGACTAGTTTCTTAATGATAGCTCTGCATTGTTTGAAGTACCAGAAACTTAAATGGTTACCAATCGCTTTATTTAAAATAAGCAATAAAGTAAAAACAAGACCCCTCACCACCACCACTACAAAGATGAAGTTAAAGTAGCAGATTAAGTTAGAGGAAAAGAATATGCGTTCCAAGTGATATGGACATGGAAAAGCAGAAAAATGTACAAGTCAAATCCCCGCAGAAGAAGATAGTTGAGAGCAGACTTATTGCCTGCAAAAGCAGGGAGCAGAGGTGTGTGTGTGTGTGTGTGTGCGCGGGCGCGCGCCTGTAAAAGAGAGTAAAGGAAAAAGGTAATTTTTAAATCTGACTCACTTTCCAATATTCTATTTTACTTGGACACTTCCTTCTCCCCTCAAGTTTTATGCTCTCGTCCTTACAGGTAAAAAGAAAAAAAAACCAACTGTTAGGAATGTGAGTGTGGGGTGGGAGCCTCTGCTCGTCTTCCCTGTCAGACACTTCTTTTAAAGCGCACATCTCTGATTTATTATTCATGCTGCTGTTGTCATTATCATTATTTTTAAAGTCCTCTGAAGAGTACTGTGTCAAGGTGTGGAGTATTACCCGTTTGCTCCAGGAAAGGAGAGATTCGGCTCACAAGCCTGGGGGAGGGGTACCTATCCCCTTTTCCCCGTTGCTCATCTGAAAATCTTCAGGGCGCAGTTTGCGAATAGAGACATGACCCAAGGGAAACACTCTTGGGATGGGGCAGTGGTGCCTCTTTAGTTACTGATCCCCTGCCCATTGATAAGTAGTACGAGAGTTGTGTTTGTGTTTATGTGTGTGTATGTGTGTATATGTATAGAGTACTATGTGTGGCACCGGTTAGCTGGATGCCCTCCCTGCTTGGCGGGGGGGGGGGGGAGGAAGGGGGGGTTGAGCCAGGCAGGGAAGCCATTGCCTGTTTAATAGTTGCTGTTGCAGCACTTCCGCTTCTCTCCCTGCGAGAGACACACGAGTGGCCAGGCCCAGCCGCACCGAGGAGGAGCAGCCAGACACAAAGGGAGAGGTATGGGGAAGGGGCACCCCATCGCCACGACCAGACACAGCTCCCCTTTCCTGGGTCACGGCTTGGTCTGGACAAGCTCTGAGGGAAAAACGGGGGAAAGCGACCCGGTGGGGCTTTGTGGTTGCCCGGGGAAAGCGAGAGATGGGAGAACGACGTGGGTTGGCAAAGGAGACCGGGGGGGAAGGGAGGACGGAAAGGATTTGGGGTGATCTTTTCTGGGACGGTCAGATATCGCCCCCAGCCCAGCTGTCCCTTCGGCTGAGCGGCAAGAGGCCGGAGTGGCAGAAGAGGTGCCTCGATGTGCAGCTCTCCTTCCACCACCATCACCCCCACCTCCCGCTTGTGAATGGAGGCGAAAGATGGGCTGGAGAGGAAAACATTTGGTGGGGGAGAGGGCTGAAGTGAAAGAAGGGGGTCTCCGGATTGAGAAGTGGGTAGCAGGAAATGGGAGGGGGTTTCAGCAGGCAGCGAAAAGATCTGGGGGCAGGGAGTCCCGTTGGAGAAGCTGTTTTAAATTGTAGAGATACCCAAATACCCCCACACACGCCTTTCAGAAATTCCTATCGCCCTTAACACACAAATGGTGGCCGAAAGCTACAAATCTCCCTCCCCTACATGCACCTCATCTCTTTTCTGATCAACCCTCCCCCCACTTTAAATTAGTAGTCATGGGTAATACACTTCCTTAGAAGTATTGTATTCCCATTCCTCATCTTGGGGTTCTAAATTTCCTTTCTAATCTCTTAAAATATCACCCTACTACCTTTACTTTTGATCAGCCTTTCTTAGTACAGCCCTCTTTCCAAATGGTAATTTCTTCTTTCTGCCTAAGCTTGTAAATAAAGCGTCCTCTGCTTTCCCACCAACATTTTCTTATGCTTAAAAGGCAGTGAATTACTGTTGGTAGTGTCTTCTCCATGTGCCTGTGTCTTGGGATTGGATGTTTGGGAGAGGGGTCTTGGTAAGTCTCACTCAAATAAAAATTGCAAGAGGAGACTTGTAAGGAAATTATTTAGTCTCAGTAATCCTGTTTCCCCTTCCTTCCTTCCCTCCCTCCGACCTATGTCACCCTCATTTTCCTTATCTCCCCCTCCTTTTTAGAGATGGAACTAGCACTAAATGTTATTGAAGCAGAAGGAGAGGAGACTTACTTCTTTTTCCTCTTTTAATCCAGTTTCTATATTTCCCTGCAATGGGAGAAGAAAACGTTTCCCAAGAGTTAGAATCTTGAGACTTGTACACACAGAGAAACAGACACACATGCACACACACACACAACACACACACAAGCAGTGATTAGTAATTCTCAGTTTCCCTCCCTGTTCCTTGTGGTATTTCTTCTCCAGGTTTGGGTGGAGCTATAGTGGGGGGGAGCTATGTCGGATGACGATTCAAGGGCTAGCACCAGCTCTTCTTCATCTTCATCCTCCAACCAACAGACTGAGAAAGAGACAAACACACCTAAGAAGAAAGAAAGTAAAGTCAGCATGAGTAAAAATTCAAAGCTCCTTTCCACCAGCGCAAAAAGGTGAGATTGTCTTTTATCTAGAACCTTTATTTATTGCCTTTTAAAATGTGATTTTACTCTTTTCAATATCCCTGCTTGTGAAAGATAATAACTTTTTCCAAATCAGAATCACCATTCCTTTAAAGGTGGATTATTTTCCTGATAACTTTCTTCTTAGCATTTGTCTATATTACTGATATTGACATGAGAAAAGTTAAAAGCATGTGACTTGAAACCAAGACTAAATTCCTGCTGACTTACTACATAGCCCTTCACCTATTCGAAGATGTAGATTATAACAATGGTCTTAACATAAGGAGTGTAAAGATTGTTTTATGTTTGGTTGCTGCTTTAAAATAATCAGATTATATGACAAAATATTTGTTTTTTATGAAAGGGGGACTCTGCTTTTTATTATAATGTGCATTTCAATTAACAATTTCTGTTTTTCAAATCAATTTGAATTCAGTACATATTTTAAGACTTTCATGTAAAATATGTCTTGCTTCAATAGCAAGACTTGTCAATGTCAATTACAACTGCAAATATTTGTATTGTACCACCTTCGTGGTTATGATCCTTATGTATGTTTGCTCTGTGATAGGAATTTGAAGCAGTATATTCACCAAGTTGCCTAATAGATCTAGTTCTCTGTATCTTGTTTCTATTATTATGATAACAGAAACAATAAAAATAAAAGAAGCAGGTTTTCATTAGGAATTTATATAGAGAAGAATAGATAATTTGGGGAGGGAAAAAGAAGGAATATTTCATGCCTCTTTGTCTACTGCCTTGCATTTAATTTAAATGATAAAAATATTGATTAGGAAATATTAGGAAATGTTGACTAGTTCTGTTTTGTAAATCTATGCAATTTTCTTTCACTTCTGTTAATAGGGAAACATAAAAGCAGATCAAACTAACTCCACAAAATAATGAACCTTCGTTCTTTATTGTCATAGGATTCAAAAGGAATTAGCTGACATCACCTTAGATCCACCTCCCAACTGCAGGTATGTATTGATACTTCTACAAGTTATACATTACAAGTGTGGAAATTACAATGCCATCCCATATTTTCTTCCATGTCCTGTTGCTAATGTTTAAGTAAGAAATATCATCTGATGGCATTATACTATATTATCGACTTTCATCCAATTCGTGCTGGTTGCGAGATAGCAGGGAAAGGCAGAATACAAAGACATCATGTCTCATATTATTATTTGTCAATTAAAGAACTTGAGGGTCACAGTGCTCAATCACATTGCTATATATAAGATTTTTAAAAAGACCATTTTTCGTTCTGAACAATGACACCGAAAATCTGTGTAAAATGGTTCTTTATGGGCTTTAAAATTCAGGATGTGAGTTTCAGATGTGAATTCTGTTTTTGTTTTACTGAAAAATGGTTGCATATAAAGCACATTTCCTTTTTGTCACTTTTACTTTCATAAATATTTTTAATATTGTTTTATTTATGACTGAGATTTGGGAATAAAGAGGAAATATCTCTTCTATCTCTGTGCACAATAGTAATGTGTATTACAGAAGTGTAATTTTAAGGTGATCAGGGTATACCTTAAGCCCCTATGTAATCTGTAAATAGCATATTCTGGGGATGTTGACTTTTATAAACCAGCTCTGAGCTGTCTTTTAAAAGATTTAAACATTTTTGGAAAGTGTCTGCTGTCCCTTAATTTATCTAGCCTTTTGCATTTAATTAGGAAGTAGTAAAATCTTTTGTTTTGAATAGGAGGGTGAGTAGATTTTGTGACTATCTCACTCTGGCAGAAGAACAGAAAATATTTTTCTGATTAGTGAGGGCTGTCATGCTATGGAAACTGCACAACATTTTAATTTATGGTGGTTGTAAACATCATCTATGCTCTGCATCCAATATTGAACCATCTTCTTTCTTTTTCCAGCCCACACTTTTTGAATCAAAGTTTGTACCCAGATCATCATGGGATACTTTCAGTAGATAACTCTGTTTAAACAGCTCATGTTTGAATCTAGTATCTTTCACATCTCTATTTTGGCAAAATATAATGATAGTAAATGTGGCTCCTTTTTCTAGGAATCATACATTTTAAAACACATGAAAATATACTTGTTTTGCTCAAGAATTTTAAGGGACAGAAATTGGCTTATGCCATAATAAATCTAGTGATCATAAGAGTCTTATATTTATGATTATGTAAGTAAATAAAAATGTAGATTATTGTGGATTTTTTCTTTCTTTTTAAATTCATTGTTCACATCAAAGAAGATTAGTTATGAGTATACTCATAATTCAAAAGAATAAGAAAAGAAATACATCTTGCAGTAATGCTGTTTTCTGATAAAGTTCTTGAGTTTTGATATAGTGTAGTACAGAAAGTGTTATCTTTTTTGCATTAAACATATTAAAATTCTTTTTTATTTAAATATATAGAACAATTTTCACCAAATAACTGTTCTAGCCAGCACAGATGTCATGTTAAAATGATTGGCTCAAGAAATGCAACAACTGATTTAAGTACCTAATGTATAGGCCGATATTGTTAAAAGTATTGTACTTATGTAACATAGGCACCAAGCTATCAAGGCTATTTCTATTGTCTCTGCATCCTCCACCACCATCTATCAATTCTCAAGTTGCTTTCATTATGAGTTGGAAAAGCTTCAGTTTCTACTTAACATATGAGGAGTAGAAGTATAATTGTGATATGAGTTGATATACTAAATAAATAAATACAATTTAAATATTCTAAATTCTAGGCTTCAAGGTAGTTCATGGTATTCAAGTGAAGACTTGGGGTTAGCATTGATAAAAAAAGCACAAAAGATGGCAAGTTTGTAAATACTGTCTTAGGTAAAAATTATTTCACTCAATTCCAGTTAATAAGCAGAGATGTCTTGGTATCCTTAATGTAGGGGCAACTACTTTATTTTTCAGATATCCTTTTTTCTTGTAAGAAGTCTGCCAACAGACCCATGTTGTTATAACTTTCTTTTTTTTATTCAATCATTTGGCTTCAGGCCAAGGTTGAGCATTGTCAATAACAATCTGCTTATGTTTTGTGTAGATTGTGCTTGAAAAACTTAAGATTTTCCAGCTTGATCTGAATATGTGTGGTGTAAGTTAATTGTCAGGCAGAAGCAATCAAATTCACATGTAGAGTTTAAATGGACTACTTATTATATCCCGCCTATAATACAGGAATGTCCCTAGACTGCTTGCCTTCTCTTGGGAACAAATAGACAAAGACCCATGAAAGTTATGGGAGAGGGGGATTAACCCTCGGTCTCTTGGATTCAAGGCTAATTCCCACTTGAGCGCTTGCCTGGCTGGCAGCTTCCTAACATTAATGTAATAAATAGTAATGTACTAAGTTTTGGGGGTAAATTGAAGAAGATTTAAGTAATTATCATAAGACCACTGATTATAAGCTACTTTGAATAGTCCTTGATTTGTAAGAAATTTGTGTCCAAATGTGATGCTTAGAAAATGGTAACTAAAATTAAAGTTTTGTGGTGAAATAGTGCTGTATAGCTATTTGGATTGTTTTTTTCATAACAGCTTTCTCTTGCATCTCCTTCATAACATGTGACCATCTTCATTGCCCTTAGACCTCCTCCTTTGTTCTGTACCTGATAGTAATCTTATGGCAACTCTTTCCTTTCGCATGGCAATACTTTTCAAGTGATCAAGTTTCACCTCATTTTATGGTCTCTGTTTAAATCTTGGTTTGAAATGCTCCAGATGTTGACCAAGAGCTTTTCTTTATTGACCTGATGCTCTTTCAGACCATGTATGGAAAAACTAGAAACTGCCCATACTATAGTGACTTGTGTACATAACTATTTCAGTGCAACATATTGAACAAGTATGTATCAAAAAAACTGATGTCTGAATAGCAAATCCAGCCACCCACTAGGCTTTCATAAACCTTTAAAAAATAATAGGATAAAAATAGGTTTTTATAAAGGAGGTTTGTCTATAATCTTGTAGTATTGACAAAAGCAGTATCTTTTTTTTAAAAAAAGGTATTTGTTTTATTTAAATACAAATTTTCATTAATATGGAGGAGTTATGTTCACCTTGCACAGTTCAATTTTCTAACTTAGAACTGAAAAGTGTCTCCATTAAAGAGTGATCTACATTTCTCTTGTCAATTTATGGATTTTAAAATAGTTTCATATGCAATGGCTTACATTTAGCTATAAAGAAATAATACTATATATGTGGAATATCAATAAATGTATGCTTAAATGTTCACTAATATGGAATTTGAGAGTTGTATAAACACAGGTAGTCCTCAACCTATGACCACAATTGAGCCCAAAATTTGTTGCTAAATGAGAAATTTGTTAAGTGAGTTTTGTTCCATTTTACGACTTTTCTTGCCACATTTGTTACGTGAATCACTGCAACTGTTAAATTAATAACTTGATTATTAAACAAATCTGGTTTCCCCATTGACTTTGTTTATCAGAAGGTTGCAAAGGGGTGCCACTCATATGACCCCGAGACACTGCAACCATCATAAATGTAAGTCAGTTGTCAAGCATCCAAATGTAAATCATGTGATCATGGGGGATGCTGCAGTGGTCATAAGTCAGAAAAATGGTCGTAAGTCACTTTTTTCAATGTCGTCATAACTTCAAATGGTCTTTAAGTGAACTGTTGTAAGTCAAGGACTACCTGTACGTTTGTTCTGGAAAAGTAATGAACAAAACAAATGAAGAGGTGTTTTTTTTTTTATTTCTGAGTCTATCTTAAGTTCTGGATTTCGCAACTTTGATAAAAGAACTCGGTGCAAATGGCTCTATAATCCAGTCAAAAAGACTGATAATTTGAAAGTGTAATATCTATCTGAATAAAAAACCCAAATCTTTTTCAGCTGTTTTCCAGATTTGTATGAATAGTACCAACATTGTTCGCAGTTCATCAGGAAATGCTAACAATAAAACAGGGGTCAAAATACATAAATAAAGCTAACACTGCAGTCTTATTCCCTATGACCTGGGAATATATTCCCTTTCATGAGATTTTTCAGTTTCAGGGGATTCTGTTATAAATATTAGTGATACGTATTTTCATTTTTATAAAAAAAACCAGCTATAAATCTTTTAACCTAAAAATAATAAATACATATTTTCTTAAGATTTAATGTTCTGTCAGGAATTAATAAACACAGAGGAATGCATAGAATCTTCTGGCTTGTAAATTATGGAAATGGAAATGAAGATGGAGATGGAATTTCATTAAAATAACTAAAGCCTTTTTGTTTTTTACACAAGCTTCATCCCTTGTGTGTGTGTGTGTTGTCATAAGGCACATATAAAGGAACTGGGGTTTGTGTTATATTGGTGTGATCCTGTTTTCCTCATTTGACCTGTAGACACCTCTGAATAAAGTCCTTCCATGGACACTACAGATAATCAGTCTTAAACTGTACTTTGCATTAGAATTAATCCAGTCCCAAAGCCTGATTTTTTTTAAAATATATATATAGATAGTTCACTGGAAATGGAAGTGTGTGCAAATCCATGTTTTAAGAGTTGAGAATTTGAAATATAGTCTTTTTTTCCTGGGAATCATATATGAATATGTTTCCATTGGTAGCTAGCGAGCTGTTTTCTAATTCTGTATACATAAGGCAGGAATACTCTGTAGCTCTTAAGCCAGGAGGAGAGTTTTGGTTTTATTCTTTTGTTTGTTAGCTAGAAAGAGAAATTTGTGGTAGCCAAGTTCATTTCATGTTTGCAATATTTTGGGTTTTTTTTTAAAATTAGTGGTCATGTGATATATACATCACTTTATCAATGCACATTAATTGTAAATATTTACATAACCTCTAGAACAAACAAATTAATATACATTCCAGATTCATATGGATATGGAAGCCTAAACTACTTTAATTTTACTAATTTATCAGTCGAATCAATTATTATAAACACAAATTTGCCTAATAACAGTTAGAGAAGCAGTTTTTCGATACAGTCTCTAAATACATGCACGTGCACATAAAATTATTTTCTATGTTGTGTCATTAGTATTGAACATTTCAAAGCACAGTTATATTTAAAATCTTCACAGTGTAGCATATAATCAGATTATATATGACAGTGAGAACATTTGATCAGTGAAATGACTTGCCTCTAGAAATTGTGGGTGCTCCAACACTGGAGGTTTTTAAGAAGAGATTGGACAACATTTGTCTGAAATACTATAGGATCTCCTGCTTGAGCAGGGAGTTGAACTAGAAGACCTCCAAGGTTCTTTCCCACTCTGTTCTTCTGTTATAATTGCTATGTCCAGTTCGTACAAGTGTTTAGTCATTTCACATCTTAGCAGTTTCATATTGCTGCATGTATCTTCAGATTAAAAAGTGGGAAGAACCCTGTTAAGTTTATTATTGCTATATATATTCTTTAGTGGTTTCTATTTTTCTAAAAGAAGAAACAATCTGTATTCCAATTTTAAAAAATGATAATTGCAGGAAAGAATGTTTTAGGAATTTTGGAGTGCATGAAGATTATGATACATATATTCCATAGTGATTTCTTCCTTGTTTCCTAAATTGGAAATTGCCTATTATGTAATCCCTGATAATTGTGAATTCTTCTGTACACTAAATGGCATATAGCACCATTTAGTGCTATACACTGAAACATCCACTTGCTATAATACTGTACTATACACTTGGTAATTTTCAGCTTGTATATCTACTTCATCCTTCAGGTTATACTTACTTCAAGGAAAACCACCATTTTAGCACAAGTTATGCTTAAAAACAGATTGGATGGATGCATATGGGTAACAGTTTATGTTTTGGTGCCTTATATATTTGTTTTATTGTGGTTCCGAATGATTAATTTCAAAATTAAAACAAAATCCAGATAATCACAATGGCTGCATTTGATCAATATGTATTTATCTTCTCTGGATTTCCAACCATTTTTGGAACAGAAATATTGATAGAAAAACAAAGATAAATGTTAGTTCTGATGATAGAAAATTTAGCCAATGGATACAATTAGCTATTTGATGTCTGTCTTGTTTTCTAATTCAAATATTGTTTTAAAATATTTCAGTATTCACTTCAAAGAGTAGTGTTTTATAGACTTGACAATTACATAAATGTAATATTAAACTTTGTCTTTTTTCACTTGTTATCTTACTACTTTGCATTTGATATTTGAAAATATGAGTAATACAATATCATGCTTTTTTCTATAACCAGAGAGGTGGAAGTTTGAGGGTGAAGGTACGTTCTATGAGCTTGTGGGTTGGTTTCGAAATATTTCATTACCAGGCTAGATAACATCTTCAGCAGAATTTAGGGGATGTCAGTGTCAATGCTCTTCTGTTTATAAGGGCTTCAGGTGTGGGCGTGTCAAGTGAGGGTCTGTCATGGGTCTTGTGATGGGTCAGGTGTGAGTCATCAGTGAGTCTTGTGATGGGAAGGTTACATCAGGTCAGGGTCATTGTGAGGTGAACTGCTGGTGGGAGGGGAGCTTGCATGGGTCGGTTGAGGGTCAATGATGTGTCTGGTTGGCTATGCAATTGATTTGGATTCTGAGGGGTTCGTAGACTAGGTCAATGTGTCTGTTGATGGAATTGCTTGTGGAGTGCCTGGCTTCGATGAACTCACGAGCGTGGTGGGTGATAGCATGGCTGATGATTTTTGTGTTGCTCTAATCAAACTGGTACTGTTTGGTGTAAATGTGGGTATAGATTAAGGATTTTGGATTATGGCGTTTGACTGCCAGCCGGTGTTTGTGGAGCCTGATTTTTATTTGACGTTATATTTGTCCCATGTAGAATTGGTTGCAGTGGTTACAGTTGATTTTATAGATTATATTGTTTCTTTCATCCTTCTGTATCTTATCTTTGGTTCTGTATAAATATTGTTTAATATTATTTAGCTATCTTTATGATTTGCTGATTTTTCAAAAATAGGTCCATATTGTATACATTTCAGAGCTGATAACATATTTACATGTTATTCAGTACAAAGAACCCTTTACACATGTAGCTTTATGCCAGTGTAGTCATGTCTAAATAGTACTTTTATATATCTAACTTTGCTAATTTATCTATAAGTTTGAGAAATTCCTGGCAGCTAATAAACTATTTTATTGCTATAAATCAGGGGTGCCAAACTGCCAGCCCACGGGCCCGATGTGTCATGGCGAAACTGCACCCACCCCATTGCTGGCAATGGAAAAAAAGTCGTGATATGTTGCGACATGTCATGTGATGTTGCGAGTTTGACACCCCTGCTATAAATCATATCTAAGATATTTTGCAGAACTAGAAGAAACTTTATTATTTTGTCTCACCAGAATGCAATGGCTGTCCAGCAAATGGACACTGAGATTAAGCAGGGTCAGGCCTAGATAGTATTTAAATGGGAAACCAGCAGCAAATGATTATAGGCTGACTGGAAAGTAAAAAATAAAAAAACCTGGGAAAAGGCACCAGGAAAGCAACTAAAGAAAAAAAAATCAAAACAAAACTCCTAATATAGTCACCAGAAACCGATCTTGACTAGTGTTCATTGGGCCACTATTGTATAAAAGCAGGAATTTTGAATTTTGAAAAAAGTAAGAATAATTTTTAGTGGTGTGCTGTGATTTTCCCATCTACTGTTCAGACTGTTGCCATTCCCTTGACCGCTTTCGTTTGGAAATAGTAATGTAATAATTGCTCACCTTGAGATTAGGAAGTCATGATTGAGGGCAATCATAGTTGACTTTCTAAAGCTAGGAAAGAAAGTCTCAGAGAGTCCCTCCCTGCAGTTTATGCAAGCCACATATAGTGCTACAGTTTTTGTATTGAAGTTCAAAGATGTAGCTCTTCTAAATTGGAACTTCCTAACTATAAATGCATTGTGTTGAAAAGAACACAGAAGTTTTAACAGTTGGTGACAGGAACTGAGAAGTAGCTATTATCTATTTGTTTGATTGTTTGTATCCCACCTTTATTATGGTTAAAAATTACCAAGATCTAACTCTGGTTTAGAAGACGTGAATGATGTCTTACTTAAGTTTCCATTTCTATTATAGAAGAATATAAACCATGTACATATAATTTTGCTTTGCTTTTTAAAAATATGGAATGTAAATAGTGCTGTTTATAAAGTCTCACAGAAAATGGTAGATTTTTGATTGCAGAAAAGTAAAGTAATTTTTCTAAGATTAATATTTTTTTTCTTTCTCTGTGTAATTCCCATGATAGGAAAGATTCTGTTACAATAAAAGCGAAAAAGCATTGTAAAGAGAGATTCTAGAAATAATAAAAATCTCCCACATGGATATTAGTATAAATTCTTGTTGAAATAAAAGTTATGTTTGAGGTCCAGGCTGATAAACACAGAGACATAATTATTAAATATTTTGAGAAATTTTGAAATCTTGACTGTTTTGAAGATAAGTGGGTAGCTTGTTTTTAGAAATTTGTACAAGTAATCCTAAATTAATGCTTTTCAATATGAGAAAGGTCAATTTGTTTTAATTGTAACAATGGTTAGAAATAGATCAACTTAAAAGGACACTAAAATTGATATAGCCATAAGTATAATCTTAAAATATATACAATTAGTCATTTATTCAGTTATTTGTGATCTGTTTAATTAAAAGGGTGTATGAGGACTGCATATTGCTTGTGTTTTCTAAAATCCAGGTGTAAAACAAATACTTGTATTTTTTTTCCATATACACAATAAAAATAAATATTTAGAACTCCCTTAATTTATGTCTTTTTTTCATGCTATTCAAATCATAGATTTTTACAGCTAATAATATTCAAAAAATCTTGATAAGTGGTAAACTTCAGAGATCGAAATAGCTTTTTTATTTTCACAATGAAGTAGAAAATCAAGTTTAAAACAGAAATTTCCTAGACTATTTAGAAAACTGTCTTAATTACCCTAAATTGTGTTTTGGGTAAAAAAAAATATTGATGGAGTGGATTGTATTTATATCCAGTCTTCTGTTTTTTTTTAGTATATGACAACTATTTGCTTGAAACCTGTTTAGTTTCTTCTAGATCCTGGCTTTTCACTGATCCAACAGCTTTTTTGTTTCTGGATCATAAATGATTTTGTTATTCAAATCTATTGATTTGAGATCATCTAAGATAAACATTGATCTAGAGAAGTAAACAGTTTTATTTTAGATCTGAAAATCCCTCTTATGAACCACTTTATGCATACTCACTTCTGTTTGGATATGTATGTCTCTCTTTCAGTTTGTGGTTACTGCTTCTGCTTTGAGAGAACTTTTTAATTGTTTTCTAGTTTTACTATTATTAAGTTGCTTACCTGTGAATTTTACATAAAGATTCATGTATTATATCAAATTATGCTTCTGAGGGAATGGTGTTTTTTTAAGCCAGCTCCTTGAGCAATTTGTATTTTTGCTGCTATTCATTGCTTCACATACAGTATGTGATATTGCTGTAAAGGAAAAACAAGTGAAAATGTAGTCAGAACAGGGAATGATGGCCCAAGAGTCTAGTGGCAAGCAGAGCATTGTGTCATATGCTAATGCAGAGATATGCATTTAATTTTTATAATTTCATTTCTCTGTAGTTCTAGTATATTAATTCCATTGACTATTCTTTCCATCTTCCCTCCTCCACCTATTACAGTTGATAAAATAATCCAGTTCATTGAAAGACCAGTTGCTTTGTCAGTTGTCTTCCCAGTAATTCATAGAAGAGAGATTTAGAAGTTAGAAGCTAATAATTGTCATAGAGTTTGCTATTTTATAAGAATTGTTTTGCCATTTGCTATTATTAAGGTAGCCCATCAAATATGGTATTGGCAGGAAAGTATAGTGTTATGAAATAAAATAAACTCGTGCTTATTTTATTAAGATTAATATTTTAAGATTGTTTTGATTTGGCCTGCTTATATGATGTATTAGGAGACAAGACCCCAATATGTACCATTTTCTCATGGCTAACCTGAGTAACTATGTGGTCAATTCTGACCATTCAGTCTGTATGCATAACTTCCTGCTCTTAGCTCCAAGTTGTAAAGATTTCTGGTTTCTAAATGGATATGACCCTGTATTTTTCTTGGTAGTAAGTAGAAATAGCTTGCCACTGTTCTTGGAATTTTTGGCTTCCTTACTACAGCCGTAGAATTTCTCCTATTCAAATACTAGTTTGAACCAACTGTGATTAGTTTTTTGAGATCAGCCAAGGCTAACTAATTCTACCATCGACTATAATATACCCAGTAGGGGTACCCTAAATATAATATATTCATCTTTGTTACAGATAAGACTCCTTTTCTCCTATATGTCATGTGAAAAGTTTTATTGGGCAACTACCCCCAAAAGGGTTTTACTAAGTTTCAGGATTTCAGAGTTCTTTGGAAAAAACCTTTCACTTTATATTCTGCTAATGTACGTTTATTTCTTTCACTATTAATCTTTTATTTTAAACTATTTTTAAATTAAATGTATTGCAAGGATATGGTCAGAAATGTTTCAGTGCAAAATACTGATCTTCATCTACTTACTATCTTTATTTTCTGGAGGGCTGTTGACCACCTGTGGACCTAGACAATTTTGGAAAATAGAAATGGTAACTGTCGTCCACTGTTTTGCTTTGAAATGTTCCCATCCGCCTGAAAATAAAAATAAATAGAAAGAAAACCACTGAATACATTTTTATTGTCTGGCAAGAGGAGCGACAACACATTTATTTATAGTAGAGTGCATATGATTTGTAATGTCTGTGAAATTGTATATGAAAATTAGTTTTCCTTACCAAGCATGTTACTACTACTGTTTAGAGCGGGGTATTCCTTCCTTCCTTCCTTCCTTCCTTCCTTCGTTCATTCATTCATTCATTCATTCATATCCTGCCTTTATTTTTACAAATACCTCAAGGTAGCAAACATATCCAAGACACACACACTAACATATCTTCCTCCTTTTGTCCCCACAACAACCCTGTGAGGTGGATTGAGCTGAGAGAAGATAAGATAAGATAAGATAACCTTTATTGTCATTTTTATACTGTGGGCACAACGGCACACATCAAAAATGAAATTTAGTTGCCCGCTCTCAAAGTGAAACACATACATGACACACACCTAAACATACTATGAACAACATATGTATAGACCCACATCCCTACATATACGTAGCAAATAAATATTAAATACTGTCCATCTTGAATATATAGAATATAGAAAGTTGGCTCATGGTTTTTATTTTTATTTTTTTGTTACTCATTTTTTGTAAAATCAATGAAGAGGCAGTGTGGCTTCTCATGTTTTTAAAGTAAGAGTGAATCAGAAAATGTGTGACTTCAAAGTCACACTCCCTGGAGAATTCAGGGCTAAACTAAAGTTTTGTTTCCCTTTAGCCTTACTCAGTCTGGTGCCTTAATGTATTCTTAGTATTCTGGAAAACTGTTCATTACCTCCATTACTGCCAACTTATATGGAAGCTGTAAGTTTGCAACAGAACAAGCATGCAATTTGAGATTTGGTTTTTATGTAAAGCAATCAGCCGTTATCTTATACTATGCTTCTGGTTTTTTTCTCTCTCCCCATCCCCTGTTTTAAATAAAAGTGAGTCATTCAGTAACTATGTTTAGTGAGTTAAAAAACTTTCCCTAATGGGAAAATTTACTATGACAAAATTAATGTTTCTTTCTTGGATTTAAAAAAATCTAAATGCAAATAGTGAATAGCCTACTATCCATATTTGGGTAGCACAGGGAGCTCTTTATAGTTGCCAAAATAAATCTTAACAGGACCTAACCTTTTTATAACTTCTAAGCCAGGTTGTATGTGTGTTTCTGTGCTATATGTCTAAGTGACATATCTGATTGCTGAGTATCTGTAAGACTTCACTTTTAAGTTATCATTAGACTACATTTCTTTCTGCCATCTTTTCTTAATTCAGATGCTTTGTCGACAATATGGCTATGATGTGTTGTGTTATTTTCAGCTTGATTTGGTTTACCTGTTATATTTATGATTAGAGCACTACCAGAGCTCATGGTAAGTGAACATTTGCCATGGCATTGGTATGGGAAAAAATGCATCTCTATCTATTTCTGTTTGCTGACTCTGCTACCTATTAGGTGGCATCCCTACCTATTAGTGAAATGATGCAGAAGTGACTAGAGACCTACCATGAAAAATGAACAATTTTAAATTCCCATTTAGACAGGATAGGTTTTTAAATGGGGCAAAGGATGGATAAATTATTTCTTCAGTGACTCGAAATATTGTTTATTACTTTTTATGTCCTTTCAGCTCCATGCATTTTTTTCTCTCTTTTTAATATTCTGAAGGAATAGAATAGAATAGAATAGAATAGAATAGAATAGAATAGAATAGAATAGAATAGAATAGAATAGAATAGAATAGAATAGAATAGAATAGAATAGAATAGAATAGAATAGAATAGAATAGAATAGAATAGAAGTCTTAAATATTGTCACTTTAAATGTACATCAATCAGCATTCATTAAAATGAAATTGCATTCAAAAAATATCATTATGCATATATCCACATACACACACATATATGACACAGAGAAACATCACAATCTAGTTCAAATGTATATATATACATGGTGAAAGAAAAGAATCCAATGAATTTACAAGAAGGATGGCATAAGGAACAAAGTTGTTACAGAATCTAGTAGTACTGCTATAAATTCTTTGAAACCTCCTGCCAGAGGGGAACAACAGAAACAGACTGTGAAGTGGGTGTGGAGACTCTAATAATGCTCCGAGCTCTAAGCACATAGTGCTATAAGCAGTATCCTGAATAATGGGAAGCGAGCTTCCTATAATCTTCTTAGCTGTCCTTACCACTCTCTGTATGGGCCTATATCTGAGGCACTGCTATCACCAAACCAAACAGTGATGCAGTTCGTTAAAATGCTCTCAGTCGTGCCTCTGTAAAAAGTGGCCAGGACAGAAGGAGAAAATTGTGCTGTCCTCATCCAGGAAATGCAAATGCTGGTTTGCATGCTTCACTAAGGATAATGTATGAAGAGATGAAGTCAGATTGCTAGTTATCTGCACCCCTAGGTATTTAATACTATTGACCACCTCCACAGCTGCAGCCTCGATACAAAGTGGAGTATGACTATGCCAGCTCTTTCTAAAATCAACAATGATCTTTTTTTTTAATATTCAAAACCAGGTTATTTTTATTTCACCAGTCCACCAAAGCCTTTACCTCCTCCCTATAAGAATCTTCGTTATCATCCATATACTTCACAATATGATTCGTAGCAGATTTGGCACAGCAGTCATGGCCCATCAAGAACAGTAATGGACTCAAAACACAGCCCTATGGGGAGCTAGTACTCAAAAAGATAACATTGGAAACTTTCTTTCCAACTCGCTCAAATTGAGGCCTATCAGTAAGGAAGTCAAGTTATGTTTCACCACTATGGGGATCAAAGAATTCGTTCTTCCTTAGAAAAGTTTTTTTTAAAATGTTTTTTTTAAGTTTGGTCATATAGAACAGTGGTGGTGAACCTATGGCACGAGTGCCAGAGGCAGCACTCGGAGCCCTCTCTGTGGGCATGCACGCCATCACTCTAGCCCCACCTCCCCTCACAGCCCCCTCCTCACCAGTCCCCCCTGGAGAAGAGTCACCCCTGGGTGCGGCCCGCGCGGAGCAGCGCAGCCAAGAACATGGCAGCTGGGCAGCAGATGATGCTGTGGGGCGCAGGCAGAGGGCGTGGCCACCATGGCACTGCAGGGCCGCCTGGGCGATCTGCGGCGGGCCGTGGATGGCCCTGAGGGCGGGCAGGGTGAGGGCGGAGCAGGGTGGGGGCGGGCAGGCAGAGCGGGGGCAGGCCGGGGATGGGACAGTTTTTGGGCACTCGGTCTCTAAAAGGTTCGCCATCACTGATATAGAAAAAGAAATATATCTAAATACATCTTAGATACCAGTATTTAACTTCCTAATAGCATAGTGCACATATGTGATTTGATATGTATACTGTAAATAAATGATGTTTTTGCACTAACAACCTCCCTTCAATTGTTTATAGGCAGCCTATAAGGATTAATTTGGATGTCCTAGTAGTTTATTCTTGGAAGTGATTAATGCTTCCTTAAAGAATGCTATGCATCACTCTATCAAAGTGGAATTGAATAAATTAAGATCTTTTTGTTTTGACAATTAGTGTAAAAGAATTGACATTCTTAAGAAACAGATATTAGTGAATTGGATAGTTAAAGAAAATAGAAATCTTTAAATCCTACTGCTCGCAGCATTTTTATTTTTTAAAAAAAGCTACTGGGAGACAATGCAGCTTGTGGAGTAATGGTGTTATATGGATGTAATGAAAAATATCAAAATTTTGAACCATCTGAAACTTCCAAATGCTGATCACACAGATCCCATATAAGGATATTGCATTAATCCAAGTGAAAGATGATTAAAGCATGATTCACCATAACAAAGTATCCTAATCTAGAAATGGATATAATTTGTACAGAAGATAAACCTATATAGAAAACCTCCCATTGTCACAGATGCCACCTACTTTTAAAGCAGAAGCAAGAATCTTTCTAGGAGGATCCCCAGATTGTACATGAATTCTGAGGAAATGCATTCCTATGCAGAGTTAAAGGTGAAAAATTGCAGAACCGGAGGGGCTTAAAGACCACAGTGACTCCATCTTGCCAGGGTTAGAACAGAAGCCCCATCCAGACCCTCAGTATCTCCAGGTACTCGGAAACAATCTTCACAGTATTGCTTGGTTGATCCAGGGAGAAGATGTTGTGATCAGTCCACATGAATATTGAATTCATACAATAAAATTTGAATATTCATATAACATTACCTTCATATGTACCAGCCAGAATATCTATTCACTATTTCTAACTTTACATAGCTATCTTTTTAGTCTACTAATGGAGAAGTTTGTATAGTTCAGCAGCTTGGTGTTTCTGCAGGCCATTAAATGAGGAAGGTTTTTCTTTTTCATGTCATCTTTAAGATACTGTGTAACATGATTAAATCTATTGTGGTCGTAAGTCAAGGACTACCTATACTGAGATACTGCTGGAAGAATGCCCTTCTTTCACCCCATTTATCACCCAGATGCATGTAGAACTTCAGCAAATATATTTCTATGCTTAGCATCTCAGTACAGGTAGTCCTCGATTTACAACTACAATTGAGCCTAATCTTTCCGTTGCTAAGTGAGACAACTGTTAAGTGAATTTTGCGCCATTTTACGATCTTTCTTGCCACAATTGTTAAGTAAATCACTGCAGTTATTAAGTTAGTAACACAGTTAAGTGAATGTGGCTTCCCCATTGACTTTACTTGTCAGAAGGTCACAAAAGATGATCACATGACCCTGTGTTTGTCTGTGTACGAATGATTATTTATGTATACATATGTACCCAAAAGAACTCTTGCCTTCTTTTTCTCATTTTTCTATCTTATCTTCTAAAATAGGTCTCTCTGTAAAAAATCTATTAAGTAGGAAAGGAAAAACAGCTGTACAGTACTTTTTTTATTCATAGTGCTAGGAATACACAGGGAAAGTATTGTGCCAATATTATTCCATAATATTATTACAGTTATTGATAGTTTCGACATTTCTAAGTATAAGAGAATCAATACAGTATAGGTTTTTAGTAGTGAAGAGTAAGAAAACATCAGAGAAGAATAGCATATTCCACAGAATGATTGTGCAAGTAGATATAGTGTCAGATCCTTTCCCTCAGCCTTTTATAGTTTTCAGCATGTCCATTGCTGTACTTGAGCACTGCTCTTGTGAGGATTCAGTAAGAATCTACACAATTAAAAGGACATGCATGTTGGCCATATTGTATGGGACTAATAAGAATAGAAATCTATTTTGTTTTAAATATGCCAATTTATATATCAGTTCTTTAGGAAATTTAAATAGCATATTTCATATGAAATACTACAATATATTATGAATGTATTGGTTTATCAAATCCAAGATACTTTGTTTAATTGTAAATCAGACTTTCAACTTTAGTCAATTTTTCTAATTTATTAATGAAAGCTAGTCTTCAGAGTTAAACATTTGTTTTTGCATTTTATGTGTGTTGTCTTGTTTTTCAGGTTATTACTTGTTTTCAGTGCTTTCTTAAAGTAATTCCAAACTTTCCTTGGAAGTACATTATTGCATTTGTTTTGCAATTTTCTCAAATGTGATAAAAGACAACAGATACAATTCTCAGGCAGATAATTATCATTTTTAAGCTGTCATATGGAAAGGACACCAGGTTAGGAAGGCTAATTTATAAAATTCCATATGTTCCTTTCTAAATTGTTACTAGCCAGGAAGTGTCCATACAAACTGTGTGCAAAATCCTATAAAAATGGCTTGTACAATGTTGAGCAAAATCCTAAAAATTAAGAACAAATTAGTGGAATTTAGGGAAACAGGAAATGTGACAATTCACTAAAATACACTTATGTGGGGAGCCACTGTGTTCTGAAAGAAATATGATGAAAACAGGTACTTTTTAGGGTGAGTAGCAGCTACCTCTAGAGCAGGGATAGGCAACCTTAGCTCTTTTATGACTCGTGGACTTCAACGCCCAGAATTCCTGAGCCAGCATGGCTGGCTCAGGAATTCTGGGCATTGAAGTCCACGAGTCATAAAAGAGCTAAGGTTGCCTATCCCTGCTCTAGAGGTTTCATTACATTGCACTTAACATTATGAAATTAATTGCCCAGAGCACACAAATATATAGGGTGAAGTAATAATTGTTTTTAAGAGATACTATTGCTGCAGTTCATTTACTTTAACAGTTTTAAAATGTACGGAATCCAATTCTGAGGGAGAGTGCATCTACTTCAATTGTGGGAAGTATTAAAAATATCAGAGAGAAACTTTAAAAGAGCAAAGACAGAAACAGCAAAGATTGTGTAGCCTGTTTTTCCAGTTCTCTTTAGTTCTTTATAGTATCAGGGTCACACTTTATGTAAAAGTGGAATAGTTAAAACAGCGACCAAAGACCAAAGCATTTGATTTCTATAAGAGGCCAAGAGTTTGCAGTCATTTGATAGTAAATTTTCTATAATAGGAACATTTGCTTTTCCTTCCTCAGACAGAAAAAGAAAATAGTTCCATTATTACCAATATATTTGACTGGGGTGGAAAAAAAGAAGAAAGAGAAAATGCTTTTACTATTAATTGCAAGAGGAATATTGACTCTGAACTCCGACATTGGCTAATCATCAGTCAAGTGTTCCTAATTGCATATATATTCTTTTAAACTGGTTTCTTTTATAAATGCCGAAAGGAATTTATAATGTTCCTTAATAAATTAACTTGTTATTTTAATTGTTAACAGAGGTTTGTACTGCCCTGAAGGAGTTATTTTAAAATATTACCCATGGTAATACAGAATGGTTTCTTGTCAATCTTCTTAGTCAATAGTCTAAGTCGGCATAAGGCAGTTAAATTCCATGTATAATTATTTGAAAGTTCTTAACTGAATTTAGTGGAGCATTGCATACTAATCACTATTCTCTTTTTAATACTCAAATATTGAATTCAGACTAAAGAATATCAGATCAATGGAATGCAAAATAAACCATGTGTGCATGCATTTATTGAGTAGCATTGTATATAGCTTGTTGTGGCACATTTTCTGAGTAGCCTTAAAATTCTATGCCTCTCCATATGTTTACCTTGTGCTAACATTAATTAATTGGATTAATTTAATAGTGATATTTATTAATGATATATATCATAAATATATTGTGTCAAGATATTAAACACATTTTCATATTTTAAATATGAAAGAGGAAGAGTGCTTAAATATAGACCTAATTATACTTACTTGTACTTTGGATTGGGACTAGTGTGTTATATTTAGACTAAGTTTGCTTAATTTAGCTAATACTGAAATCAATAGGATAAATTAGAAAAGAAAATAGTTTTTTCAATTTTATTTGTGTTAGTGTAATCTCTATTAGTTGTCAACACAGCCTGATTAAGATGCAATTACAGAATTGTTCTGCAAGTTTATCATATTACTTCTTGTGACCAGAAGATGTGTAGCAGTATACTTTCAAAAAGGATCTTTCTACTGCTAGAAATTAAAATGTCTCTGATATGCTTATCTTATTAAGCAAATGAAGAGATTGCATTTTTCCTCAAAGGCTGTTTATTTTTAACTATTGACAGGGTTGTATGTTACATTGTGGAATCATGCATCAGTTTTACAGAAATGCTAATTGATTAAAATGATAATAATAAATCACTGAGTATTAGTATTTTACTGTGAAATCAAGTGTCGGTAAAAACATTGCATCCAGCTGACCTTATCAAACTAGATACTCTTATATTTGAATTCTTTATTTTAACATTTTTAGTTAAAAGTTGCTGAGAAAGTTGCTGTGATTTAGAATGGATTAAGTTCTACAGCACACTGATTGTTGAAAGGGAACTTAGGACCTACAGAAAACATGGGCTAGCTGAGAGAAACCACGTTTGAACAAAAACGTTACCTTTCGCAGGTTTGCCTAACAAATTACTTTTTCTAGTGATCATGATGGATAATGGACAATATGATATGCCTTTGCTTATTAATTGCTCGAGAACAGCTGGATCATTTTCTAAATTGTAACAATATTTCATGTCTTCTACTTCTCTTTTCAGCGATTTTAAATGCCACTACCTGAACTCATTACTTCTATACAATCTCAGTATAACAATATTTTGTGTTATTTTTGTGAGTACATTATGTTTGAGTGTAAGAGATTTTTGTCTCCTGACAGGATTCTGAGGAATGCACTATTAACTGTATGTAAAAAAGTTCAATAAGCAATTGCTATATAAGTGCAAAATTTGTTTCTGATGCAATAAAATCAGCCAGAATGAATGACCAGAGAATTTACTTTTTATGAGTTACCATATCACAGAATCCACATCAGCTACATTTTAAAACCTCAGTCGTTGTTACCTCCTCTATGTTGCTTTAAGGCATTTTCCCTGTGGCCAATTCATCAATTTAACTTAATCTTGACAATAAAGAACAACACAGAGCAGTATGAAATGAAAATGGACAAAATGTTGTTCCACTCCATGTTCCATTTTACACTAGATTGATTGGTTTATTTCTTATCTGCTACTAAAATACAGCAGTCTTAGAGGTTTGGGGCTATTTTGAGGGCTATTCTACATGTGTGTTTATTTTTATAGGGGATGAAGCTGCAGCTGTTGCTACAATTTACGTAACCAAAAAGTAGTAATGAAGAAAATGTTGCTTATCACTTTTTTTCTAGCAATATAGAAAAAGATTGTAATATAAATGATCTTGAGTCCTACATGACCCTACATTGATTTGCCAGTTTCTTTCCTTTAAATTAATGAAGCTTGAATTGTTTGACTACTAAAACAAAATATAATAAAAGCTCAAATATATTTACTCAATTCAAATGTAAGAAGAAATACCACCGATGAATAATAATACTTTTTCTAGTTCTAGTCTGTCAAAGAATTGTTAATTTGCATTGTTGAAATCTTCCCCAAAAGGGTATAAGACACACAGTATCATTGACACATAGACCCAGGCTTTGGTCTGAACTTTCCAGTAAGCAGTTTCTTTTTGTTTTTTACTTTAATTTCAGGAATTATACTTGTCTTTTAAATATTACTAGTTGAGCAGCAGAGAGAAAAATATAAACATTAAGCTTAACCCCCCCCCCCCCACAATGCTCATGTTTTCTAATCAAACCAATTTTATCATTAATAAAAGGCAATGATAGGACTTCCACCATTCTGTGGCTTGAGTATCTCATAAGTGTTCAAAAATATAATGAAAAATAACGTGACCAAATTAGGATAGTATTAGATAATGCAATAAAAACATAAAAATGTCATTTTTAAAAAACCAAAAAAGATCAAGCCTCTTTTACGTCAGATTATTTTATGAGGGAGCATGAAAGGAGAAGTGATAATTGAGTAGTCAAAATAAAGACTATAATATTCATGCTTTATTACCTGCACATACAAATACTGACTTAAACAATCTATATATTAAGGTAATTAATGTATTAGAGAAATCAGAAAATCTCCCTAAAAGTTACAAGCTCTACACAGATCATATAATAACTTTCAAGAAGTATAAGCTATTCAACTCTCCCTCCCCCTCCCTCCCTCTCTCTCTCTCTCTCTTTACTACAATTAACACCTTTAGAGTTTTCTCTAACATATGTATATATGTAACAGCTTAATAATAATGTGGAAGTATATTTAACTTAATTATTAAGACTAAAGATTCTACATTTGTCTTTTCACAGACTTGTCATTTATCTAGATCATTGATATAGATCTTCTAAATCATTGATATATATCTTCTTAAAAATGTTCATAAGTTGCATAAATGTCAGTTGGAAGTGGTGGAGCTAAGAAGCAATAATACATACTCTAACTTAGGGGTGTCAAACTGCCGGCGGACGGGCCAGTTTCATCATACCGAAGCCACGCCCATCCAATTGCCGGCAATGTAAAAAGAGTCCTGATACGTCGCGACATGTGACATGGCGAGTTTGACACACGTGCTCTAACTCCATACTAAAGTTGGGAAGTTGAGAAACTTCATCTCCCCTCTTCTCTATGTTCAGCCCTCTTGGAAGAGAGGAAAGGTTTTGAGTAGTTACTACATAGTTGATAATTGCATGAAAATTGTAGACAGAATATGTGTATTTTATAAACCTTTACTAATTAGGTCTTTTATTTGTTGATTAATGCTATATTTCAAATAATATTTGAGTTCTTTATTTTTATTTTTAATTGAAACTTAATGATGTTAACAAAAAACACATTTCCTTTTCCATTATTTTTCTCCATACATGCTTTTAATTTTTTGCAGTGCTATTGTGTATAGTTGATAGGAAAGCTAAACTGACCTTTACCAAAGAGATTGTTGTTTTAACAAAGTATTTTAATGTGTTTCATATTAATAGCCAAGTCTTCCTTATAGATAAGGAATGATCTGAGGCATCCATTAAAGAAGCGATTAAGAGACACATAAACATATGATTGCCCTATGTACCATCATATGTTCAGTTTCATCAGTTTCTTGGTTGCTTCTGGTTTGTTGTTTTATTTTATTGTGTTGTAAACTTGTATATTACCTCTTAATAACCACAACGAATTGCTTAGATTGGAGCAATCGAACTAGCACACACTGATAATTCTAATTTGGATACAGCATGTTTCAGTAACACTTAGCAATATAATTTTTAAAGGGAAAAAATGAAAAATTCATGCAGAAAAATTCATGCATGTGGTTAAGAGTAATTAACTTCCTTTTTTTTTTTTTACTATGAATTCCAGTTGACAATTCTAGTTGGCACACTCTAATGCTAAATTGCTTTTTCAGAATTCTATCTTAGGAGAGCTTTCTAATGCAGCTTGAGGTAATAATTGTATTTTAGCAGTATAGTAATCCTGTTTAGATAATTTCTTAGACTCAGAGCTGAGGATATTCAATAGAGCTATTTCTCTGTAAATTTGCAGGTTAGCTGTGGTGTTGTTTGTCTGAACAGATCATGTAAATCAAGTAACATTACAATCATTTTCAAAACATCGAGTAAAGCATTTGAAAAGTATGTATCTAGCCCGTGTGCTGATTGAAATAATTGGTATTCTGAGGAGTAAAAAACTTTTTAAAGTGCTCATATTCCTAGGTTAATTTTGTTGAAATTTTGATAATATACTTTTGCAGGAAAAAAATTTTCTGGTTGTCTCAACTTTATTCATAACATTCATAACATTTGCTATGGTTATCATCTCCATTTACCACTCCCACTATTATTATTATTATGATTATTATGATTATTGCTAATTTTTTTATCTAATTGGTATCCGAATGGAGTTTTATATGTTAGCTTGTTACATCATGAAATGTAACTATAAATAATTTTTTACTATTATTCGGCATTTGGCTTTTTGTTGCAATTCTAGGGGTGGCCTAACTTTTGTGCCCATCTGGGAGAAAATGTATACTGCATCATCTATAACCTAATTCTGAAAAAAAAATTAACTGCTAATTAGGTACCTTAGAATCTAAAGTAGTAATTTTGCAACTTATTTCAATACGCTAATAAGCAAGGCTTCTGTTTCTAGTGCAATGTGTACATAGTTCAAGCAAAGCTGCTGAGGCAAATTGTCCTCTTGGGAATATCATGCTATGTTCCAATTTTGAAGAGTTTTCTTCCCTTTCTCCGCCCAAATGAATATTGATGTATTTTCTCTCTTGAGTCTAACTTAGACCTTTTTTCTTGTAGTTTCACACATAAATGTAATTATTTCATTTCATGACTCATATATGAAAATATCATGATCTATTACTGATGACTTTCACTGATAAAGTTTAGAATATAATAGAACAGAAAATGCATTACCAAACCCACCTTTATATAGAAGCAAGAGATTAATGCTGAACATGGTCCCCAAATTTTCTCTTTTTTATTATTATTTTAATGGAATTGATGTTTTTATTTTGTTGTGTTTATTTTGTTCACTTCCAGAGTTCCACTGACAGTCATATAAATTTCATAAATATTTAAACTCTACCCAGATATTTTTTTTTTCATTTTAACTTCCCTCACCCCATTTTTCTTATGTAGGTAGACAGGTGCCAGGCAGATCCAAACTGTAGTAAATTCACAGTAACCATTCATTTGCTCTTTGAGGTTAGAACAAGTTTCTGGAAAAGATAGTTATAAATAAATGGTTTATAGATCAAAGCTAAACATTCTGAAATTGTGATGGAAACATACAGAGATGTAGTATAAAAAGACAAGAAATATTTAATATTGCACAAGCTGTATAAGCATTTGAAATGTGGATTTACAGGCGGCTGTTACGTATAAGCTGGGTTGACAAGATCAGAAATGAGGTGATAAGCCGCCTGGGAAAGCCAAGGGAAATCATCAAAACAATTAAAAAACGAAAGTTAGAATATTTCGGACATGTGATGTGACACCCAGAAAAATACGGCATACTCCATTTAATCCTCCAGGGAAAGATTGAAGGCAAACGAGGTCCAGGCAGAAGAAGAACATCATGGCTTCAAAATCTAAGGGACTGGTTTGGACAAAACTCAGCAGCACTTTTTCGTGTGGCTGCTGATAAAAACAGGATTGCCAACATGATCACCAACGTCCGATAACGGATATGGCACAAGAAGAAGAAGACGCAGCTGTATAAGCAAGGAAGGAAGCAAAAATAGATTAATCCAAGATTCCTCCTTAACCTGTACTTTTTTTGTTAAATTTCCACTTCTATCTTCTCCCTAAATTGTTCTCTGTCTGCCTTGCTTTTATACCATTTTTTTTACCTTCAGCATCACCACAGATAGCAGCTTTCTGTGAGACATAATCAATATGCACTGCTAGTTGTTGATCACTATCTTACAGTATTAATTTTATAATGAATATGTTTATAAGAATTGAGTTACTTTTCATAAATATTTAAGTCTTATTAAAGCTAAACACTGTCAATTTTTTGTTCATGTTTAATTTGCAGTGCTGGCCCAAAAGGTGATAATATCTATGAATGGAGATCAACAATTTTAGGACCTCCAGGTTCAGTGTACGAGGGTGGCGTTTTCTTCCTCGACATCACATTTACACCAGAATATCCCTTCAAGCCTCCAAAGGTAAGAAATGCACCACATGGTCTATTTAGCTTCTAATGCATAACTGTATGCATCAACATTTTATATACTATTCAGTATAATTTAATTCCTCTTATTATTTAATATTTTTCCTTTCTGCAAATGTAGCTCTTTACCTAATGGGTAAGCACTACAGGGATGACAAGCATATACTATAATAATTGTGCAATGAGTTGCACTTGCAGAAATCTCTGTCTGGAGTAGTTAAGGATAGCTATTAAGATCATCATAGAATCATAAGTTGAAAGGGATCTTGGAAATCTTCTGCTGCAGAGCAGGAATCCTTATAACATGGCAGACAAAGGGCTGTCCAACCTTTGCTTGAAAACCTTCAATAGAGCACCCAGCATCCAGGAGGTAGACTGTCCCTTTGCTTAATAGCTGTCATACCCAGGAAATCCATCTGTATTTTGAACTTGAATTCTGAATGGATATAATAGATTGGGTAGCCAGTTGTTATCAACATAAATGTTTCTGTTGATTGTACCTGTGATAGTTCAGTATTGCTATAGTTTAAATCATAGATTTATAAAACAATTTACTGTAAGGTTTTTTTCAATAAAGGCACAACTTTGCGGTTTTTACATAAATTATTTTTGTAAATATTGTCAAAATCATGAGTTTTGTTGGCTTTCAGATTGCAACCATCCATGGGTTTAATTTTTAAAAACATTTATACACTGGCTTTTCATCTGTTAGGATCTACAAGGGAGTTTATAAAAAAATGGAAAATTAAATCACATAAAAGCATAATAGACTACCTAAGAATCAGCAATAATATCCTACCCAATAATCTAGACAGAGTAAAAAGGATACCAATTGCCTATTTTTTATAAACATTATCTAATTTATTAGAGTTTTACTTTCTGAATCTTATTAATGAGATAATTAAGCATATGCTCCTAAAAAGGAGCTTCACAATGAGATGCTAGCATCTTATTTAAATAAGCAGCAGATTCTTTTGTATGGGAGAATGCCCATGTCCTGATGCCCATGAAATTGAAAAGATTATAATGTATCAAAATGGAGCATCTGTCATTTATTATTATTACCATTTACTTATTACATCACTCAGTCAATCAAATCTTTATTAGTCATAGACAAGCATAGAGTGGCCTTCCCTAAAACCAACTTGCTTCTCTGCAAGTATGTTGTCTTGTTCCAGCCAGTTCTGGAATTTCCATTGTAGATGTTTTTGTAGAGTTTGATAATTGTATTGAGGGGACTGAAACCTATTACATCAGACAAAGTAAGGTTCAACCAAAAAAGAATTCTTGGAGAGCACAACATTAACATATTTGAGATACTAAGGATATCAGGTAATACAAAAGTTATTCTTTTCCTGGGCTAGAAAGACCATTGTATTTGTACCAAATACCTAGTTTTTCTTCTATTCCTATCTTATAGAAATACCACTTTTATTTTGCCCATTGTGGCCTAATATTTATTCAATGCAATCTTGTATGCTAATTTATCCAGTCTTATTTCAAAGGTTTTGTCATGTGAGAATCCATTTAAAGCAGACAAGAACTGTTTGATATTTTTGTTACAAAATAGAAGCAGTACCTTGTTATTCTTGAGTATCTTTATATTCTTTTATTCAATTACTTTCAAATTCATGCATAGAATTATTGTGATAATTTAAATCATGTCCATTTGTCAGAATCCCAGTGGATTTAAAGTTGCTTTATGAATTATAAAATCATTGTATTTGTAAATTTTGTACCTTCTTAATTGTGACTGAAAATACATTTACGTAGTAAAATAACTTCAGAAAACAAAAACTAGGAATTTAGCTAAAATTGTAGGGCCCAGATAGGGGACTCAATGGTACAGCATCTGAAATCTTAGTATCCTTAAGAGATGGAGCAGCTAAAGTGAAACCATTCAGATAAAAAATATTGTGAAAGTTAGCATTAGTTACATAGAATGAAGAAGTGGAATATTCAGTTTTGCCAGAAAGTCCAGTTTTTTTAAAAAATGTAAAATTTATTCCTTATGATTTAAGGAAGAATTTAATACATTAGAAAATCTTATTTGATATCTGTTGGATCTCTGAAAGAATGTTGTAAAAAGTGGAACATCAGATTTACTTGTGCTGGTACTACAGAATATCAGAGGGCTCTTTAATTCATTTGATTTGTTCTTGTCCATCCACAATTCTATTTTGGTTCAAAGTCATGGCAAATATTACCACAATTTTGATAATATAATAAGGACATAAATGTAATATTAAATTATATTTCTAAAATATGGAATTTGTAATTTTATTAAGAGCTTTAGTTCTTAGGTAAATGTAAAGAAAATTATTGTTCTGTTAAGGAATGGATTCAAGATACTGTATTAGTATGTTATATATTTTTCAAAAATCATATTCTAAAAATTGAAAGATAAAGCAGTATATTTCTATATAATTTAGTTTTAATGAGAAGCTTAAGGATTCAATTAATCTCATACTAGTACAAATGGATATTATGTGGATCTTTTTTAATTAGTTCTTTTTTCTTCCTTTCCGTTACGTTTAATTAGTACAACATATGTAGGTTTTTTTATTGTATTTGTTTTTTTATTGGTGATATTGCTATTGTACTTGTTAGTATTTCGCTATAACTAAAAAACATTTTTAAAACACTTACTTCTGTTGTTAGTATGATGATTCTGAAATTCTGATACTTTGTCTATAATGTTATAGGGTTTTTTTTTTCCAAGTAGCAAATTCTTGGCAATATCTTCTCCATAGAAAATAGATTCTCCAGCATGACGAATGGAGAATCCACAGATAGGTTGATTTTGCCTTTCTGCCCTAGAGACTAAGTCAATCAACCTTTGCCACGCCTCCCTTCCTCTGGCTAGGAATCCCCAGTCACGACTTAGTCTTAGCCCAAGAGAGACGTGGTGAAGATTGGCTCTTGTTTCTAGCAACAAAACTTGGATTTTCCCAGGTTGTACCTTTCCCTTCCCTTCTCTGCGCTGATATCAGCGCTGCGTTTCAAACCGCTGAGTGTCAGAGCGGTTTTGTAGGCTTCGGCTGAAGCCTCGAGCTATTTATAGCTTCCAGGCAGGGCAGAAGTGTAGCGGTCGCCATTTTGAGCGCTGCTTTTATTGTTCCTGAGTTGGGGGGGATCCTCCCTTCCAGCGAGAGCCGTTTAGACTCAAATAGAGTCAATTTTGACCAGAATTCAGTCAGCAATCTTATTAGTCAGCCATAGAAGCAGCTGCCGCATTTATTATTTCGGACATAACAACGGAGCAGGAGGTCGCTTACTAGCAGCCGCCATCTTGAAAGCCTTACAAACACTCTCAGGCCATTCAGAAGGCCAGAATTAAGGAGCGGCAATTCAAGGGTGCTGCTTCCCCAATTCCAAGCTCCTTGGCAGCTCGCCGCATACTAGACTATTACAATTAGAGGCAACAACAACAGCCTCCTTCACTGGACGCAATTTCCAAAGACTTCATGGCTGAGTGCCCGCTTTAACTGCCGCCATTTTCAGCGCCTCTTTCCACTGATTTCGCTGCTTATAAGTGTGCTGGCTACCCCATTAAGTTGGTCTTGCCGCCACTAACAGGATCATAAGTGTGCTGGCTACCCCGTTAAGTTGGTCTTGCCGCCACTAACAGGATTATCAGTGTGCTGGCTATCCCATTAAGTTGGTCTTGCCGCCACTAACAGGATCATAAGTGTGCTGGCTACCCCATTAAGTTGGTCTTGCAGCCACTAACAGGATTGTGAGTGTGCTAGCTATCCCATTAAGTTGGTTGCGCCGCCACCACTTCTAGCCACCACTTGGCTCCTTGCTACTGTTGCAAAGACATTGAAATTGCCATTTCTGTGATATCTCTGATTTTGCAATGGCAGATAAAACCACAGAAGCTCAGATATCTCAAGGTGCCTCCAGCAGTTCCTCCAGGCACAAAAAATCCAGATCAGCCAAGCAGGAGGCTGCTGGGAAACTCAGATCCAAAGCTATCTCTGGCAAAAGGTCTTCAAAAGCTGCTGAGAAAGAAGCAAGCAGGAGGCACCAGGCATTGGGGGAAAAAGTCTCCAAAGCTGCAAGGCAAAAGAATGATGCAAAGGTTGGTCAGATTACTTCTGTTCCTATGGAAGCATTGGTTTTTGGTCCTCAACAAGCTCCTTCAACCTCTGCTGCTCCAAGTGCCTGGTCTCCAGAAGGGGAAACAGGTCAGTTCATTTTTCCCATGGCAGAACAGGTGGAGATGGTTCCCCATTCCAGTGAGGGGCTTGGCCTTCATATCCCTGCTCCTCCAGGTACAGCTAGACCTCTGGGCCCAGAGGCCACATTCACTCCTACAGCGGTAGGGCTTCGCCCTCCAGAGGTTCAGGAGACAGAACTTTCAGAACAATTGCAGCTTCTGATTTCTCAGGCTATTGCCCAAGGTGTAGCTTCGACCCTACACCAGAGAGCTCGACCTGAGTCGATAGCATCAGGGATCCCATCTCACAGAGAGAGCAGGGGATGTCAGAGGATGAGGACTTATCTCCTGATCCCCCTCCTTTCATAGGCCTGTTTAATCCGGCCCTCTTTAAATCCTTACTTCACAAGGCCAGGAGCACTGCCTTGGTCCTGAATGTGTCCCTCAAGCTGAACCTTCCACCAGCCAGGGACCTATCAGTAAGGTCTTTTCAGAACCAACGTTTACCCAACAGGACATTCCCTGTCCTCCCCTTTTCCTCAAGGTAGTCCAAAGACAAGGGGAAATGCCAGGTACCTTTCTATCCCCAGGGGGGGACTGATAAAAATTTATTTAATGTGGCTCCAGCACTGTCAGAGGTGCTAGCAGTCCCCACTGTAGATGAGCCCTTAGCACCATTGGTTTCCTCCTTCATTGTGTCTGGAGATATAGCAGAGGTTCTTAAGTCAGAGGATAAGAAAGCGGAGCTTAATTTCCGCAGGACCCACCAAGCCTCAGCATGGGCGATAAAGGCAGCTACATCTACTTCCTTTTTTGCCAGAATTTCACTCCTCTGGCTTCACCAATTGCAGGCTAGGGTCCCACCAGATGAGGTACGGATGCACCAAGATTTAAACAAATTAGTGGCTGCATCAGAATACATGGCTGACTCATCGTTGCATGGGGCCAGATTTTCCTCCCGGGCATTAGCATCTAATTTTACCTCTCGCAGACCTCTGTGGCTCAGACAGTGGCGAGCGGATGCTAGGTCCAAGTGGCAATTGGCTTCAGCTCCTTACGTGGAGCCCTGCGTCGCTATATCAAGTGAACTGCCTCCTTTCGCAAATCTGAAGCCTTATTCGTTTCATTCCACCCCTCTTCAATGGGTCAGAAGGTGACTGCCTCTACTATCGGCAGATGGATTAGGGCTTGCATAGCAGGGGCGTACCAGACGCTCTCCTTGCCAGTTCCAAGCAGAATCACCGCACACTCCACTCACAGTGTGGCAACTTCTGCGGTGTGGGTGACACGGGTCAATCGAAGGGATATGCAAGGCAGCGACTTGGTCGTCTTCTTCGCCATTTGTGAGGCATTATAAGTTAGATAACTTCACAGCAGACGCTTCATTTGGCAGGAGAGTTCTCCAAAGGATAGTAACAGATAGTGGGACACAGACCCAGATTCCTTCCCGCCCATAGGGACAGTGAGGCTTTGGTATGTCCCATCTGTGGATTCTCCATTCTTCATGCTGGAGAAGGGGCGTTGTCTTACCTGAACACCTTTTCTCAGCATGACGATGGAGAATCCACTTTCCCCTTTGGGTCCATCCGGTCCTGTGTCAGGAGAATTTGAGCCACCACCACATTGAAAAATCATCAACTGCTGCGCCTTCGTCGTGACTGGGGATTCCTAGCCGGAGGAAGGGAGGCGTGGCAAAGGTTGATTGACTTAGTCTCTAGGGCAGAAAGGCAAGATCAACCCATCTGTGGTTCAGGTAAGACAACGCCCCTTTTCTTCCAGAGTCCTTTTACCTGAACTTTTTAAGAAAATAGAATCAGATTACTGAATTGTTTTCCACTTTTAGAATCACCTCCCAGATTTCTAAAAGAGTCTTTCTCAATTTCTTATTCATAAGACATGCTTGATTAGTAAGAAGACTAATTAATTGATCATTAATAACAGAAGAATGCCCAGCTAAAGATACATTTCCTTATTTTATGGTTAAAGTTATCACTCCTACAATATCACCATTTTTAAATCTGGGATGATAATGTCTGTTATCATTGGACCCTAAACTCTTTATTTTTCAGAAAGATTGTCAAAGGGATTTTATTTCAAACTTTTGGTCATTAAAATATTTTGGTGCTATCAACTTCATGGTTTTGTGATTGTTTCTAACTAAAAACATAGAAAAAAACATAGAAATATTCATTTTGTATTGGCTTGTCTATGTATGCTGTCTGACGTTATGTAGATTGAAGCAGTTTACTGTTAATAAATAAATAATATTTAACCTAGTATTAGTAGTTGGGCTTTGTTTTGTTTTAATATTAAGCATTAGATTGACATTTGTATTCTTTTTTTCACTTTAACAAAACTCTTCAAGTCTTCCTCATTCCTGGTTGTCAAATTGGTATTATCAGCATAACTGGGGTTATTGATGCTTTTCTAGCTATTTTAAATTCCAATTTCCTATAGTCAAATATTGTTCATAAAGTGTTCTGCATATAAGTTAAATATAGTGATAGTATACAACCATGGTACCTTCCATTTCTAACCCTAAACTATTTAGTTGTGCCATTATTTTATTCTATTATTCTTTTCTATTCTTCGTCATCATCTAAGTTCTTCAATAGTCAGATAAGTGAATACCTGTTTTAAATGCTGTTCACAATTTGTTGTGTTCTATAGTCTATTTTTGTTTTATTGATTATTGAAAGGTTCTTTGGAATTGTCTTGCTTCTCCATCTGATGTTAGTGATGTGATCTCAAGTATCTTTGCAGTACATAAAGCCTGGAGCCTCAGGATGTGCACTGTTTCCTGCATTAGAAAAAGGAGACTGGACATTGATTTTCTCCAATTCTGTTTTCTACTACACTGGCCATTGCCATTGCCATTTATCACAGAACTTTGGAAAGCAATTCAAGAGGAAAAGAATCCAGCAAATTATTATCTCCCCATTTCCTTTTCCCAGGCTTCCTTCCTAGGAATTAGTCTGGATGCAATCATTTATTCAAAATGAATAATTGTTTTTACTAAATCAGACTTAAAACATTCTAACTTTCTTCTTAAAGTGATTGTTTTCAGTATATTTTAATCTTTCCATAATATTCCAAGGAGGCTATTCACTTGGAATAAGATGCTAATGAACAGCTTACTATATAATAATAAAAATAATACCCACCCTGAAAATAAGCCCTAGCTTGATTTTGGGGGGGTGGGGCTAATATAAGCCTTACCCATAAATAAGCCCAGGGGTGGGCGTGGCCAGTCTCCCTCTGGGCGAAAAGTGTTTGTGCACCCATGGGGCACTTGGGGCAGCTCTACCCCCTCCCTCACCTGCCTCACCTTGTGGCGGCGGCACAGCATGGCAAGCCATGCGGCCTCCTGCTGCAAACAGGCACTGAAGTGGACCAGTGGCCATGTGGGCTCCTGCTGGATGGTGCCACCACCGCAAGGTGAGGCAGGTGTCGGGGAAAAAATAAAACATCCTCTGAAAGTAAGACCTACTGCCTCTTTTGGAAGAAAAAAAATATATAAGACTGAATCTTATTTTGGGGAAAACACGGTAGCTGTCACTTCCATAAACATGAAAGTGTGGAGATAGATATGTTAAGATATCGGATTAACTATTTTAAATGTGTACACTGTGCCATCAAATTACACTAAAGCTTTCTGATATAGAGTTTAGAAATCACAATAATATTCCACATTGCTGTAAATTGTTGCTTAGAAGAGATCCATATAAGTTACTCTTTCAGAAACTTTTGTCTCATAATTCTCCTAGTTCCTGAAGGAAATGTTTTTAGACTTTACCTATTTTTAACAATTAAAAAAAACAGAAGAGCAATAAAATTATTAACTGAGGAAAGTATTGCGTGCATTTGTTCTAAATTAGTTTTTGGTATTGAGGACATACCTTTCTTTCAAGTTAAACTATCAAATACCATAAAGAGAATAACAACTATGTGAAACACTTGGAAATTTAGAGAAACATTGTATAGACTCACATAACTACAGACACCACCCCCCTACCCTCAACTCTGTAGGGAATGACAAGTTGTGCTAACACAGTGCTTAAACAGGAGGATGGGCAAGTTTGACGAGTTGTGTAATAAGTCATAAACGTTCTTGACTAATGTATACCTCCTGTCATTCATAAATATTTTTGTACTCATCACTAAGTAGCATATAGTACATTGTATTCTGATAAAGAGCAGAATGTTAGCACAGAAAATGTCTTGATCTTTTTTAATGCATCAGTATCTTTTTTTTCTCCTTTTGTGTTTTTGTTTAAAATATTATTTGAATCAATATCTGGATGAGAGCATCTGTCACAATGGGATACAATATCATCAATATGCTGATGATATTGAATTGCATATCTCTGCCCATGGTGATGCTACAATCTCCCTTTCTCAGTGCATTGAGGCTGTTGAGGTCTGGATGGGAAGCAACAGGTTAAAACTGAATCCTGACAAGACAAGAGTGCTTTTGGATTTGGAGCCTCTTGGTTCTTGGAGAATTACCATCAGACAGATCTGATGCATAATCTGGAGTTTCTCCTGGACTCACACAACTCTTGCTCAAGAAGCAGTTAGCAGTCATGACCAGAAGGGCCTTTGCACCACTGTGTGTTGAGTGCCATTCCTGGACAAATGGGCCTTTCTCACAGTCATCCATGCCTGGTCATCTCCCATTTGGATTATTGTATTGCACTGCCCTTGAAGAGCATCTGGAAGCTAGAGTTGACTCAAAATGCAGCAGCCTGCATGTTTTTTTTTGCAAGTCCAAATTTGCACATATGTCACATTTTCAGGAGCTGCGCTGGTTGCCAGTTTGCTTCTGGGTGCAGTTCAAGGTGCTGGTTATCAGTTTTAAACCTTGGGTCCAGGATATTTGATGGACTGCCTTTTCCTAATTGTATCTATCCAGTGCACCGGAGCAAGAAAGCAGGGCATGTTGTGGGTTCCAACTATCAAGAAAGTACATCTGGTGGGACCTTGGAAAAGGGCCTTCCCTCATTTTGAAACTTCATTCCTCCAGAGATATGAGTGCCCCCACCTTGTTTCTTTTCTGCAAGGCCTAAGAAGACATAGTTTTATCAGTGGGCTTGGGGATTCCATTTGGAGCCAATCAAGTAGATTGTCTGATTCTATTGTTCTGATCACAGAATTGAGAGGGGGGAGTTCGTTGTGAATTTTTTACTGGATTTTTCATGTTGTATCCTTTATTTGTATCACAAATAAAAAGTGTAAACAAACACAATTATTTATATGTAAACAAACATACAAATAATTGACCTGCCCTTTCTTTGCAAGGAAAACTGGTAGTGGGGTGTTTTAATTGCATTCCAAATCCTTAGGATTTTTTTTATAGTGGTGTTGTAAATGTAAAGTGTGTTGAATTTCTATAGTTGTCCTCCACTAATCAAAAACAGGCACACATACAGTTTAATGATGAGAAAAACCATATTCTTTCATCCTGCATACCTTTTCCTACCTTCTTTGCTCTTCTTTCCCAATCCCATCCCTTATCACCACAGGTATGTGCTGAATACTTTAAAGTCAGTGCAATATTTTTCATAAGAACTGATATCTATGCCTCCTGTAGAAGATTTGGGCTAAAGTATTTGACAATTGGTCCCTTGAGGAAGAATGCATTAAATTATGGCAAATCTAAGCACTGTGCATCAGAAATGTAACAAGAAATGTTCTCTTAATCACTACTTGTAGAAAAGATTACTAATTTCTGCCTTGATAAAGTACCTATGTTTAGAAAGCAGATGTTGCCTAAGTTGTGAAGAAAATTAGCAATACATTAATGCTGCAATAAATTTCATCACCTTTTAAGTCTGTGTAATTCTCATGTAATGCAAACAATGGACACAGAATGGCAGTGGTTCACCATAAATTAAAATGCTCAGTTTTTTTTTCTTGTATAATGGCTAGTTGAAAAGAAAGTATAAATAATTTTTTTAGAATAAAATTTAGAAATTATGAAATTAAAGCCTAAAATATAATTGCATTATTTGGTGTAATATTCAGATTCATGAACTGGGAAAATAAGAAATAGCCAAAGTTTGTACAAGTTAAATCATTCTCAAAAAGACCAACTAAGAAATGTAATCAAATATAAGATGAATTTTTGAGAATTTTCTCATTATCTGTTGCATATATACATATCTTCTGTCAGCTCAAGGGCAACATTAGATATTGTTCAACACAACAGGGACCACATTACAAAAGTAGGCAATGCGAGATCCATTTTTTTTAATTATTGTAAGAACTGAAATGAATGTTTTAAGTCACTGAGAGATTTAAGATAAGCATTTTGTCCCTTAATCTAGCTAATCTCAAAAAGTACAAAACTGGGGCAAAGGTTTGGCTTCCTCATTCAGGAGTTGAGCCATGGGAACCTACAAAGGTAACCTGGTAGAATACATGAAGCATTCTGACCACTAGAAAGTGAACTTTTGCATCATTGTATGAGATACGAAAATCAGATGCAGCAAATTGAATTTTAATGATATTGACTAATTTAGCTCAGATTAACATTTGAGGATTTTTAAACATTATTGTAAACCCTAGAAAAGCCTTCGATGAAATTAATAAGTGGGGTTTAATCTTTTGGAATTAAAAGAGAAAAGTTATTTGTGAAAATCTGTGGCAGAATGAAAAATAATAGAAAATTGATGCTAGATTAGTAATTTATCAAAAATTGGAAATTATAAATGGGTTTAGACAAATTCAGCACTTTATATCTGTTGTAGGAAATGCTTGGATCTGAATGAAAAGATGAGAATGAACACAATTTCCTTACGTTTTTTTAAAAAACTTTTCTCACATAGGTTACCTTTCGAACAAGAATCTATCACTGCAACATTAACAGTCAAGGAGTGATTTGTTTGGATATATTAAAAGATAACTGGAGTCCAGCATTAACTATTTCTAAAGTTCTTCTTTCAATTTGCTCACTTCTCACAGACTGCAATCCTGGTAAGTGGGGTCAAAATGAGGGATGAGGGACAGAGAACAGGATCTATACAGAGATAAATCCATATGCCAAAACCATGAGGAGTTTTCATATTGATTTCTGATAACTAATACAGGAACATCTCCTACAAGAAGAGTAGCTGCCCTCTAGCACTGCATTCTTTTGGGTATTTAAGAATGTATTGATCAGGAGACGGCAACAGACCTTTTCTAGCACCAAGCAACTCATATTTTTTGTATAGAATTGAAAATATTTTCTTTTAATTAGAAGAGATTCAGCAGAAATATTAGCATATACATTTCTGTATTATAATTGCTTTCCATAGGTTTCTTTATCATCATTGCAAAAGTCATTCACTGGCCAGCCTTCTTTTCCTTGTCCAGCCTTACATTAGGCTAGTCCAGTGGTGGTGAACCTTTTAGAGACCAAGTGCCCAAACTGCAACCCGAAACCCACTTATGCATCGCCGGGTGCTGGGCGGGCGTGGCCACCGAGTGGGTGTGGCTATGGTAGTCATGGTAGCGTGGGTGGGCATGGCCAGGGTGGGCGTGGCCACCTCGTTGCTCCTGAGGAGGGATGCCTGTGGCGGCCGGGCAGGGTTGGGGGAGATCCAGGGGGTCTCTGGTGGTTGGGGCAGTGGGCAGGAGGCTCGTCATCTTGTTTTGGCAATGAGCCAATCAGATCACAGTAGGATTCAGTTATTGATGTCATGTATTGAAGCTGAGAGGAGGACATTTGTCAGTGTGTTATGTCATCACTATCAAGTTGGTTGGGGTTTTTTGTGTTCTTTCATTTAGTGAGCTTGTAAAACGTAATAAAATTAAAGTAATGGTGCAAAGAGTTGACTGGTTGCCCAGAAAGCAATGTAAAATAGTATTATTAAGTGAACAAGGCTACAGTTATAAAGAAATTAGAAGAAAAATTGGTGGAAACTTAACCAAAGGTGGCATTTCTACTGTATACTTTTCCCAAAAGGTTTCCACAATTTTGGCCACTACTGTATGAGGGGGGAATTAAACAATTAAAGCACAGTGTCTTGGATTTTACAGGTTGTTGGAAAAGTACTCATTCATTTTGCCAGATGCTGAAAATAACAGAAATCTGATGCAACTGATATAAAATCTGGATGAAGAATGGTCAATAAAGCATTCTTGGTTGTCTATTTTATCTTTCCTAATAACCTGTAACCAACTTCCTCACTTAACTTTGCAAAACCTGTGGGTCCCACACCATTCCACATACCTGCAAGAAAGCAGCTGCAATCCAAGTACTCTAACTCAGGGCTTTTCCAGTTGCCTAGCAAGGTGTCAAAAACTTGATGACCCCCCCTCCCAAAAAAGGAAAAAAGTGATAAAGTACAGTAATCCTCGACTTACAACAGTTAACTTAGTGACTGTTCGAAGGTACAAAGGCACTGAATAAAGTGGCTTATGACCATTTTTCACTTATGATCGTTGCAGCATCCCCAGGATCATGTGCCTTCCTCCTTCTCATTCCCATCTCCCTTCCTTCCTTCCTTCCTTCCTTCCTTCCTTCCTTCCTTCCTTCCTTCCTTCCTTCCTTCCTTCCCCCTCCCCTCCTTCCTTGCCTGCCACCCTTTCTCATGCCCATCTCCTTCTCCCTCCCTCCCCACCTTCCTTCCTCTCTCTCCCTTTCTCCAAAATGCAAACACGCGCATCCTCCTCCCCTTGCCTACAGCGAGCTTCTGCAAAGCGCAAACGGGCGCTACGTTCCCCCTGCCTCCTCTAAAGTGCAAACGCGCGTCATCCTCCCCCTGGCTACAGCGAGCTTCTGCAAAGCGCAAACAGGCACTACGAGCGGGACAGCTGCGCAGGGCAGAGGCACTACCCAGCCACCCCTCCGGCCCCACCCAAAAGATGGGTGTCCTGCCGGGCAGCTCGGCCAAAGCCTTGGGGTACTTTCCCATGGCAGCAGCAGTGGCGCTGGGGCTGAAGTAGAGGCCCGGGAGGGGCGGCGGCGGGCTGAGGCTGCTGAAGCGGGCCAGGCCCACCAGGAGCCCGGCAGCCAGCGAGGTGAAGGACGAAGAGGCGGCGGCGGGGGGTGGCAGCTGGTAGGCGGCGGCCAAGTAGAGCGGCGTCTTCATCTCGGCCATGCTGTGAAGGGTGGCCAGCGGCGGGCTGTTGAGCAGGAAGGCGCTCAGCCGGGAGGTGCCATCCATTGGCCCCACTGCCAGCATCCCCAGGTCGGATGGCCAGGCAGGGCAGAGAGTGGGCAACTAACCAGAGTCAGGAGGCCAGCATTGAAAGGGAAAGTGATATTCCATGTCCAAGCTTGGGGAAAAAAGAGAGAGTGCGCTCCCAGCTTCTCCCTTTCTAGGTTGAAGCAGAGGCGTCGGAAGATAAAAGGCCTGCCTGGAGCGAGGAGTTTAAGGAATGCAGGAAGAGCGATACTGGGAGAACTTTGGGAAGGCTCCGTTCAGGAGGAGCAGAGTGTTGAAGCGGAGACGGTCTGCGCAGGGCAAAAGAATTGGGGTCGGTCTCTTCTGGCGCAGGGATGCCCTGAAAGCGTCCCTTGATTCGGAAGAAGCGAGGATCGGGGCTGGTAGGGGCTTGCTTGGATCGGATGGGGAGCTGTCCGGACAGCTGCGCTCAGGGGCTCCCTTTGAAGAAAGGGATCCCTTCTGGTGATCCCGGGGAGAGGCACCGTTCCCGGTAAATCCCCTCCCCCCAAAAATAATAAAGCGGGGGAAAAACTCCTCCAAACCAGCGCCCTCATAGAAGGCGGGCAGTGGAGGGGCGGGAAACGTCCGTGGAGGGATCGGAACTTCCAGCCGTCTCTGGGAGGAGCTGGCGACGGGCGGAGGGCGAAGACCTGCCAGCGGGATTAAGGGATGGTGGGAAGAGCGAAGTCCATCCTGTGGCTTCTTTCTCTCGGGCTTGTCTCTGGCTCTTTTCCGGGCGAAGGGCGGATCGGCCAGCCCGTTCCCTTGCCGGCTGCTCGGTGAGGGGAGCAAACGGACACCAGGGCCAGGCTTCCAGGGAAGGAAAAAAGCATTCACTCTGCACGGGAAGAGTGAGGTGCGCTGGCAGGTGGAGCGTGGAAATCAGCCCCATCGAAGGCTCCAAGCCGCGGCCGGCCAGATGAAGGAGGCTCCGCTCGGCTCTGGTTCACTTCTCTGCGGCTGGAGAGACCCTGGTCGGGCTCTAGGAGATCCTCCTGCGCTCCCTCCGGATGCGATCGCGTGATCCCAAGGGAGAAAGCGCCGCCTCTTCCTTCAGCCCAGCCTCAGGCTTTGTGGGTTGCCTGCAGGGAAAACCCTCCCGATCTTCGGACATGTAGAGGAATTTCTGCCCTTTTTTCCTTCTTTTTTTCCCCCTTCCTAAACGCAGGCTAGGCGCTCCCTCTGCGCTGGTCGGGGAGATTCTGGTTTTCTTTTCCCGGCTTGGCTCGACCCTTTTCCCGCTTTTTTTTTTTGAGTCGCGCCGCTCATCTTTTCCGCTCGTTTCTTTTGCGGCTGGCCAGGCTCGTCTTTGCCTCTGCCCTGCACGCCTGTCCCGCTCACGCATGCGATCGGCCTTCGTGCCGGTGCCCCTGCCGGCGCCCGCAATCTGCCCAGCCTCCCCTCCGGCCCCAGGCAGCGCCTCTGCCCTGCGTGGCTGTCCCGCTCGCCCCTGCGATCGGCCTCCACGCCGCCGCCCCCGCCATAGCTCCATGAGGCTGAGGCATAACCAGGTAGGCCACCCCCCCCGTGCCTTTTGCCGCCGCCATAGCTCCACGAGGCCGAGGCAAGGCAGCTTAACCAGGCAGGCCACCCCCCCGCGCCTTTCGCTGCCATTACTGCCCCTGCCACCCCTCATCCTCCTCCCCTGCATGGCCGGCCGCTGAAACATACTGCTGTCGGCTCGTGCTCGCTCGCTCGGTCTGCAGCAAATGCTGCTTCCGCTGAAAGTTGCTACTTTTATAGCCTCTCGCCTATTCCCAGACTGCGCATGCACGGAGAGCTGCGCATGCGTGAAGAGGCAGCAGCTCGGCCCAGCAATGGCTCGCGTGCCACCAGAGACGGCTCCGCGTGCCGCCTGTGGCACGCGTGCCATAGGCTCGCCACCACGGGGCTAGTCTGTTAACCCATACGTTTTCCTGAACTGTACTAGCTGCTTCTTGCTAAGGGCCCATCTCCAAAACATAATACACTATGAGGAACAATCATATGTTTCCTTGTTCATCTATGTCATAAGTGAGTGGGTCCCTGAACAAGGGTTATCTGTCCTGTCTTGAAGAACAGCAAATTCAAAACAAAACTCAAACAGAATTGTTATTGGTTAGAATGTCATGTATATTCCATTGCATTGACATTACTTCCAAAAATTAATTTTAAAAACCTACAAAATGAAATTTTTCAAAATCCAGTGATGGAAAAGTGACTCTATCATTTCCACAAAATTAATAAGTGGAATATCCCCATTGATGGTGTTTACACTGAAGGATTACAGCCTTTGTGAAAGCCATCATCATCTCCAGAAGTATTTGCTGTTGTAAGACATATTTTAAAGGACTGACAGAAATGTATTGTATCTATGGAAACACCAGTTGTCCAGCAAGTCCCATTTTTATAGTAGGTCTTTGATGTGCATGGGCCTAACAGAGATGCAGTGTTGTTAACTACTGTATGATTGCCAACAGTTTCAGCAAGCATGGCTATTGTTGAAAAAGCACTGTGAAGTCTAGTGGAAAAGAATAAAGGTTTGCCTTTGCCAACATCTGGAAGACCAGATTCCCCTTCCCATTCTTGGCCTGAATGGAAAATGTACTTAAATTCTAAAATTGTAATTAAAAAGTCACACAAATATTTTTCATTAAAGCAATGTTCTAGGAGTCTTCATCATATCTGATCTATTACATTTGTTTTATTTATTTTGCAGCTGATCCCCTTGTTGGAAGTATTGCAACTCAGTATATGACTAACAGAGCAGAGCACGACAGAATGGCCAGACAGTGGACCAAGAGATATGCAACATAAACTGGATTTTTGTCATATCTTTGTGTTAAATCATCTGTGACAGAAAGAGCTGCTTATGATTTTGAAGGGGTGGGACAGGGAAGGGGAGAAACTGAAGAAGAGTAGGGTATTTCTATAACAGAATTTATTCAGTCTTTTATTTCCTGAAATTTTGTTGTTGTTACTTAAGGTATCTTGCTACAGTAGACAGCTAGAATGAGACTAGCATATTTTAAGACTGTCATTAGTTCAGCAATAGTAGCTCTGCTATAGCACCAAGAAGAATGTAAACTAATCTGACAATTGGATGAGGGTGGGAAAGGATGTTTGGTTGCGATAGATAAAAAATAATAATAAAACAGCTTAATTTATGGGTACATATATTTGGCATTTCTGTAAAATTTCTTGCAAGAAGGCTTGCAACTTAATTTTCTTTTAGCTTGGTTTTATTTGTAAAACAATATTGGGAATATTTTCCCTAGGGGAGGTGGGAAAGTTTCATATTTAACACATCTTTTACAAGACTACCCTTTCATTAAGTTCAAATATAGGGGTACAGCTAGATTGTTGTCTCCCCTAGCATAGGGAAAATAGTTCGTGGATTCATTTTCCTATGCCAAGTTACCTTTGTGAAAATAAAGGTTTTAACTGGACTTGGAGCAACCTGTAGTGAAATACCTTAAGCTGTTTAACTGTAAGGCGTGGAATAGGAGTTACTCAGTGGATTGGTTGTATGTTGTGGGCTATCTAAGTCTGCATTTGTTACTGTGCTAATAAAAAAATGTACAAACCCCCTACTGATACTTCTTTCTGGAATACATCTATGTTGGTTGTGTGTAACACAGCGCCCAACTTTTTTGGCTCCAGGGACCGTTTTTGGAACAAAATTGTCTTCCATGGACCGGAAGGGTGGGTGGTTTCGCATGTGCAACCTAGATCCCATGTATGCGTAGATGAAGCTTCACTCACTCTCCCACTGCTTGCGCAGCCTGGTTCCCAACAGGCTGTGTGGTTCAGTAGCAGTCCAGAACCTGGGGGTTGGGGACCCCAGTATAACAGACAATATAATCTATTCCTGATAAATGAATCCTACAAAAAACAAGAAATAGTTTCCAGGTCACATAACAAAAAGTTACATGAAAAGACTTTTAACAGGTTATGAACTTAAATCCTGGGCGAGAAGGCAGACTTAGTTACCTATCCAACAATCTCTTGTTTTTTGCAAGTTGGATCATCTTAAGTACTTAAACCTAGTGTTTCCCTAGTAGTTCAACATTAGAGCTATTTATTGTGATTTCAGGCCATTGTTGCTTGACATGTTTGGAAGGGGAGTGGGAATAGCTTTTCCCTTTTGTCTTGATATCCATCTATACTAAAGTGCTAACATATTTAATATCTCTATCATAAAAAGTTCCTTTTTTCTTTTAATAGTGCCCAAAATATTATCTGAAGTGAACATAATTCAAATTGGTTTTCACTTAATAGTAATTGAAGCAGGACAATTCACTAGTGTCCCAGAATGAATAATTCTATAAAATTCATGTTAACTCTGCTTATTATGATGCTACAATTAAAACACTGTCATTCTACAAAATGCACTGAAGGACAACTTATGAGTACACTATATAAACAGATGAGAGCCATTTCAATGTGCAATGTAAATTGAATGAAGTCAGAATCTGTATTCAATCTGTAATTTAAACCCTAGATATTTCACTCATGCTATTTTTGTTATATTCTCAAAAGCTGCATTTAAATTCAAAAAATGTGCTTAAAATATACATTAGGCCTTAAAATATTTTATTCCTGGATGGAAAGAAAAGAAACTTTGATCAATTTCTATACTGCATATTTTGAGAAATTTCGGCCCAATTAGCGACCCACTTTCTAACTGAATTTTGTATCCTTGAGAATTTAATGAAAATTGTGAAAATACAAATCTAACTACAGATTCCGTTTAGAAGTGGGTGAGAACTTCTGTTATATTGTGATAGTATAAAGCCACAACAACTCTAGAATAGCCCTTTTGAATTCTTCTATCTAGCACTGTCTTGATTTGTTGGGGACTAGTTCCTAAAACATCCAGCCAGTGGGATTAGCCACATCAATTAGGAATTCTGGAGAAATTTTGATCTAGGTTTGTGATTAGTTGCTCAAATCATCTTTATGTGATGCAGAATATAGCTATGAGGAAAAGTATAGTTAGGAATGCTACTACTACTTTTTCTAGGGAAGCTCAACTTGTACCTATCTTCATGTTATTTTTGTAAAAAGATCTTTCCACTTCCCTAGGTTTAAATTCTGTATTCATTTGCTTTTATGTCAGTATACTATTTTTAAGGCACTTAATTGCACAGCGAGTACAATTGAAATAAGAGGTAGGTTGCTTAGAGCTAAAACTGGATGGAGCAATCCTTTCCCATAGTAATGCCCCTTTTTTTCCTGTACAGACTTAATAAATTACTACTGGCTGATTTCAGCTGATACATTAAGCCATAAATCATAGCTTATGGAATACCTAGGTCAAACAAAATGCTAAGCCATAATCAAATACTCTTAACATAGTTCTGTGCTTTTCAATCACAGTAACTGAGATTTATGTATACTGGGAAATTCCAGAAATTACAAATCCACACTTCTTAAAGTTGCTGAGAGTGAGAAGCCCTGCTATAGCTTTTTAAATGAACCAAGTTACTATTTTTTTCTGATGCTGTCCTATCCTTTTCATGAGGCTGCTGTCACTGTACAGGGACAGATATTAGTGGGCTTTGAAATTGGGGAATGGGACCAAACTTTTCCCCATGTATGTATGAAGTGATTGGAAATTATTTTTTCTTTCTTTAGCCCAATTTTTAGCAATGCTAATGATCACCATTTTACATTACCTGAGACGAATGGCTGCTTGATGATAGAAATAACAGTGGTTCATCCAAAAGCATCAGTGCTGACAGTATTAGCATACTATAATAAAGGTAATGAAGGTGAAATGCTTATGCTTCACTCAGTTCTCGTTAGCTTCTCTTTTTCACAAGTTATTTCTCAAAGCCGTAGCACAATGAATAAAGCTATACAATGTATGATCAAAAGAAACAACTTTTTCACCTTGTTCTTTCATTTCTTTTCTGAAATGCCCTTAGATTTTTTGATAAGTGGTAAGTGAAATGGCAATATTCCCAATGACTCTAGAATGGCCATTCTAAAAAAAGGTTTTCTTTCTTTTTTCTGCACTCAAGCATTCCCCAGCTTACATTCCCCGAACATATAATTGAATACAGACAACCATGATCATTTCAGTGTTTTTATGAAGTGATTTCAGATGCCATTCTCTTCCTGATCTGTGAGAGCTGCTTTGGTTGCTCTAGAAATGAACAACTCTGGAAATGCAAATGCCGCAGCAGATTCTTGGCCCAGCGGGAAGCATAAGAGCTTTCAGTAATCTTCCTTATTGAATTTGAGTCTCCGACGGGAGAAAGAAAATGTCGACTTGTTCTGTGATTGGTAAAGTTTGCTTGCTAACACCACAAAGGGCTCCATCATTGTCCTTCTATCCGTTATTGTCACTTCCCATAACTTCACTGTCTCAATCCTAGCCCACTGTTGTGCAACTTCACTCTGTACTTGTCTTTCCTCCAAAAGGTCAGTTTTATTACCCAAAACAATAATTGGCCACTGAAAAGAAGAAATATAACAATCAAAATAGGAAATAAGCTCAGTGATGTAAAACGTATTTTGTACCAGTTTCCAAATATAGGATAATCACCTTATTTGGGAAGGGAGAGAGACTGGGATGCCCTATTCCCTGCAATTTAGACAGCTGCTATTATTCCAGTAGACCATGCAAAATTCAAACAGATCCATGAACTGAATAAATAATCCTTTAGCTCCTTGGCTGACTTCTGTAATGTTTATATATTTTCAATTTTATAATGCAGTAGTTGAATAGTTACATTTGAAGTAGATGCACTAAAATTGACTTGGTAATCACTAAAATCTTACTGACTACATTTCCTGTATTTTATTACTGTTATTTAAAGCATTTACATCTCCATATATATTTTTAAACCATTTGTTCCTATAAAGAAGGTAATACCTATTTATAGAATAAAACAATAGAACAATTATTATACAAGCAATAAAATATATTCTAAAATGATAGAACAGAATTTAGAAGTGGGCCCAACTTCAAGATACTTGAAAAACTCTGCTTTTAAAAACAAAGAGTCAGAGCCAGGCTTAATTAAATGTAGAACAATCCCATTAGATTCAAGAGGTTTCAAATGAATAACTTGGTATCATCAATTTTAATATATTCATTTTAAGTATGATTATATCTAGATCCTGCAGAGGGATATGGAACTTAAAGCTCTTGAGATATGCTGAATTGCAATATCCAGTATTGCCAATGAGAAAAGATGCTAGGAAATCTAGCCATAGGTTCCCCCACCTGATTCAACAGAAGTAGACCTAACTGCTATTCTTCAGAATAACGACTATGCAAACTAATACTTTTGTTATATAGGCTATCGTTTGAGAAAAACCACAAACACCCGCAACAGCAATCAGTTATTGTCAGATAAATACCATAGTCATGAATACTATTTCTTTTTCTCCCTTCCAAAGGAAAGATGCTATATTTCAGTAGAGGGTTAGTTAAACACACAGCTCCAAATCCAGCACACAGGTAGGTGAGTGAATGGGTTTTATACATTCAATTCTATTTTAGAGTATGATTCTAAAGTTCTACTTTTATAGAACATTAGCTACCAATATTTAAACACAGGGCTGTATTTTGGTTGCTTTTAGAAAAATGTTAACAGTAGAGAAAAAGACCAGTTTGGTCTAGTGATTGTAGCATCAGACTGGAAACTATTTTGAGTTCTAGGCATGAAAGCTGGCTGAGTGACTTTGAGCCAGGCACTCTCTCTCAGGAGTATTAGGTAACCTTGAATTATTTATGAAAATAATAAAGCGGAAGGGGGGGTGTTAAAAACTCACTATAGTCAACTTATTCCATTGTTAGGTGGAGCAGCTGTAATAAATTTAAACAAATTTAAATAAGAATTCTGTAAACAGGATCTATGATGAGGCAATTAGAAAAGAAGCTTTATATTGATGTGGTTATTATTTGCAGAAACATGAGAAAAATGTCTATATTTAATTGTCATTTATTCAAAAAATAAAACTATTAATTTAAGGTTGGCAAAAGAGAATATTGTTGAAAGAAGAGAAAATCATGCAAAGCCATTATATGGACTATAGAATTATAGAAATTGTTATTGTTTTTTAAATACTAACCCAGACAACACACGGTTTACCAAATATTAAGGAGATTATGTTAAAAATCAATAAAACATATTTTAAAAAAAACAATTGCCTAGGGAAATTATAATTTAAAATATTTGGAAAATATCAGTCTTGGAACAGACTGAGTGAGGAGAAACAACAGCAGCAGCAGTAACTTCTTATTTAGGACTACTGTATAAAAGGGAAATTAGATTAGGTAGTTTTTACCTTTCCTGACACAGGTGGATCCTACAAATTACAGAATGTGCTGACTAGCTCTCAAGTTACCTCAGCTATAGATCTGATGTTAAACAGAAACAGAAATTAACAGATCCCAATTACAGAACACTGAAAATCTACTGTGTTCTTAGAGTCTCAAGACAGAATGAAAGTCATAGATAGTCCTCTACTTACAACCACAATTGAGTCCAAAATTTCTGTTGCTGTGAATTTTGCCCCATTTTATGACCTTTCTTGCCACAGTTGTTAAGTGAATCACTGTAGCTGTTAATTTAGTTGCATGGTTAAGTGAATTTGGCTTTCCCATTAACTTTGCTTGTGAGAAGATTACACGCTGCATCATAAATATGAATCAGTTGCCAAGCATCCAAATTCTGGTCATATGACCACAGGGATGCTGCAATGGTCATAAGTGAAGAATGTCATAAGCATTTTTTCCGGTGTCACTCAAACTTTTAATAGTCACTAAACAAATAGTTGTAAGTTGAGGACTACTGTATACTTTTTAAATAACTTATTACTATAATGCTACATTCAGCTCATGAAATCAGCAAGCCAAAATATTATACAAATATTTCCTTTGCAACACCTAATGCTATGTAACTGCACCCACCTGAAAACTTGTTTTAGATGGTCCCAGATGAGGTTCTCTGCCTGTGTGTATTTTGTCAAAAACATTTAATCTCACTCAGAACTCAATATCTACAATTTATTAAAAGTAAGTGCCTTGTGTATGTGAAATCATTCAGTGAGGCAAGATAGAGAATCCTAGTAGCTAATACTTAGGGCACTTTCATCTTAAAAGACTCACACAGAAATACTCCAAATTATGACCTGGATTTTTTCTAAATCAAATTGCCTCTTATGGCAAGCAGTAGGACTAAGTCACCTATCCATTTCCAATAGTAGTATCGTGGTTATCCAATCCATTTCTTCTGAGGAAGACTCTTCTAAAGAGATTGAGAGGCAGAAGGGTCAGGAAAGAAGAGAAAGGAAAAGAAAGCCTGTTGAGTAAGGAGTCTACTTATACAATACTGTATGTCATCCAGGCCAAGCAACTCTTTATAGTGATAAGTGGAGGTGCTTCCCTTTCTTTGACCTTCAACTCATAATCTCTGACACATTCAAAATAGCATGATGACTAATAAGCAGTCTGGAAAATAGTTTAAATAATAAGCTCATATAGCTTTATGGAACAAATACTAATAATACTGCAAATAGACTGAAAAAATAAAAGGAACAGTCTTTTTACCTCTTTCTTTTCTCTAAACTTGTCAATCTCCTTTTTGAGCCAGTTAACTTTCTCAAAAGATTCCAGACTATTTACAGCATACACTAGAACAAAGCCATCTGCCATACAATAATAATGTTTCGGGAAATCATCTTCTCCTTGCAGTCCTTGGGTGTCATACAAACGTAATTGTTCTTTTAGTCCTCGATCTGTTTCAGCCACAGCGACATATATATCTCCCATAGTTCTGCTGTACTCTTCGCCTATTTTTGTTTGAAACAAAGAGCAACCATTTCTTGGAGGAAAAAAAATTCTAACATTTATGTTTTCCACAAGCTAGCTTGGTTCAGGAAAATGCCTACAAGGGATATCTAATTCTTTAGATCTTCTTAGTTTGCCTTTTGTGAAAAACGTAATTAATCTATATTGACTAGTGCAAATATGTTATATGGATCATTTTACATCTATTACCATCAGGCAGAATTTATTAATCATTAAAGTGGCAGTTATGTTAGACAATAAAAAATAGGCATCTCTCTTACCAATAGTGTGATTACCATACAGAACTTGTTCCAAGATGGCCGTCTTTCCCACTGAACACATTCCACAAACCAACACTTTGAAGCCCTTTCCCATCTTCTTTCAGATTATTAGAAATCCAGAACCTATAGACCACCCAGAATAGAAGTTATTTTTCTCATTTCATAGTTTAAAGATAAAAGTATGCTATTGCTCTATGTAACTGAAGTGAGAGTTGATCCCTTTTAAAATTACAGGACAACTCTCCTAAGAACTTAAGATTTATCCATATTTCTGGAGGAACGAGCAAAAGGTTTCTAGAACTATTTTTTCCATTTACAAAATATAAGCTCCTTTGCACAAAGTTAATGAAACTGGAAGAGTTTTTTTTTTCCTAAAGAGCAGGAAATAAAGGGATTTTAAATATTATTCTGTATTTGACTTCGAATTCTGGAATAAAATTGGAATTTAATTTAAAACAAAAACTCAGCCATGACCTTCCATCCAGCCCATTTCATAGATCGTGTGAAATACACCATCAAGATGAAAGTATTTCTAAAGCATTCTATCATTAATAGTAATTAAAACCAGTGCTTTTTTTGTAAAAAAAAAAAAAAGGTGCCGGAACTCACACACGTTATACAACCCGCCTTGCCTACCCTACAAGGTTCCATCCAAAAAAGGAACTCCGTTCTGAGCGTTCTGTGACGAAAAAGCCCTGATTAAAATAGTCCCAAAGTGTGATTAAGGAGAATCTTTTCTAGGATAATTTCCACACCTAGATGCCTTTAAATCAACATAACTTGTAGAGAGTGGCTAGCCAAAAGTCACAGCGATCAATTTCATCCCATAGCATGAAAGTCCACGCTCTAATAACATGTGTTCCCCATGAACTACATTTCCCAGCAAGCATCTGACCGGGGAGTCTTTCCTGCCCTCCTCTGTTGCAAAGCATTTTGGGAGAGAGGCCTCTTCCTTTCCTGCTTCGAGCGGTTTCTGGTAAGGTTGCTTGTGTTCTTTCTGCGGACGGTGTATCCATTATCATCCTGCAGTCTGGAGGTTCTTTGCACCCATTTGCTGCAGGTTCTTATGGATTGAGGCTTGGGGAGAGAGGATGGTTGTGTTTTGGCAGCTGTGGAAGAAAAAGAAGGGTTTAGGGTCTGGTTGGCAGGATGGCGTCTTGGGCCCTATGCTACCGGACGACATGGTCAAGTGAAAAAAGATGAAGGATGAGAATGGAAACGAAAATAAATCTTTGAAATGCTGGGCTCTTCTGGCATCGGGGCTTTTCTTACAGCTCAGAATTATGGTGAAAATCGAGCGATGACGGAGCATGCCGTCTTTGCTCAGTGCAAACCTATGGGGGGGGGGGAGGAAGGAACTCGTAAGTAGTAGAGCAGACTTATTAATTTGTTTACACACGCACACGCGCACCTTTTCCTCCTATCGTGTCCCAACAACCCTATGAGGTGGATTGGGCTAATAGAGAGTGATTGGCCCAAAGTCACCAAGCTGGCTTTAATGGCTGAGGCGGTATTTGAGCTGAAGGTTTCCTACTTTCTAGGCTGGTGCCTTAACCATTAGGCTCTCCTGGACGAAACCTGAGTTTCATTCAGTGGTTTTCTATTCAAATCTGACTGAGTCAAGAGGAGGGGACTGCTGTGAGAGTTAATGAGAATAAAAAATAGAATTGAAATAGAAAATTAAGAATAACTCCCAAATTGGCAGACTTGTTTTAAAGCTTTCTTTTTAGGTAGTACCGGTAAATGATGTAAAATATTCCTGCTTGCAATCTTTAGGTAGTTGCTGTCAGAAAAGATTATCCAAGCAATTGGTACAAAGCAGCAACCTATGTTTTTGACTAAAGCTAAAACCTAGAAAATTTGAGAAAAAATGCTACCATATATGAGTAAAAACATACTTGTGTATATGATACATATATATATTCATGTGTGGTTTTGTGTGTATGGTGTATATATAGTAAGCAGTAACAGATTGAAATTGTATCATGGACATTGGCTTCAGAAGCTGATGGAAGAAGGCAAAAGTTATGACATTCAAAACATGTTTTTTTCTTTGACATATTTATCTGTAGGACTGAAGTTAATATTGCTTTTATGAGTATGTGCCTTCTTACCAGCACATTAGCAGAAAAAAGAAACATGGCACCCAAAAAATAATGGCATATTTTTTATGGATTTACTTACTAGTCAGTTTTACGGAGTTTATTTTTAGATACTTGAGAGCATTATTCTTTTAAAAGAGTCCCTTTTAGTATATGCCTGTTATTAAAGAAATATGATGTAACATAATTCTGTATTTTCTTTAGTAGGTAAGTCATAATGGGTGCCTACAAGTATATCCAAGAACTGTGGAGGAAGAAGCAGTCTGATGTAATGCGTTTCCTCCTGCGTGTCCGTTGCTGGCAATATCGCCAGTTATCAGCACTTCATCGAGCTCCTCGTCCAACCAGACCAGACAAAGCCCGCAGGCTGGGATATAAAGCCAAGCAAGGTAATGGGAACATTTAAAAAGTTTTCTTGCTCTATATGTTTTATTGCATGCTTATTACATATATGGAGAAAAAACCTGATCTGATACAATGCTCACTACAGGGATTATTATTATAAATTAACTGGCACCTAGCTATACATCCAAAGAGGATAAACTGCAGGAAACATCTGAAAAGTCAAGTTGATGGAAAGGAAGCTTACATAAGGCAGCAAATCTTAAAGATTTTCTTTTGTCTATATTATGTGAATCTAATTTCTTTTTTTTTGTTGTTGCTGTAAATCATCTCAGATTAACAAAATGGACATATGTGGATCAAGAATACAGAATAGCCAGGTAGCTTGGACAAAAGTTTTAAGATTTTTAAAATGTTATTTGTTTCTGTTGTAGGTTATGTCATCTATCGCATCAGAGTTCGTCGTGGTGGTCGTAAACGTCCAGTTCCTAAGGGTGCTACTTATGGAAAGCCTGTGCATCATGGTGTGAACCAGTTGAAATTTGCCCGGAGTTTGCAGTCTGTAGCAGAAGTAAGTAAATCTGGAGAAGAACCATGTGAAATTTTAGAAGTCTGTGATCTATACCATAATATATATATTATAAATTATACTATAGTATTACAATGTAATGTAGTCTAGCATGTATTAAACTACTAAGTTCAAGGAATGAAAATATTCCTAAGTGAGTAATAGTGATCGTGTAGTGTTTCTAATACTAGGTAGAATGTCTATTTTATTTATAAATAATACTGTGATAAATAACTATGTATAATTTTCATTTACATGAAGACATAGTTTCTGTGTAAATACAACTGGACGTATATAGCAGTACAGAAATAAATTGGGAATTAGAAATGGATTTAATTAAGTCAATTATTCTTGGTGGGTTGAATTCGATTTTAAGGATTATCTGTATTCCTTATTTTTTCAGGAGACATAGTTAATTCAAATGCTATGTTATCATAGCTCACATGAGAACTCTCCCCTTAATGCAGAATTCTGGCTCGTGGGCAAACCAATATGTTTTGAACTATACAGAAAACCACATCGAGCAAATGAATGTTTGCGGGAGGCTGACATTATTTGAGCAGCATTGTTTGGGAATGATAGTTTACTAGTGAGAATAGCTATTACTAATATCTGAGTAAAGCAACTGTTCAAAGCATAGCTCTTGTGGAATCAAAATATTCAGAGCTGGGAAAACATGAGAGATGGCCACTGAGGAAAATGAAATACTTACATGTAAAGAAAAGAAATATTAAATTACGTGTAAGTACTTTAGTCTTTAAATATTGTTTCTTTTACATCAAGTTTCTCAATCTGATTTCACCTGTATGCTATATATAGGTACAAATACATATATTTAAACTATTTTATTTTCTAGGAGCGTGCTGGTCGACACTGTGGAGCCTTAAGAGTGCTGAATTCTTACTGGGTGGGTGAGGATTCCACATACAAGTTCTTTGAGGTCATTCTGATTGATCCTTTCCACAAAGCTATCAGGCGCAATCCAGATACGCAATGGATCACCAAACCAGTTCACAAACACAGAGAGATGCGTGGGCTGACCTCTGCTGGCAGGAAGAGCCGTGGCCTTGGCAAGGGCCACAAGTTCCATCACACAATTGGTGGATCACGTCGTGCTGCATGGAGACGACATAATACTTTGCAGCTTCATCGTTATCGCTGATCCTTTTCATGGAGACAGCCTATGAAGCTTCATCATTATCGCTGATCCTTTTGATTTTAAATTTATCACAATAAAAAGTCAGCCAGAGATTTTACATTTACATTGCTTTGTGTGGTCATTGAGGTGAAATTGGAATAAAGAGGTTGAATTAAAGGGTTCTCACTACAGCTTCTCATCTATAAACATGTTGAATATGCAACAGAAACTCGCTTGTTCTTATCTTAATAATTTTGATTCTAAATTTTGAAAAAAGTTGAAAATAAAATCTGCACGAATTGGGGAAACAATGCTTTGCCATGTAAGCAAATAGCAAATTTTGGAATTAAATTTAAATTATTCCAAAAGTGACTTAATGAAGATTGATACAAATTTACTTTATTAGAGGTTCGGCTCTATTTTGTAATAATTTATATAAATTGTGATAATTTTCTGGAAGCAGAATGATTAGATATACTTCATTCACAATATGTTTTGTGAGTGGACATTAAAAATGATTAGTCAAAAGTGGTTTCATAATGCGCCACATCATGTTTAAAATAACAATGATTACTTGCTCCTAAGCCAATAATTCATGCTTAAATTTATCTAGTCACAGTTGCAGTCACAAAATGGTGAATCCCTTTAAATACAGGTAGTCATTGAGTTACAACCACAATTGAGCCCAACATTTCTGTTTTTAAGCAAGACATTTAAGTGAATTTTATCCTATTTTACGATCTTTCTTGCCACAGTTGTTAAATGAATCGGTGCAACTGTTAAGTTACACAGTTGTTAAGTGAATTGACTTACGTTGTCAGAAAGATGCAAAAAAGTGATCTCATAATCCAGGGACACTGACACCGTCATAAATATGAGTCAGTTGCCAAGCATCTGAATTTTGATCACATGATCATGGGGATGCTGCCAAGGGTGAAAAATGGTCATAACTCACTTTTTTCAGGGCCATTGTAACTCATTATTAAATGAACATAAGTCGAGAACTACCTGTATTTAAATACAAGGTTTTAGTTAAGTAGGTTATTATGTAGGTGCTTTCCCTAAATTACATCTCATAACTCCCATTATTTTTTCCAAAATAGTTCACCTAATTCCAAACAAAAATCTAAAAACCATATTGTATTTAACTTATTGACAAATGAGAAAGGGCCGAGCTGTCCCCATCCATTTGCATGGAGAACAAAATGAGCAGTTAGAAAATAATACCTAAAGAGCATAGTTTGTACAGACCATCCTATACTTTCCAGCTGCCCCAACACACAAACAAAAGCAGCAAATTGGTTACATAGCAGAAAACAAATCTCATTAAAAAGGAATTGAGCAAATACCTTGGGATCATGCTATGCATGTTTTCTTTCTTGTTTCTAAGTTCTGCCTTTATACATGCTGAGATAGGTAGTTTATAAATTAAAGCATAAAGCTGCACAAATATTCTAGATTAACCAAATATTACACTTTTCTACAAAACTATTCCTTCTAAGGTTTTCTTTTTCCTAAGCAAATTTACAATTTAGGTTTTGATTTATTAGAACTCTTGTAGCAAAGCCTTGAATGCAAATTAGGATTTCACACTGTACAAAATTATGTACTCTAGCTTCAATTATATTTTCAGGATTACAAGTTTTATATAGTTTATAACATACAAAAATACATCTTAGTCTGACAGTTATAACACACAAGAACTTATAGCTTCTAGAATTTACTAATTTCATGCTAGATTTCACTATGTTAACATAAGCTGATGTTGGGAAATTATCTTTCTATACTAAACTGGGCCTTTATAGATAGTAAAATCTCTATTACAGATTGTATTATTTTATGAAAATGCAGCAAAAGAATTCAGTTGCACCAATTTATAAAACAAATCATTTCCATTGCTTGAAAACTAAGGAAGTTTATATTTAATGTAGAGGAATAATGTTTCACATCCAAGACTTAACAATAAGGTAGGATATTAAAAGCAGCACAATGGAAAAAAAAGATATATCCAGAATAACTTAACTGTATAGTCCACCTAACGTGACTGTGACATATTCAGTGTTTAAAATACAATCTTTTTCTATACTGCATTCTTTATTATTGAAATATTCATTTTCCTTTTATGCAGAAAACTGCATAGGCCAAAGCTGCTATGCTGACATGTATAAGTTGCCAAAGCTTTCATTAAATATTTCTAATGAATCATATAATTTTAATCTTGCTTAATGTCTGATAATATACTAATAAAATCAAAGTATTTTTTAATGAAGAGCTGAATAGCATGAGGGACATGCCCAATCATTAGAAAATATACAGACTTGATAAATCAATTGTAGAAATCCTTCTGCCTGATCATTGTCAGTTAAGGATTCAACATTATATAATAAAAATGAATTATAACTTAAAATTTGATAGCAGCTTTGTAATATACAGGGGATCAGTTTTATTCAGCGTATAATCAGGTTCAAAATAATTCAAATAACTAGTTATTGTAAGATAAACTTTTATACCTCATTTGTTTAAGTTACTATTGATATACTGGTTGGGCATCCGCATTATAGCAAGCCACAAAAGTACCCAAGAATCATGAATCCGAGAATATATTCCCATTTCAAACTGCTGAAAATAGCAATTTTTATGAGATAGGGTTTTCTTGTAATTTTCTTGACTTGAAAATAAGAACTGAAATAGTGTCTTTTGTGTACATAATAACAAAACCCTCCTCAAATGTCAAAAAAATGTACAAAAAAAAGAAAAGAAAAATAGTACTTATGTTGATCAGTACTTTTACAATGCCTGCAAGCCATGACTTGCAAAATGTAATGGCTGAGTTCACATATACTATAATTTAAAAACAAAGTACATTTTGATCTAATGCAATTGTAACAATGTCCATCTGTTTCATATGCTTCACTTACATTTCCAAGCATAGGCAACAACATGCAATGAAATGTAAACAGTTATATCACTGTTGATAGGCATGCTTATATTTGAAATTAGTGATAAATTTCCGGACTGCCAACCAAAAGGAAATGACATGGACTATGGTAAAGCAGATCTTGCTGGTAAAGCAATTTTTTTTCTGAACTGTTTTACATTACACAACAATGAAGAACAAGTATCAGTTGACAAGACAAATAATTTCTAAACCTGTCACTGTGTGACTTTTTATTTAATTCAATTGGCAATATATCTTCATTTGGATTTTTTTTTTTTTAAAGTAGGGACATACAAAACTGAATTACTGTCTGTCCTAGATTTTATGAGAATATATGAGAATTTTCTATTTTTCTTGTGGAATGTGTGGATCCACATCATCTGGAGAACACCAAATCAGTGAATTTTGAACACAACTAAAAATACATGTATCACTTGTAAATATATTAGTGACATGATTGCCTTAGTAAAATATGTTACTTAATATTACTTACTAATTTTAAATTTGAGCTGTGGTGCCAGTTATTATTTTTACCAATGAATAAGTGATTGATGAATAAGTGATATGTTATAAAAAAACTGCCAAATCTGATTTCTGGTAACTTGTTTTTTTTAGAAGTTAGCACACCTATTTATAAAGGTGTGCTAACTTAAAGCACACCTTTAAAATCTTTGTTAAATTTTTAAAATCAAACTCAGCAAAGGAGTTAGCAGGAGTTTAGTGCATTACAATTCTAATTCTAATTGGATCAGTTTGAACAAATATAATTATTTAACACACATTAATAGTTCGGCTAAACATAGCAATAGCACTATACCGCTTCATAGTGCTTTACAGCCCTCTCTAAGTGTTTTACAGAGTCAGCACATTGTCCCCAATAATCTGAGTCCTCATTTTACCAACCTCAGAAAGATGGAAGGCTGAATCAACCTTGAACCGCTCACAATCAAACTCCTGGAATGAGCAGCGAGTTAGCCTGCAGTACTGCATTCTAACCACTGCATCACCACAGTTCTACATAAAGCAGGGCTTTTCAACCTTTTCACCCATTGTACCACTTTTAGGATATGGCACCATCCGAGTACCACCAGTCGCCTAGCAAGGTATCAAAAACGTGATGACCAAAAAGAAAAAAAAAGGAAAAAAGTGATAAAGTACAGGTAGTCCTCAACTTACAACAGTTCACTTAGTGACTGTTCGAAGTTACAAGCCACAGCCAAGCAAGACACCTGCCTGCCCACCCGGCGGTGCTCTTCCTCCTGTCCGAGGTTTTCATTGTTGTGAGCATTTCTGTTGAGGATTGGCAGTGGGGGTGGGGTGGGGTGGTGTTTGGTTTTTATTCCCCCCGTCTGCTGGGTGGTTGCGGCAGGTTTTGGTCACTTCACAAGACCTTGGGACATGCTGACCGTCATAAATATGAATCAGTTGCCAAGCATCTGAATGTAAATCACAAGACCCTGGAGATGCTGCAACATTCCAGCTGATCGGCACTTCTTCTGGGCTCAGCTGAAGCACCAGGATCAACGCCAAGCTCCAGCTGGAGCCTGGCACTTCCGCTGAGCCCTGACAGCCCTGCAGCTTCAGCCATCTCTCGCTCAGGCTTGTGCGGTGCTGCCATTGGTTCAGCTTATTCCCCTCCCCCGCTACCACTTTTCTAGGATGGTCACGTACCACCTGCCAGGTGCCAATGTACTACAGGTGGTACCCGTACCACTGGTTGAAAAGCCCTGACATAAAGTAAATATTTTTGGTATTGAATTAACAATACATCAATCAATGACGACTTTTGTTCAGAGTTATTATTTGGGTTAGAAAAATTTATTTTCAGGAATTTCAGCTGCTGTGAATATATAGTATAATTCAGATACAGGATGTCCTCAACTAATAACTACAATTGAGTCCAAAATTGCTGTTGCTAAGCAAGACAATTGTTAAGTCAGTTTTGACCCATTTGACCTTTTAGCATCTATTGTTACAGAATCAATCAGCAATGTTAATGTAATGCACAGATAAAGAGGATTCTTAACCTGATGTTGTACTGAACCTCTCAATTCTTTAAACCAGCCCTGCCTTTATATTCCTTAATATTGCAAGTTTACATTTTACTATTTAGTAAAATGTTATATATACAAATGGAATATTCTATGAATGCATTTTTATATATTTTTGTATGTATTTTTGCTTGGTCAAAAAGACTCAAAGGTTGGTCAATTATACTAGTAATATGATTTTTCCTCTCTTGACAGAGGAAGATAACCAAATTCAGAATATTCACATTCTAATTATCAATTGCTAAAAAGTTTAAAAAATGTCAGATTTTAATGTACCTTTCAAATTTAGACACCACCCATCTCACACAGAGATCGATATTAAAAGATATAAAATCCACAGACCTCACCACTATGTTTAAGGAAAGGGACCAAATCTGACAATTGACCTGTTGTTCTCCAGAATCTTAGGATTGTGGCAAATGACAAGAAAAACCATCCTGGTTCCTATCTTGTTACCAGGATCATAGTTGGGAAAATAGTAATAGACAATCTCTAGAAATGTAGCTATGTTAACCACATAACTAACATTTGTTATGAAGCAAATTATACTTAAATACTAGTTTTCATATGCAAACAAAGTAACTTCTAAGAATAAGATACCTTATATAAATTTAGAAATATTCTGCCATTAATGGCACACAAGTAACTTTGAGTTTTAAAAGGAAGGCTATGCTAATAGCAAGAGTGGAGTCAGGATTTTTCTCAGAAAAATTAAGATACTAGTTTGGTATGTTTCAGTTGGACTCTTCAAATATTAATCAGTAATTGATAAACTAAAAGAATGAAAGCTTTGCTCAGACTAGTTTTGCTTTATTCAGATCCCTCCACAAGCATAAATCAAACAAGAAGAATTGCAAAATAATTGGTGCAAGAGATCTGCATTCTATTTGGCTGAATCCAGAATAAACCCTGGAAACAAATGCATATCCAGACAAAGCTTAACATTAATTCCTTCGTTCTATGAGGCAGCACAAATTTGCTCAGCCTCTGTAGCCGATCACTACTCTGCTAAGCTAGTTAAGCTAGTCAGTCTAGCTATTCTAACAATTTGCAAGTACAAACTATGATTCAGTGGTTAGTTGATTTGCTCTGATGAGAAAAACATCCATAAGCATTGTCCCTAATACTTGTATGGAGTAAATCCAGGGCTAGTGAAGAAGACAAGGAGGCAAACCTGTTGGATTTAGCCTTCTAATTGAGCCTGATCCGAGGAAGTACTGTATGGCAATGGACAATGTCCAAAAAAGTTTTACTTGCAAGGAACATTGCTAATAATACAATTGATATGTGAATAATTAATTAGTGAAGATAACAAATTGCATCATTGTATTTCTACTGCAAATCTTTCTTGTCAGTGAAGTAAGTCATTCTGCAACGATACTATGACAGAGAGATGAAAAAGTACTTAATTGAATTGAAAGAATGACACCTATTTAATGTTCTAAAAATGGTATTTTGCAATCCACACACAAAAAGTTCATTAAGAACAACCCATGTTGGTTGTTCTTTAACCGAGCACACTTTAACCAAGCACAGTAGCCAACTCAATGCCTCTGAAGTGCTTACCAGACAGAGAAATACCCCTTGCTATCAACATTTCTCTTCAGCTGGTATTTAAGGCAGGCAGTTCTAAATCCTAAGTCTTAAAAAGGAACAGCCTTCGATATATTTAATCTCCATGAAGTGATTATAATTTTGTAGTAATGAATTCTACAATTATATATCACAAGAAGTATTTTCTTTCATATATCTTTCTTCATTGTTGTCACTAGATGATCTGGTGACCAGAATTCTGAGAGAACTTCTCCCTGTCCACTTTCTCCATACCAAGTATGACTTTATTCACCTCAATCGTGTTCCGTCTTAAGTTGTCTTTTCCTTATTTCAGCCCACAATAGTCCTTTCTGTATAAAGAGTTTAAGTGCACTTGGCCTCATTTACACTTTTTCTAGTTCTGTTGTATTATACGCCTTTTCATACCCAATATGGCAAGCATAACTGTACAGAAATTTCAGATGCCAACATCCTTACATTTGTAAAAGGACATTTTTCAATCTTTGCAGTTTTATTTTTTAATCTCTTCCTTAATTATCTCTAACATGGGATTTGCCTTGGTGCATACTGTGTTAAAATCTTCACTATGCTCTCCACTATGATCCCAATATCTTTTTCTCCATTAATTTCAGACAGCTCACTGTACATAAGAAGTTAGGCAGGGAATGTTCTAAATCTAATATTTGCCATTTGTTTTGACTATTGACTCAATTGAAAGAAATCTCTCATTTTTTACTACCTTGAAAAATACTTATCTGCTTATTTGGTCATCTCACTGCATTTCCCTAAACCAAGATCATTTATGAACAAGTAAAGGTACTGGGAACATGGTAGAGGACAGAAAGGCCTGGAGAAACGTTGTCCATGGGGTCGCGATGGGTTGGACACGATTTTGTAACTAACAACAACAACAACAAAGGTATTGGTTCAAAGGCACTTTTTTGAGTGCAAAAAATGTCTATTACTAACATTTCCAACATTACTAACACAAAGTACAGAATTAGATACAAATGGGACTGGCATAATGCAAGCTTAATAATTTTATTATATGTTAACATTAACATGATTTTTGATGCTTATCCAATATCCAATATTTATTCTATTGGTATATTGTTTAATAAGAGATGGTGGGGATCAGTAAGTACCCTCAAACAATGTTTCTTTCTTAAATTGTTTTATTATATTATTATAAAACAGAAGTAATATTTTATATTATTTAGGTACAGTGGTGTTTGTACCATATTGACTATCGAGATTATTAACTCTTATGTTAAACTTAAACTTTGAAAGATAAAAAGAAGTTTGTATAGTATTAGCTATCTTTTCTAAAATTCAATGTTAAAGAAAATTTTACTTCAAAGCTAATGTAGCATTAATAAACAACTGCAAAATATTTCAAACTGAATAGAACAGAACAGAACAGAATAGAGCTGGAAGGGACCTTGGAGGTCTTCTAGTCCAGAACCTATACCATCTCAGACAAGTGATTGTCTAGCTCTTGTTTGTTATACAATAAAGGTTTTCTGTCTTAAGCTTAATGCCGTATGTTACTTATTATTTATAACACGGAAGTTTTTTCATCTAAATGTGACTTAACCATATAAGGCTTTTGGAGATACGAAATACCTCTGGATATTTCTAACTTAATCTAATTTGTTTAGATCCAGACCATATCCATGAAAGCCTGTATGATAACAAATGTATTAGGTTTTATGATGAAGAGAATATCATATATATCCTAAGGATCAAAGTCAAGACAGGTGATTATTCCTGCCTTTTGGTGTTTACCCATGGGTGAAAACTTTATGAGAAAGGTTAAGTGTAGTCCAATAAAGTAGTTGTTAAGGATAGAAAGCTCTGTCCGAAACCAAGTGATAATTACCATAAGGTTAGTCCCAAAGGTGCTTTTCCAAAAGGCAACTGGGCTTCCTTTCAGGGGGGAAAACCCCTCAAGTAAGTCCAGTTGTCTTTTAGAAAAGCACCTTTGGGACAACCACGAACTGGATGACTGAGAATCTCCATAGATATTTACCAGAATGCTACAGTACAGTTACTCAAGAAGCTGAAAGCATTGAAATTTTCTTTCTGACCCAGGGAAGAAGTCCAAAATTCAAGGAAATGTCTAAGTCAGCCATCTTCCGGCTCAACGCGATTGGAAGAGGGACAGAAACCCGCAAGCCTGCTTCTCTGTTCTTTTGGTGTAGCTCAAGACCCACAGATCCGCCTCACCACGCGGAGTTACACGTGAGAACGGCTTGTTCTTTCTAACGTCCCCTCCCTTCGGCCTCCCGAGAAAAAAGGAACTGTGTCACTAGGTGAAAGACGCCCAAGCGGCAACGCAGAGGGAATGAGCCGCAGGTATGGGAAGGAAAGGAAGGGTGGCAGCGCAGAAGCACGTGGGTCAGAGCCGTACTCCCGTTGACTTTTCTTGCTTTGTCAGGGGGAGGAGGAAACAGTCGCAGCAGCCCTGACAGGGAGCCAACTCAGCAAGAAACTTCCTCAGGAAGGCTCGGCGGTGGCTTCTGCGGTCGCTCTTTCGTCTCCTCCCGCCTAACAACGCACGAGGCAGCTCCACGCACAGGGCAGGCGGTGCACCTCCCATGAGCACAGCTGCCGCAGTGGTTCATTCTGCATCTGCACGCAGGTGGAAAGCACAGGAAAAGGACCCAGAAAGAGGCGCCCCCCCCCCCCCGCGCCCCGGCAGCCCTTCAAGACTGCCACCAGAGACGCACCGGGGTGGGCTTAAGTCGGCGGCTCAGGAGGCTTTCTCAAGGGCCAGCCGCAATCCGTCCCGCTTCCTTCTCCTTTGAAAAAATCACGGCCCTCGGCAGCAGGTTCTTGGAAGAGAGGAAAGGCAGGTATGGAGCTGAATGTCGGTAAGTAAATTCTTTATTGGGACGAAACTCCGCAACCGTAAGTGCCCAGAAAGTGGGGTGGGGGCATGGGGTTTGCCCAAGGGGATAATTAGAGCAAGAGAGTTTGGGCAGATGGAGTTTTGTACTTTAAGCAACTGCTTTTACTAAGAATGGTCGTTTCGGCCAGTGTCTTGATCCTAAATGATTCGAAGGTCGCCTTATAAGTTTATTCTCGTGTTTCTGTTCCAAAAGCAAAGGAACACAGAGTAAGACCTGTAGCTTCTGCACCTCTGGAGTGGGGATGGCTGAAGCGGCTGATGAGGTTTGTGCTGACTGAAAGGGAAGATCTTGGCTTAGGAATGAGAGGTTACAAACTAGTGGGGTCGGGAGAAAAGAGGTGGGAGAAGAAACGGCTATCAGTTCATTCAGGAAAAAAAAAACGCGTCATGGGAATGAAGGATTGGCGAAAAAAACCCTTTCTTGGAGCTTGATCCGAATCCAACTTTTTCCTTGGGATCGCAAGGCTACGATACTTTACAGAGAGATCAATCTGGGCATTTGGCCTTGCGGACAGGTTTGGGCTTGCCGCCGCTCCCTCTTCCCCATAGTTGCTGCCCCTGTTTCCTACCGGTTGTTTTCTTTCCATGGCCTCACATGGACTGGCCGGCTGAGCCATGTGCGCCCTTTTGTTTACGTTCAGTGCCAGGCGCGCCCTCATTGGCTCTGGCTTGCTCAGATGCCCAGATTGCATAATTGCGTTGGGCGGTCTTGCTGGGGGACCATGTGGACTGACACGTGTAAGCAGCTGGAGGCCGTTGTTTTGGTGACCTACATCCAGGCGCAGCGGGCAAGGGACACGTGGGGGCGGAGGCAGTGGAGACGATTCATTCAGCCACGCCCGTCGTCTCTTCTCACTCCACCACAAAGTGGTGATTTGTACTTGGTGAATAGAAGGAGTTGCTCTGCAGACAAAGGATCCGAAGGCGGCCGTTTCCGTTTGGAATTGGGAGGGATTGTGCCTGGAACCGCGGAATGCTTGACCGTTGACCGGTCGTCCTCAATTGCTGGGCAGAATTTGATCACTTTTGGTCTCGAAGTGATGGAGGACTAGGTAGCTTTAGTTTGGTTAACTGCACATTCCCTAAGTAGATTTCATCAGGAGCTTGATCAATTGAATTTAGAAAATCAGGGATAGGATCAGAGATAAATATAAGTTCAGCGCTGATGATGTTACCTAGTGTGATAATGAAACGTCTGCAAGCAAATAACCAAGCTCAGGGACCACCAAGGACTCCACAATAAAGATACTGCTCAGTGGTGTATTTTGGCAGTGGTGTACTTTTCTGTTTTCTTCTGAGTGAACCTGTGTTATCCTATATACTTGTTTATATGTAAAATTTGACAATATATTAATTGTGGCCATATTGGTCTACAATTCCTGTAATTTGTAGACAACAGTGAAGGAAGTTTAAATCAAGAGGGTTAAATGGTGCCTGATTCTGTAACTTCTTGATTGTATATAGAATTGCTACAACTTTATATACAGTGATATATAAAGTTGTAGCAATTCTATATACAATCAAAAAGTTACAGAATAACAGAATTGGGAGGGACATTGGAAGTCTTCTAGTCCACCCCCCTACTTAAGTGGGAGACCATATACCATTCCAGATAAATGATTGGCCAGTCTCTTCTTAAAACTTCCAGTGATGGAGCACCCATAACTTCTGGAGGCAGGCTGTTCCACTGATTAATTGTTCTAACTGTCAGGAAATTTCTCCTGATGATTCTAAGTTTTCTCTCTCTTTGTTAATCTTCCATTCCTTGTCTTACTCTTAGATGCTTTGGAGAATTGGTTGACCCCCTCTTCTTTATGAGCGACCCTCATATATTGAAAGATTGCTATCATGTTAAGTTCAGTGGGCTGTTTTCAGAGAAAAGTGTAGATAAATACTGCTAAATATCTTCCTGATATTTTTTATTTAAAAAACAAGAAGAGTTATCAGAATTTAAAGGAGAAAGAACATAGGGGAAGCTTGATGATACTGTCACTAACTATGTGATGTTGCTGTATTTTCCAGAAAAACTAATGCAGTTATTTCCCAACTTACCTTCATTCATTCATTCACTTGCAGGACTTGTACGGGCCTTCTGTCTCCTAATGACTCTAGAAAGTTCACAACAATCTATAAAAAAAATGGTTAAAAACAAAAGTACCCTTTCTCCGGGTGCCAGACCAAATATCCTCCCAGCTCAATTCCTACCTTAGCCTAATGCTTGGGGGAAGAACCAGGTCTGCACAGCCCTTCAGAAGGCCAAAAGGAAGCCCTAAGACATTGAGTTTACTCTTACCTATAGATCTATTTGAGCAGACAGGTGTAGTTATTTTTTATTGAAGTGTAGTTGATGTAAAGATACTGTCTTGAAACCTACTCAGATTTTGTTCATGGTTTTACTCACATTTACTCTCATGTAAATATGTCCACCATTTTTGTATATTTATAGCCATCCACTCTAGAATTAGACTTACTTGAAAGCATTTTCAGTAGTTTTGGAATATCACACAATTTTGCTTATACCTCCTTCTAGGACAGAAAGCATTTCCGGTTATTTGTAGTTTTTGTCTTATGTGTGTATGTCCATGTGATAGGAATCCAATCATCACTGAGATCTCACTCTCACATGGACTAGGAACTGTGGCATTTGTAATGTAACAGGTTGGAGGAAGGCGGCGGCACAATTTTTTCTGATGACTGAGCTTACGCAATAGATGAAGTCAGGTGGTATAACGTGTATAGACTCCAGAGAGTTGCATAACTGAATTGGGCAGTTTGCCTAAGACTGTGAGAATTGGAATGCTTTTTTTTTTATTTATGAAAGACTGGATAACGAAAGGAGTGGTTCTCTTCCTCCCAGTTCAGTAACTGTAGAAAGTACAGGAGTGTAGTGGCTGTGTGTAATTGCTCAAAATGACTGGCTCCAAGTGTCTTATCACACAAGTTGACAAAATTGCAAACATAATGGAATTTAACAGAAAAAAATATATATAACAGGATGTACATCTTGGAGGAATAAAATAAAGTTGAATTGGAAGGTGATATTTTGATGATTTAAAAAAGGTTTTTTTAAAAAAAATAATGTCAATAAATTGCTTTCTTTGGGGTCTGTTTAATATGTAGTGATAAACATGTAATAGAAAAATATAAGAAAAAGAACATAAAAAGGTTGCTGGATCAGATGGAGTCTGTTTTGCTTCTAGTAAGGTAAATTCCTTTTGGCTAGGAAGGAATGTAGTGCTGAGAAGTTCACTCTCATTCTAATAGACTAAAAGCAATTTATAACTAATAGAATAGTCCAGAATAGTGGTGGCGAACCTATGGCACGGGTGCCAGAGGCGGCACTCAGAGCCCTCTCTGTGGGCACGTGTGCAGTCACCCCAGTCCTAGGCCTTCAGCTGGGTTTTATAAAACCTTTTCGCTTTAGGCCTCCACCGCCGTGTGCAAAAAAAAAAAAAGGTTCAATCAGTCAATTTCAACTCGCGGGGAAAAAAAAGATCTTGCAAAGATGAAATTGATTGACTTTTTAGTCCCACCCAGTCTGCCATTACCACCGCACCCAGCCAATGGGTCACACCCACCCGGCACTCGACGATGCATAAGTGGGTTTTGGGTTGCAATTTGGGCACTCAGTCTCTAAAAGGTTCGCCATCACTGGTCCAGAATATAGCTGCTTTGTTTCTTAGTTGGCAAGATTTTTCTTTATGGATTTGACTAATTACCTAGTTATTTATTTATTTATTAAGTCTGGGTGGCATTTATAACATGAAACAATTTAGGATGCAATAATGCAGAGACTACAGCTGGTGCTCAGCTTGCAACCATAACTGCGACCAGAATTTCTATTGCTAAGCAAAGCAAGTGAGCTGCGCCTGATTTTATTACATTTTATTTGTTATGGTTGTTAAGTAAATCACTGCAGTTGATAAATGAATCATGGGTTATTAAGCAAATCCAGCTTCCCCCATAGATTTCGCTTGTCAGAAGCTGGCTGGGAAGGGTTGCAAGTGGCAACCATTCCGATAGATGCTGCCACCGTCGTAAATACAGTTGGTTGCCAGGCATCAAAAATTAGATCACCGAACTGTGGGTATGTTGCAAATGGTTATAAATACGACCAATTCTGCCACCTTTTTCCAGTGTCATTTTAACTTAAAATGATCGTCAAAAGAATGATTGTAAGTTGAGGACTATTATTTGGAAAACAAACTCTAGAGGAAAAACGTAACACCACCAAAACAAATGTCCTAAAAGGAGTCCATTAACTATTTTGCTCAAGATCGGGGCGGGGGGGGGGGGAAGCCAGGTTTTAATGACTGGTTTAAATAATGGCATGGGGGACATACAAGTTTCTGAGATATCATTTGAGCAGCAGGCACTGTGAAACAGAAGGCCTGTTTCTTGAATGGCATCAGATAAAGTTGTCTAATTGATGGGATCCAAAGCATGCTATTTCTGGTTGATCATATAGGATGAGGAAGCTATGGAAGACAGAGAACAAATAATCAGGCTCTATGTCACAAGGACTATCTAAGCCACTAGCCCTTCTCACACTTTATGGTGAACAAATGTCATTTATACATTGTTTAAAGTACTGTATTTTTTTTTTAGTTTTTTGGCCTATCTTCCTTTTACTACCATGTATAATCCTGAAGGATGTTCTATGAAAGAGAGAGAGGTAGTTGCTTTTATGTGTTTCCTTGACATCATTCATAGTTTTAAAACACTTCGTTTGTCTTGCCTTTTTCCTGAATTAATTATATGTTTCTCCTTGTAAGGAAAGGCCATTAATCACTTTACTTTTCTGAACATCACTGTGATAATAGTTTAAAAAGATTTGCACCATATGAAGGGGGCACAATGGCGGTTAAAGACACTGAGCTTATCAACTGGAAAGCTGACCACCTGGCCTCAAGGCCAGAGTGCTGTGTAACGGCATGAGCTCCTTTCCCACCTAGCAGTAAGCATGTAAATGCAGGTAGATAAATAGATACCCCTTCGGTGGGAAGGTAACAGCTTTCCATGTGCCTCGGTGTATAGTGATGACCATAGAAATGTCTTCGGACAATGCTGGCACCCTCGGTTAAGAAACAGAGGAGCACCTCCCCCTAAAGTAAGATATGACTTCATCTTTACCGTTTACCTTATAGTACCACAAAATATGTATGTGTATTTATTTTTATGTGCCATCCATATAAAATAATACTTTACAATAGAGAAAAATAGCAGAGGTTGACTTATTTAAAATCATTACATTGACCATTTTATTTGTGTTTCTTTTTTCATAATATTTTCTAAAGTGAAATTTGTCATGTTGCTACAAATGGAACTATTAAACCATTATCATCAATCTGAAGAATTTGTAAATACATAAATGAAGTTGGACTTTTTTTCTCCATTGTATTCCATAGGTGAATAAGCAAGGTTATTTCTCAGTTGTCAATTTTTCCTCACTATCCTAATTAATTTGATGTCAGCATTATTGTTTATGAGTATCAAATAGCAGTTTTCTCGCTGTTGATGTGCATTTACTGTGAAAATGTTTCCTACTTTTCCTCAATGCTCTTTTTTATTTATTTATTTTTTATGCATAGATTGCTGAGCCTCTTGAGGAGGTTTGAAATTATTTGTATGTTTTAACTCTGGGATTTTGTGAGTATATTACAGAATGCTTTTCTATAAAGAGATGGCTTACAGCCATCAGGTGTTAAATCATAATAATTATATTCCTCTGTATTCTTATCTTCTAATCCAATTGTTTAAGGGTACTGTGGTACTTACATAAGATTAATTATGGTAAGTGAACGTGGTTTAACTTTTACATGTCCAAAGTTGGCATTCTATTGAAAATCTGAAATATGATTAGATAAGAAGTGTGTGTTAAAAAAAAATCTGGCAGAATTTTTTTAAAAAAAGACTAGAGAATAAATAGAGACAGTTAAATATTAGAATTGAAGTGGCAATACACTTCATTCAAAATTTAAAGCCAGTTTTTTCTAAAAAGACATGATACATTTGTTTTATTTCTCACTTTATATGATAAACTATGCACATAGATTTGCATGAGCTACATAAGCAGTTAGGTTGTTTGGTAGAAAATTCTGGAAATACATAATGTACTTGTATGTAGAATATTAAGGAAAAACAGCATGGTTATCTCTTACTAAGCCTTTCCAAGTGCTCTGGAATTTTTTTTACTGTTATACATAAATAATTGTGTTGTAAGGCTAAAAGTGCAAAAGGCTCCATTTCCCTATTTCATTTGTAATGAAATAAAATTAGTCCATTTGACATACATGGTACTCATTTTTTCCTTCCTAATATTTTTCGTATTAATGCCACTGTTCGGTGCTATTAAAGTCTGAGCTCAGTAATTTCATAACATCAAAACATCATAGATAACAGAGACATCAAGACAAGTTAACCTGTTACATGCAAAATTCAATTAGGCCCAATCTGCATGATAAGTTGTAGCTTAATGGTGGTCAGTATGTGATGAAGCATTATGGAACGCTTTAAAAAAAAACAATTGTGTCTATGGGCTTGAATGCATGTTTTTCTTATCTCCTATTTTATGCTGAATACTAGAGAGCACACAAATCAAATAGTTGAAAGTTATTTAATATTGGGTCACTTCTAAGATAGAATACTAATCTATATTTTTCATGCAAAATGCTATTAATGTAAATTCTTAGATTGCACTTCCCAAATTTTTCTCATTATCGGCTCTGATAACTATTTTAGTCACAATTTGGCCCACTTCCAGAGCAAACTTAAAGTAATTATTCTATAGTTTTTGTATGCCCTGCTAAATCCTTTTTTTTTAAATAGGGAAACAGTAAATGTCATATGTCTAATCAATCATGCATAGATGCAGTCTTAATGCCCATGTTAAACAAATTGCATTGTGACTTGCATTTCATTTTTTTCTTGTACACAACAGCATTTGTTTCAATACCACTCTTTCCCATATAAATATCTAAAATATCACTTTTAGCATGCTTTAATTCAATTTCATCTCACATCATTTTAATCACTTTTATTTTTAATTTCATTCACTCTGCTGGAAGACCCTTGTTTGGCCTTTTTCACCTCCTTCCAAAGTAATTGCTTATTTCTACCAAGGCCAATTGCAATATTTGGACTGTTGTAAATTTGTATCACTCAGCATATATAAAAAGTTTTAAAGTATTTTAGGAGTTACTCTTCCAGAGGGTCCTTTAGTCATGGTATGACTTGGAAAACTTGTAAACTGACTCTCCAAGCTCTAGGCTTTTTTTTTTTAAAATGTTCATTGCTGCTGAAAGCTATACTGTTATTTTATAAACTTATAATGTGTATTGACTTTGTGTCTTAATGGCTTACGATACCTGCTACCTAATAGATATGAAAAATCAAATTGCAATATTTTGGATTCACCACTGACTATTTTCTTGTGTCTTCAAAAACAAAAGCAACTTAAACTTCATTTGCTTATTTTTCTCTGAGCACCTTCTCTTGCATAGGGCGATGTAATTGAATTTGAATCTTGAGCTTCAGATGATGAAGTAGATACTGTTTTCTGAAATCGAACATTTCGAATAATGTTATAAGAGGAGGGGAAGGGGAAGCTGACGTCTGACTACAGATAATAGCTGTACTCCTATGTTCTTTTCCAGGAAGTGTAATTGCTTATATCAGTTCTTCAAGCTCTGCATCTAGCCCTGCTTCCTGTCACAGTGAAGGCTCAGACAATAGTTTTCAGTCCTCTTCTTCCCCTGTACCACCGTCACCAAACAGTTCCTCCTCTGAGGAGAGCTGTAGTAGCAAGAGTAAAGACCACCCTGATAGAAGATCAAACAGTGACCAATTAGAGAATCAGGCAAATCAATCAAGTGGCACCTCAACAGCAAAAAGCCATAATGGATTTGCAAGTAAGTGCTATTAGTCTTTTACAAAACACTCATTTCTACCATCACGTTTCTCAGCTCCTTTCATTTTTCTACAACTTACAGGTTCTCCTTTTTGGTTAGCTGTTATGATTAAACTGGTACTCACTTGTTGATAATTGAAACTTTGCAAATGCTGACTTCCAGGTGCTCTCTGGTTGAACCTTTGTAAGACATACCCATATAACATTGTAATATAAATGAGAGACTAACAAGAGGAGGAACTTGTGACATCTGAATTGATCCTTAGATTATCCACTTTAGGTATAAGATAGATATATCTGAAGCTTGGCAGCAGTGGCCTGTAGCCTGCAGTATTAAATCTTCAGCATTTAACCTCTGACTTCCATTCTTTTAGTTAAACTGGAGTTCTGATGCTCCAAACTGTCATATTGTCAAATTCCCGTTCCATAGTCAGACTGGGACCAACAGGCTATTAAATTGGAAAAAATGAGAAATTGAGAAAAGTTTACCAAGAAACCCCAGTCTGGAAATCTCCCTATTTAAAATGTGTAAAGCACAGCATTTTAGAATTGAGATTTTGGAATCACCCAGGTTTGCTACTGAAAGAATATATAAGTTCAAATTGAGAAAAAGAGTATTTTCATTTCTGAATCAAAGTAAAATAAGTTTATCCATGTAACATGATCACGCACACTTTGCAGATAATTTAGAAGTGATTGTGATCTCATATAAGCACAAAACCTCTATTAGGTTTACACTGCTCTAAGGAGCATTTATTATGGTTAATGTTACCTTTAAAACTGGTAGCATTGTACAGAAGCTTGAAAAACAAGGAACTGATTTAAAACGTAGCAGAAGAGCACTGCACTTGCACAAGACCCAAAACATTTCTTCTGAATCATTTACTGAGTGTGCACAAAACATGAGACTATTTCAGGGTATCTTATTTGCTTGTCTGCAGATTCTTAAGCTCCCACTAACTGGTGACTACTGCACTTAATTTCTGTACTTCTTAGTTTGGAGACACCAGCCTTTGAATCTGGAACTTCTTAGGATTGCCGCACATTTGTCCTGGAATTGCACGTTCGCTCCCACCCTAATAAAGCTTTTATTAGATACAGTTAGTCCTAGCTTACTGATTGCCTTGTATGGTAACCATTTGAAATTAAGAGTTGAAAAAAAGAGTTTTGCAATCAATCCTCACATTTATGCCATCACATCTATCTGTGGTCACATGATCACCATTCAGGCACTTTGCAGGTGCCATACATTTACAATTATTGTAGCTCTTGCAGTGATTGCCATTTATAAGTTTCACAATAAGCAGAATCAATGGAGAACCTGGAAGTAAAATTGCAAATTATGATCACATGGAGTGGCAGTTGATAGCACTTAATTGATTCACTTAATTTAAGTGATTGACTTTATGAGGCAAGCAGAAGTGTTATACGTTTGATGATTTTCCACTTGGAGTTATTGCCAGTCCAGTTGTAGTTGATAAGCCAGGAACATGCCACTATATCAACACAAAACTCAAACAATGATACTTCAGTACAATATTTTTATGACTATCGGGTTTCAACTTCTGAAATGTTAAAACATGTGTATTATATTTTATTATTTATTAATTTAAAACAATTATATAGCCGCCAATCCTATAGCCAATTCATTATTAGTGGTGTCAGGAGTATTAGGGAAAACATTACATTTAAACACTTCTTTTCCTATCTAAGAGTACTTGAATGCCCTTTGTACAAATCACTTAAATGAACATCTCTGTTTTTTCTGATTATTTAAATATTGCCAACTTTAATAATAATTTATTAATTTAATACTTTTTGCACTGTTACTAATATTTTAATCTCAGAGAACAACTTTAGTTGGTTTATTACTCAGATAATTAAATTCCATGATCAAAAGTGGAATTGTTGATTCCCTAAACCTTTGTTACTTGGAACATTTTTGCAACATGTCAATAAGTAATGATATTTCATCAATTCATAAGTCAGCATTAGATAGCATTTTCATTTTTTTGTTTCACCCCATCACCTGCTGAAACATTTGTGTTTACTTGATAAACCTACTGCCTTGTTTCTGAACAAAAATTTTTTTCAGATGGCATTTAAATCTAATAAATTTGTGCTATTATTGTAGATGATACGGGGTAACATTTCAGTTACGTAGAGCAGATGTATCAGTTTTTATTTGTCCTAAACAATGTTATTTTTATACAGTCAGTATTAGTTAATAATTAATACAGATTTAACAGCAAGACACTTTTACACCTTAATATTTTGGATGCAGTTTGGAGGACACGTTTGGCAATGGGATTTATTTCAAAGGCAATCTGCCCAGATTTCCTAGAGTGCTTTTTTTCTAGAGTTACACAACATTATATTTTAAAAACTATACAGCTTAATCTTTTGCCGACTCCTATATTAAAATATTTTTATCATTCTTTGAGACATATATAATAATGACCCGAGAAGGCAGGTGTACAGAATTATATTCCTTTACATTACATTACATAACAAATCAAATCTATCCGTGCTTCATTTTCCATGTTACTACTGTTTTCATACTGTTGCATTTTTAGAATTTAATGGCATGGTCTTGCTGTGTAAAGTCTGTGGAGATGTTGCTTCAGGATTTCACTATGGGGTCCATGCCTGTGAAGGCTGCAAGGTAATTTTTCTAATATAAATGGCTTAAGAATAAATATAAATTTAGGAATGAATATAATTGTTGCTGACTATCTGAAATATAGTCTATGTTTTATTTGCTAAATTGCCAAATTTAAAATATTTTCGTTTTCTTCTAAATAAGTATAATCAGCAAGGCTAAGGGTAATATTCTTTCAAGTTTTACATGAATATTTTGTGTGTATTTTATTCCATTATTTTTAATCACAACACAATTTCATAAGCCTTATTTAATTTGAAGATTAAACATGCAAGATTGTATTCATATGATACAATGGGGAGCTTGTTCGCAACCCCCCCCCCAACTAAAACAATTGCTTATTTTTTCAGGGTTTCTTTAGAAGAAGCATTCAGCAAAACATCCAATATAAGAAGTGCCTGAAGAATAACAACTGCTCTGTAATGAGAATGAATAGAAACAGGTGTCAGCAGTGCCGATTCAAAAAATGCTTGTCCGTAGGAATGTCAAGAGATGGTATGTTTCTATATTAAGCAGTGACTTTCAAAAGGTGAATTGTTGTACGTTTTGTGTTTAATTCAAATGGAGGTTTTATAAAAATGGTGATAAAGTAGAGGTTAACATTGTGCTCTGCTTCCAGTTGCACCGTAACCATAAAGTCACAAGTATGGAAATGATGCTGGAACATAAAATATGTTTCTACAAGAACTTGTAATCCCAGTGAGCATTTGTAAATGCAGGTGATCCTCTACTTAACAATAGCTTGTTTAATGACTGTTCAAAGTTACAATAACACTGAAAAAAGTGACTTATGACCATTTTTCACACTTACAACCATTGTGATGTCCCCATGGCCGCATGATCAAAATTCAGACGCTTGGCAACTGGTTCATATTTATGATCGTTACAGCATCTCGGAGTCATATGATCACCTTTTGTGAAGTTCTGACAAGCAAAATCAATGGGGAAGTCAGATTCATTTTACAACTGTATGACTTAACAACTGCAATGATTCATTTAGCAACTGTGATTGTAAAGATCATAAAACGGAGCAAAACTCATTTAACAACTTGCTTTAGCAACAGAAAATTTGGACTCGGTTGTGGTTGTAAGTCTACCTGTAAAAGCAATGAGCTTGTATTCATGGCATCAACAGTATCCACCATGGAGGGAATAAGCAGTATGCAAGGCCGTATTCACAAAGGGCTCTAAACCATGTTTGTGAAGGGAATAATTACATCTTCAACTATACAAGGCAGAATGGGCTGTCAGGATCCCTTATATGCTTACATGTTAGATACATGACCATCCACTTCTGTGATTTTAAAATAATGAAACAAAATCTGTCCAACTCATAAATCTAGGACTAGGTGTTGCATCTCCAGACACATTTTATATGTACCTTAATGTGTTGTAGTGTACAATATAGCTACTTCCAATGCAATGTAAAAAGGCTAAGACATTTCAATATAGTATATTGATAAAAGAAAACAGCAAATGAAAGTCACTAATATTTATAGTCTTTACTTAGTTAATTCATCAGAAAATGTATAAGGGATCTTAATCATCAAGGAAAAATATAGGAGATTCTTTTAGACTTTATCACAGGCTCTTGACTTTACTATTTATCAATCACTGGAAACAATGCAAATTTCCAAATAGAGTTTTCTAAGAGGATAATTTTCAAGGAAGAAAATTCAAACTGACTAGTACTTTGGCTAACTTTATTAGATGTTTTTCCTGAAATATATATACTTCCAATTTAGGCTGAGCCATAAGAAAATTAGCCTGGGATCCGGTAAATTAGTTAGGTTAACCTAGATCTGTCTTTTTGGTTTTTTAGAGCAATGTTGCTTAAATATGATTACTTTTTACAATGTGTGAACTTCAACTCTCAAAATTCCCTAGCTAACCAATTTTGGGAGTTGAAGTCTATACATCTTAAGGTTGCCAAGTTTGAGGAATACTGATTTAGAGGAATGATCTAGTACAGGGCTGTCAAACTGCTGGCCCACGGGCCGGTTGCATCATACGGAGGCTGAGCCTACCCCAGCTCCGCCAATGCAAAAAAAGTCACGATACATCGCGACACGTCACGTGACGTGGCGATTTTGACACCTGTGATCTAGTAAATGGGAAGCATCATACCATTGTTAATTAATCATGGCCTGGTAACTTAACTTGATTAATTGAATCAAGGAGATACTACTCTAAACTAACCACACTGGCTGGTTTGCGTCATATATGGAATCACAAAGTAACTAGTGTTTTAGCTAAATTGGTTGTGCAAGACCAGCAAATTAAGGAACTAAAAAAATTATAGGGCAAATACATTTGCAATCTTACAGTTAGTCTAATAGGGTTTCTAATATTACTTTGTCCATGTGTGCCTTTTTTGGATATCATCATTGCACACAAACTGATTTTCATTTCTCTCAAGTCAAAGTATCTCAGTACAGTCAGTCTGCCACTTTCGGATAAATTTTGGTTATTCTTAGAATTTTTAGTAAATATAATCACAATACTTTCCAAACTGTGAGTAGCCCTGGTTACTACATTTTCCCTGTTTTCATTCTAAGTTGTGTATTCCAAGTTGTGTCTTTCTGCTCTTTTTTCCTTAGTCATGAAAACAGTGCTTACATTCCTGCCTGCAGTATTGAGAAGAAAAATTGCTTATTCATATTTTATAAATTATTTCAATGCTTTGTTAATAACATAGCTTTCTGGACAACCTAAGCTATATTAATAAAAGAAAATAACATGAGAATAAAGTACAAAAAATAATATAGGAAAAGGAAAGAGAATATTTATAAAAGTCAGCATCTTTTCCAATAGCCCTTTCTGTCCAGAAGCAGCATAAATGTACAATTTGCTTTTAGAAGGAAAAAGAATTATAAAAATTTGGCTCACTCTCTTCATTACAATTGAAAACGCTGTGTGGGCTGTGTATAAATTCTCTTCTATTCTATGTGGTATTTCGCATTTGAGAAAAATGCATCTTCAGAATTTCAGAGTCCCAGAAATAGCTAAGTAATCTTTTGGTCCTTCACAATTTTGATGTCAAATAGATTCCGTGTTTAATCAATAGTATGATTTCTTAAGGAAGAATGCAGTGGCATGCTTATTAGAATTTGATATAATGTAAAACTAAAGGCTCTGTCTGTCTTCCTTATAGCTGTTCGATTTGGCCGAATTCCTAAACGGGAGAAGCAGAGGATGCTAATTGAAATGCAAAGTGCCATGAAAACTATGATGAATACGCAGTTCAGTGATCACATGCCCACTGAAGCATTAAAAGATAGCCAAGAAGCATTGCTCTTAGTGCCTCAGGAACAGCTGAACTCCAAACTACAGCAAAAAGAAGAAACTGCCAAAAGGCCCTCTTCTCCTTCTCCCCTTCCTCCTCCATTATGTCCTCCTCTTCCTCTGCCCTCTGATATTGTCAAGGAAGAGGTGATTGGCATGGTGACTAGTGCCCACAAAGATACATTTATGTACAATCAGGAACAACCAGAAGATCGTACCACTGTTTTGCAGCGTCCAAATGGGGAGAAAAATCTTAAATACTTGGAGCAATTCAATTCTGGTGGTGAAGCTGATCATGGTAGCATAAGCAGTGTGCTTCAAAATGGGAATGTTAAACATTTCAATGGACAGTATAAGGGGCAAAACAATATGCACTATCCCAGTGGGTATAATCTTTGCTTCCATTCTATGAACTTCGCCAATGGCTTTACCACAAAGGGGTATAATAAAATGCTCGAAAATGGATTTTCTTCCATTGAATCTCTGAATGCGTATTCCTGCAGCCCTGGAGGCAGAATGCATCTGGTATTACAACTATTAAATACTGTTCTTTAGTTGTCATAAGCTTAAATTAGTCACATAGTCCTGGGAACAATAAGGCAGTAGAGTGTACAGGTAATCCTCTAGATACAACCAGTCACTTAGTGACTGTTTGAAGTTACAACATCTCCCGCAATAATTTGCCTTTATGACTGACCACAAGGACACTGCAGTGTCGACCCCTTCCACTCTTCCCCCCCCCATCCTTATGCCTACTTCCCATCCCATATCTGCCATTGATTGCACCACTCTACTCCTCAGTGTTGCTAGACCACTTGGCTACACCATAGAAGCAGGCACTATTTTCCGAGCAGCCGTAATGAAACAGTCCCCTAATCACCCCTGCAAATGGCTTCCCTTGCACTGGTTTCTTTCCATACAGAGGCAGCAGTTGCCCCAGATTTTGCTGGGGTTGGGTTTAACCCCCTGCCTGCACCACTCGGGGCCCAGATCCTACCTATCTGCAGTAGCCAGGAACTTCACCCCACTATTCAAGGGCTACCAGTTCAAAAGAAAGATAAAAATCTGCCAGAGCCTATATGGGGCGGGAAGAGCTTTAAGAAAGGAAAGGTGGAAGACACATTCACACACATACACCTCAAGCATTCCTACTTGAAATATCTGAAGGAAGGCACATGTCTCTGTGTGTGTGTGTGTGTGTGTGCGTGTGCTGCCCCCTCAAAGAAGCTTTGATCCTCTCCTTCCATTAAAGAAGGGAACAAGAGTGTTTAGAAGTTTTCTTCCAAAGAAAAGCTCTAAATGCCTGGGAGACTCCCAAGGATATGAAGCAGCCAACTTCTTCACAAAGCCCTGAACATCTGGGAATCTTCAGCCCAGCCCTCTTGACTTGAGTTGCTTTGCATGCCAACTGAACTTTAAGAAGAAGATAAAATTGCTAAAACCAGCCCTCAGCTCTAGCATCTTAAAATGCCCCTTTTCTCATGCTCCTGGACAGGGTTGGCACATTGCTGCTGGCTTCATAGAGAATAAAAGCTGCCTTCCCTTTTCTAAAGCTCTTCTCTGAATGTGGCTCCTAAGCCCGATAGTTATAAGACATTTCAGCTTGACTTGCATGGGTTAAAACTATCAAGCACAATTCACAATTCCTAGCAGAGATTGGCTTCAAATGGAAGAAGCCGTTTCCATTGAAATGGAAGCAACCGTGCCCAGAGAAGAGTTTGCAGAAAAGAAGAAAAGCATGCTAAACTTTTACTTTTTGAATCATGGCTTTGGGAGGCTGCATTCTTTTTGCAGAGCCTTAAAAAGGGAGGGCAGCTCTTTTTTCTCTCTCTCTCTCTATGAAGCCAGCTCCAGTGGTTATTATGTGAACCCCACAATCCTTAAGCAGATCCATGTTAGCCAATCCCTCTTTTGCTGGAAACGAAGTAAATATCCATTCCTAGCAAAAAAAAAAAGACGTGACTCTGGGACACTGCAAACAGCCATCAGTGCAGGCCAGTTGCTAAATGTCCAAAATGTGACCGTGTAAATGGAGGGGGAGGTGTCATTAGAATTTCAAATTATATCATAACTACCTTTTTCTGAATTCCTCGTAAATCCAAACAGTTGTTAAGTGATCAATTGTAGTTTGAGGACTCCTTGTAGTTGGAATATTAACACAGTTGAAGAAAATTTCCATATATGAAGATGCTTTAGGATGGACGAATACCTTCCCTCATATGTGCTTTTTTAAAACAACTATGAATTCAATTGGGGGGGGGGACAAATGTTAATTACTAATTGTAGTATGACTTTCTGTGGAAGTATACATCAGTTAAGCAAATCAACTGAATAGTGATCATTACCATAGCAATTTCACTTGAAGCTGAGAGTACATTCTCTGATTCTTTTACACTATTTGTGCTGTATTTTTCAAATGGCATAGAAATTAAGAGAAGAAATGTGCATGCAAATGATTCAAACATTTTAAGTTTTAACAGTTTTTTATGTCTTAAAGTGAAGTGAAAAATATTTTAAGTTTACAGTAATGTACTTACAGTCACAAGGTCATATAATTTGTTCTGGTTAGTCAATAGGCTTGTAATTGCCTACCAATTGCACTAGATGGAAATAAAATTATCACAGCCATTCGAAAATTGTAATACAAAGATGCTGTGCAAATGTAGGTTTGCAAGTATAAAATATCGTGCAAAATGGATTTTAAAGTAGATGCTCATACTTAATTTTCTTTTCTAAGAAAGATTTTATTATGCTGTTGACAAGAAACTCTTAATTTTAATTAGACTCTTATATTTTTGAAACATACTCACTAGCATTTTTAATTATGAACTGTTTTAATTATAAATAATTGTGTTATATTTGAAGACAATGCCAGTTTCATAGTTTTTGAAAAGGAGGGTGTTTAGAATAGCATTTTGATTCTATATATGTTTAAATATCCAGGTTTGTCCAATGAACAAGACTCCTTTTGTGGATCCAAATAAGTCTGGTCAGGAAGTCTGGGAAGAATTTTCTATGAGCTTTACCCCCGCAGTAAAGGAAGTAGTGGAATTTGCCAAGCGTGTTCCAGGTTTCCGAGATCTTTCTCAACATGACCAAGTAAATCTTCTGAAGGCTGGAACCTTTGAGGTGAACATTTCCTTTTTGTTTCTTCTTCTTTCATCAATCAAAATTGATAAAATGAGTGCAGTTACTTTGGTACACTTGGCATATATCTGCTGTAGGTATTGGGGAAATGTGGCAAAATTTGCCTCTTTATGTAATTACAGATTGTATATTTTACTTGGAAATTTCATCCTGTCTCCTCACTCATTTTGAAAAGCACTCACCTTTTTTTGCTGTATCCAAATTGGTATCTCTGTGTGGCATCTGCCAAGTGAGCTTCCCTGGCTGGTGATATCTATTGCCTAAAGCACAGGTGGGGAACTATGGCCCTTTTATGACTTGTGGACTTCAACTCCCAGAATTCCTGAGGCAGCCATGCTGAGCCATGCTGGCTCAGGAATTCTGGGAATTGAAGTCCACAAGTCATAAAGGGGCCATAATTCCCTTCCTCTAGTCTAAAGGGACCACACCTCTTTCCGCAATTGAAATCCAATGCTTCCTGACCATATTCAGTCTTTCCTTTTAGAAAGAGTCACACTGAACACGAGAAAACTTGTATTTAAGATGTGCCAATTATCATCTTGTTTTGCCTCATCTTTCCTTTTCTGAGGAAAGAGATTGCTTTTGAGCTCTGTTACTTAAAAAAAGTTTTAAATATTGGTGCTAAGTAACATTCTCCATCCCTTTCAAGGCTGTATGGAATGGAGGACAGCTTACACCAGTGTTTTTGACTGCCCCCCTGTGGAATGCCTCTCTCTTCAACAGTAATAAAATAAAGTTTTAGAAGATGTAGCATTTTAATTCAGAACCATTTTCATATCCTCAATATAACAGTCATTTTTTGTGAGATGGGCAGCCATATAAATTTGATAAATAAATAATATGCCAATAAAAATATCAAAGTCAAGTGAGGATGTCTCCATAACTCCAAATTCTAAATATTGTTTTACATATAACCTGGCCTGTTTCTAAATTATATAAATAGTTGCTGGGATTTTTTTTTTAAAGCTTGGGATTAATCATGTCTTCAGTAAATTGTAAGAAAGCCTTTTTAAACAAACAAACAGAGGATATAAATTATATAGGATAGTAATCATTTTGTGTGTGGACTATTTTAGAATTAAATCTTCAGGATATATCTCACTATTTCATTGCTAATAGTTGGATAGAAGAGAACCAGGATATTGAAGGTCTGGGAAGTAAAATCCCAGAAGGCAGGAGTTTAGATCACTTCCCTTTAATTTTAAGACAAGTCACCAAGAATTGACCTTGGCTCAGAGAAGACTTTTATCTTCAATTTTATGAGCTGTCAAACTTTGAAGATTCTATATGAACTGAGTATAGATTTACATGCCAGCTTTTCTCCCTAAATTTTCTTTTGACTAGGTACTAATGGTACGGTTTGCATCCCTATTTGATGCAAAAGATCGTACTGTCACTTTTCTTAGTGGAAAGAAGTATAGTTTGGATGATCTACATACCATGGGAGCTGGTGATCTGCTGAACTCCATGTTTGAGTTTAGTGAAAAGCTAAATGCACTGAACCTTAGTGATGAAGAAATGAGTTTGTTTACAGCGGTGGTCCTTGTATCTGCTGGTAAGAAAACAAAATGAACCTTTATATGTAGCAAAAAATAAAATATCCTTTGTCTTTTCATAATATATGAAATCTGGTTTGGGGGTTGGACTCCCCTTCTCTCCCTCCCCTGGGTTTCTTCACACTGTTTAACAAATAAGATTATATATGAAATTTATCTTATAGTATTTTTTGGAGGTGCCTCATTAACGGTTCTGTTCTTGTTCCTTTTATACAGTTGGTTTGCATGAAAAGGGATGAGAGGCATATTTTTTTCAGCAGTAGTTACATTTGGGACTGTTTTGGGGGTTAGCAAAGAGCACCCATGCTGCTATTTTTCAGTAATGATGCAATATTTCTACTTTATTAGGGATGCATTGTTATTTTTCAGCTGCTTTTACATATGTAAGATTTTTGGGGAGATTTTTTTGCAGCTCACTTTTAGTTCCATATTCTTTCTCTTGTGAACTTCTAAAGACAATATACTATTGAATTTTAAAATAAAATATATCCTGTGGGGCAGGGAGATTACACTGTTTGCTTGTTCTGATCCATATTGGAATAGGAATATTGCAATAGGAAATGTAATTTTGAATTATCATGCAGTCTGATCTATGATAATTAGTTTTAGTTACTGAAGTGCAACAACAGGTAAAATGAACAATGTCCTTGGTAGGTGCAAAAATATTTTTTTTCAGTCCACTTACCATGAATTCTTTATCATGCAAAGGAACATAATTTTTCATTGTGGAATAAATCATAAAAATAATATAGGAGGGGAGTGGACAGCCTAACACATGCCCTCTTACTCTTCTGGGTGGCAAGAAAGAGTATTCTGAAGTCTCACTCAAATAAACACCCTAGAAAATCTTAATTTGTTAAAACTCTTCCATCTTACATTCCTGATTATGTTAGGATCTCTACCTAGTACCCCACGCATTCCTGTTAGCTGTACACTCTAGCCACACAATTCTATTGTTCTTTTCCACAATAGAATATTGTCAGAACCTTGTTTTACTTTACTGCGACTCTGATCTCTGAGATGTTCTAATATGTGTGTATTTGTTACTCTGCTCAAAAAGATAAGTAAAGATTCCTCTACATATCCAAGCTATTGGATCACAAGTTCAGGTGTCATTATCTCCAGAATGTATTTGCCTACCTTAGGGTGCCCCTCCATCCTTCATTATAAATTAAGGACCTAAGATGAACATGTTAATTTATATAGCCCTTGACCTGTGGCAGTTGTGATTTACATAGTTTGAATATCATTTACTAACTTAAATGCTTTGATGAATACCTCGGTACTTTGCAGAAGTTTATACAGTGTATGTTGCATTATATGTTGCAAACCAATAACTGTCTCCCTCCCATTGTTTATCTTTCATTTAGAACGATCAGGAATAGAGAATGTCAATTCTGTGGAAGCACTGCAAGAAACACTGATCCGTGCACTCAGGACTTTGATCACAAAAAATCATCCAAATGAAGCCTCTATATTTACAAAACTACTTTTGAAATTGCCTGACTTGCGTTCCTTAAATAACATGCACTCTGAAGAACTTCTAGCCTTTAAAGTTCATCCATAGGCTTTTACCTCTTACTTATATACTTGATTTACCTAAAATTGATTGTTTTTATTTTGTGCTAAAATATTTGTTTATAATTGTACATGCTTCTGTGAAAGATTTGCATAATAGTGAAATGACCTCTTACCATGTAGTAAATGCGTCATGTTGAACCTTATTTCACTGCTGACAAAATGGCCACAGATTTCTTCTTGATTATCCAAAACTACCCCACTTGCACACTAAATGTTATAGATGCTGACTTCTTTGTCTTTACAGAAAAGATCATTTAATTATCCTAAAGAAGAATACACAGCGGCTACAAATGGAAAGCAGCACTTTAACTAAATGAAGCAAGACTACATTGGTCCAACTCATCCTTAAGTAGATACCTTGCTATATGAGACAGTTTTTAAAAACTGTTTCTGATTTCACTATGAGTAGTTTATAAAAGAATCAGTTTAGTATAAAACTATACATTCAGCTTTATACATGTTTATATGTGCATATACACGCACATACACATATAATGTGAACAGAGATGGCTGTATTATTACTTTATAAACTTCATGTACATACATAATTATATAAGTATGTAAATATAAATAAACTTCACAATATTTTCAGCTGTGAAGAAGTTAAAGGATTACCCATATGAATGCATTTGGTTCTGTACAGTTGAAGTAAGTATATTAAGAGTTTAGAGATTCCCAAATTAGTATGCTGATATGCTGAACTTGTTAATTTTGAACACTTAAAACAATAAGTGAAGAGATAAATAGGTCAAAATTAAACCTTAGTGAGAATGTGGGGCTTTTTCCTAAAATTCTTTGCCTTTAATATTTTATGCATCTACAGTGTAGGCATGTAAAGTTGGTAATCACCCTTGCTAGTTTTTCTGTAAAGTTTTCATGGAGAATCATGAAAAGTAAGATAAGATAAGATAAGATAACCTTTATTGTCATTTTTTTTTTACTGTGGGCACAACGGCACACATCAAAAATGAAATTTAGTTGCCCGCTCTCAAAGTGAAACACATACATGACACACACCTAAAACATACTATATACAGCATATGTATAGACCCACACCCCTACATATACATAACAAATAAATATTAAATACTGTCCATCTTGAATATATAATGGAAGGAGAAAGCTTGAGAGTTCACAAGGTTAATGCTGTATAGAATGAAACTATGGCTGAATCTGGATGTTCTGCTGTGGATACCACGAAGTGTCCAGATAACTATGTTATACGTTCATTGCAGATTGGGTGTTCTGTGAATCATTTGCGCTACATATAAATGCAAGTTGAATGCTACATAATCAGTCTTGTAACATTAGTGGGACTTTTAAAGTCAGTTTTGTTATATTTCCAAAGCTTTTTCAAAACTGATCTAGGTTGTCTGATGTTTGTGAAGTTCTGTTAATTTCATGACTTTTAAATGCCAGTAGCACATGCCTAAGCAAGGATTTACCATATTTTCTGTTGCATTTTCAAATTAATATATTAATTGCTTCATGTTGTTCATAGTGTGAAAATACTTTAGTTGGATCAAAGTACAACTATGTCAGTATCAAACTGTGAGATTTTTCAATGGATGACTTTTGAAAATACATTGATATTTCATGTAGTTATTTAATACTTAACACATCTTGAATTTTCCAACACGTTTTGTGAAAATTTACAATATCATAGTTGATACATAATTTTTTAGGCCAATGCATCACTAATTGTAAAAATATTTGTTTGCAATCTTATTATATAGCATTATTATTTTATTTAAATTAATTTCTGTGACCTTGCTAGATATCAAACTCCTATTTTGTTTAATTCAAGTAACTATTGGGATGTATTTTCACCATAATAATTGGATCTCATTAAAAAAAATGCTCAATTGCAAGTTACAATTTTTTTGGGGGTAATTATTATTTTTTAAATAGTTACCAGATATCAAAAACCCAAAGACAGGCTCGTCATTTCCCATCAATTTTTTTTTTTTAAAATGAAGGCAAATTATTTGATTCAGGATTTCTAACAGGCAATGTTTTTCTCTGGAAGGAAAGTGTTGCTTGAACCTTTGTGAACAATTGCTTATGTTTCAAAGAACCAATTCGCCAAATACATATGTAGGTTAGCAAAATATCCCATAAAGTAAACTTGTACAATTTCAACTTAAGTTTGATCTTATTCACTGAAGAAGAAACCCTTGAGAAACAAGATGTAGATTTGAATTCAACTTCTGTCTGAAGTCTGGAACCTTAGGCGTAGTTCTGATATTATCCTATAGAATTAGATGTGTGGCCCCCACTCTCCCTTTGTCTTGACAGAATAATGGGAACAACTGTCTATAGAGGTTCTCAATCATCCAGATCATGATTTTTCCAAAGATGCTTTTCCAAAAGGCAACTGGATTTTCTTGTACCCCCCCCCCCTGAAAATGTTTCACTGCTGATCCAAGACGCTGAAGAACTGAAGAAGCTTCTTGGATGAGAAGCAAAACATTTTCAAGGAAAAAAACAAAGTCCAGTTGCCTTTTGGGAAAGCATCTTTGGGACAATGGGAACAGTGACTTATCAATATTCATACAATAACGAAGATGAACATGGTGACAAACCATTGCATAATAGCTCCTGACTTTTGCCAAATACTCTGTGCAGGTGGAAGAACAGTCTTTATGTCAAATGTGACATAAGGTTTAAGCTTCTGAATTTTAATTAAAGAAGCTGTGTAATGTGAACTCTGCTTTACTGTGGTCACTGGTTATATGCTACTTAAAATACTGAGAAATATGTCAAACATTTGAATACTGTTGATGGGCATTGCTGAGGAAATACAAAAATGTACTGTACGAGATAAAATATATTTTTTAAAAAAAATGGCTTTACTTGTTTAAAAAGATTAAATATGGGCATTATGATGGCAAAGCATTTTTCTTATGATTGTGTGTCCTCATTTTTAAAATTAAAACTGAAACCTGAAGAAGGGAGATCCCATCTCTTGGGCCAATGACTTGTGAATTTTTATTATTTAGAACATTTATTTATTTAATATACATCTACAATATAGCGCTATCCATACAGTTCCTTCCTAAAGCATTTTTCATTAAAGCAATATAAATTAAAGGAGAAACAGTAAAAACATAGCATTCAGATAGGAAAGGCCTGAGCAAACAGCACTTCAACAGGTTTTATTCTCCAGTAATAATATCCCATCTCAAATCTGACCAAATCTAGGCAGATGACAGATAAAACATTTAAGTGTAAAAAAGGAAGCATAAAGGAGAAGCACACAAAAGAAGCATTTAAGAACAACTAAGCACTGAAAGCCTGTTCAAGCAGAAACAGTTTTTAATTTATTTTAATTTATTTTTTTGCAAATTATAAACGGTTTGGGGCTACCTGTATTTCTTGGGGAAAGTATTCAGAACTCAGTACTTGAAATGAATGACCGATCGCTAGAAAGAGCATTCTAAAATAGAGGAACCACCAGAATAAAGGTTCATCAAGTACATGAATGTTAGTTGCTGCATGTGCAGGTTTCTAAAGCACAGTGGGACATCTTGGGGGGAATGCTGGCATGTACATGTATCCAGTGCTTCCAAGTTAAATATTTGAGTCAGACATAATACCTCAAGTACTTCATTGCAGGTTTTGCATGTTGATAAAACTGGTTTGTTATGGATTCTACTGTAATAAAGCCTGTGCTGGTGTGGTTTTCCAAAATTCCTGGTACTAAGAGGCTTTGTAAATGCTTATGCAGAATTGTCTACTCATACTTATTGAATAAGGAAAATTGGGGTTACTGCCTTGCTTGTCCTGGAGGCCTTTTATACAAAAATGATCAGTCCAGCTGCAATGATCATTAATTTTTTTAAAAGTTAATGACAATTTCAGTTCATATGTAAACATTCCTTTTGACTCAGCCCTTATTACCTTGATTAAAATGGATATTAGAAAGATGAACCACAAACACACATCATTGCTCTTGTGGGCCTCCGAATAAGCTGTGAATCATTCAGAAGAGATTCTATTAATCCTTTTCTTTTTTTTTTGTAATATATTTTATTGATTTTTTTAAAACATAAATCACAAAATTGGTGAACAGTGTGTTGTCTGGGTTACATTTGTAAAACAATCATTAACAATTGATTTCTAAAATCCATAATCCACATAATGGTTTTAGTTGATTTCCTCTTTTCCCAAAATATCCTCTTTTGCAAACATTGAGTTAATACAATTCTTATTGTTTTGATAAATAACAATTCAATATATAATTTTTCCCAATATTCCTGAAAATAATAGTCACATCAATATAATACTTCTTTTCTATCCAATCATTCTGGTTGCCTTATCATAGATCCTCTTACAGTCCTTATTTTAATTTGTTTCTCCCACCAAATTCTAGGTATTCTCACTGGTTAAGATTTTCTCAAAAATTAATTACATTTAAAAATTTAACTCTATTTTTCCATATGAACCCTTCTCATACTTTTACATTTCTTAAGGAATAGATAGAACAATGAAAAAAAAGAAAGGAGAGCAAGAGTAAAGAAACATAAAAAATAACATACTGCTTAAAATATATATCCCTCCTAAGCTAATATATATTTATTTCCTAAATTTCTTATTCTTTTAAGCATAATTAAAAATATGTTTAATCTTTAAACATTCCATTTAATACATCTAGTCATCTAGTCCTTTAACTCTTATTCAAAACATTTTTTATCCATTATAATTTTCTTAAATTCAATCACATGTAAGTATCTAAAACATTTCCTTTATCTTTTATCCTTTATTCCTTTAGTAATTTATATTACTCATATCAAGAAAGAGAACAAAAATGGGGAAAAAGCATACTATATTATTTAGGGAATTCATCCCTCTTAGAATGGCATATATATTCCAAAACCTTTGTATTTCTTTAACCATATTCAAACAAATGTTTCTTTTTTAAGTATTCTCTCTGATAAGTCCCATCACCTATTTTCTTGGTTTCCACTTTAGTCTTTTTCCTCTACCCAATATCTTTCTTAATCAATGTATTTTGCTGAATCAAAAAGGTTTTCCGTATGTTCATAAATGTTGCTGTAGATATAAAAAGTAAATCAGGTGAAGTGTCTTTGTACGGGGCTTCTGCCTTTCCATGTTTGTTGAAAATCTTTTTCTTTCTCTCCGCTTCTCTTATCATTTCCTTTCTCTCCGATGTTCCTGACATCTCTATTGTCCATTTTATCCAATCTGTTTTCTTGTCCTCAGATTTATTTTGTAGTCTTAAGGGATAAGTTGTTTTTTCCAATTCTTGTGAATTTTTTTCCACTAGGATTAAATCATGTTTCCTTGTTTTATTAAGTTCCATCTTTAAGTCTCTATTCTCAATTCTATATCCATTTATCTGTTTTATCTGCTCCTTCTCTGTTGTTGTTTTCTGGGAATTTTTTTGTTGTAGAGTTAACTTAGAAATAGATTGATTTATATTTTCAAAGTTATTTTGGATTTCTTTGTGGTTTAAAGTCATTGTTGTTTGAATTAGTTGCAGTATACTATATATCTCCTCCTGTGAAATATTTATGTTTTCTTGATATGTTCTTTCTACATGTCTCTGATCCATGATGGCCAAGAATTTGAGTTTTTCTCTTCCTTTCTTTTCTCTACAAATAGCTTTAGAGTCCCAATTAAATAGATATTTGTAATTCAAATAGTTCAAAAAATATTTTTTTCTGAAATTTATACTTCTCTCTTTGTCTACAGCCCAAATTATTGTCTTTTTTTGTCACAGCTGTTCTTTGTTGTTAAAACTTTGAAGGTCACAAACACAGATTAGCTTTTCCCAGGTTTTGCCAAATCTTATATTAAAGTCATAGCTGTCACAGTCTTCATCCATCACTAGGTGCCAGCAACTATTTGTTTTTAACTTCCATATATTTTGATCCTCCATAAAAAAATTAATTCGCCACTTCCATTAGTATAAGGGTGGGGCAGAAATCCCCCTCCTTCCCTTTCGGAGGTATTTTGCTTCTTGGGGATCTTTTCCAGGAAATTAAATGTAGAATAAAAAAGAGAAGATTGAATTCCTCACCCAGTTTCAAGCATGCTGTTCACAGTTGTGCTGGTTAGTGCTTTTGGAGTTCGGTTGCTAGTAGCTTGGACTGGTCGATGCAATACGGCCAGCCTTTCTCCTGTCGGGTTGGAAGGCTTTCCCCAAGTTGAACGGAACGGCCGCTGCCATTCCAGAATCGCTGGAGCACCCTTCTTTCTTCGTCGCCTCTCCGGGGCAACTTAGACCCACTTAGGATCCCCAGGCAGGGCAAAAATAGCCACAGGGGTGCGGAGATTCCGCAAGCCCGCGACTGGTCGCTACCGTGCAAAACCGGAAGTCTCTCTTAATCCTTTTCTGCTCTCACAGCTGCTGGGAACAATCTGTGCTAATGGGAGATACAGGAATGAGCAGGAGGCCATTTGAAATATAAATTCTCCACATACCACATTATCAGTGGCACAGTTGGTGAAGGTTTAAAAGACCAAGGCAGTTATTGCTAATGTCTGTTCCAGGCATGAAATTGGAGAGAAGATAGAAATAGCAACAGCAATAGCACTTAAACTTAAATACGTCTTCATAATGCTTTAAAGCACTCTCTAAATGGTTTATACAGTCAGCGTATTACCCCCAACAATTTGGGTCCTCATTTTACTGACCTTGAAAGCATGGACGGCTGAGTCAATCTCAAGATCGAACTCCTGCTGTGAGCAGAGTTAGCCTGCAATGACTGCATTCTAACCACTACCCATCACGGCTCTGTTCTGTAAATCAAGTATGTGTCCTCTTACATTCCAATTCCTCCTGTTGTGATTACATGAATAGAAGATGTGAAGAAGAACTGACCACAACTTCCAACCTATTTTAGGTGAGGCACATGCAATCATTTCTTTCGAACCTTATGAGAATTTTCCATCAAGGATATTAACAATAAAAGCAATGTATATGCACCTAATTAAAAAACAAAGGAACCTCTTCCTTGGGAGTGTATTGCCTTTGTTGTTTCTATTGTCATCAGCCCATATCTGTTCACTGCAGGATAAAATCCTTTTCATTGAAAGTTATGAACCATAATCTACCAAGGAAGTTGGTAGATAGCTGTTTTTCAGTTTCCCAGTCCAAAAGAGATAACTTGCCCAAAGTCAACCAGATGGCAGGATTGTATCAATTTCACTTCTGGATCTAGTTTTGTTCTTGGATGGCAATTATGGTCCAGGAGATTTAAGCATAACACCTGCTGTTCTTTCTCTTCTTTACTAGTTATCTTGCTTTGTCAGTGCTCCCACAATCTTTCCATTGCTCTCTGGCATGCTGCTGCATTTTCCCCTTTGCTTCCCTACTTTGCCATCACTACCTCCTCCTTTCCCCACATTATCTTTATTGCCCATCTCTTTTCCTTCATTCCTACAGCAAGATTGTCATCATCACCACCCTTACAGGGCTGTCTTGTTTGGGCTGCAGAACACCAGATCATCTTTAAATGGACATGCAACTTAGAATAGTTGTCTTCAGCTATTTCAGAGCCACTTTAACCACTTTAATCTCATTGCATTACAATATAAGATAAGAAGCTTGTTTTTAATTAAAGACATCAAATGCAAAGTTTCAGACAGGATATATCTGAAACTCTGTTGTATATAGTTATGACAAAGTGCAGAAACTCTGCCTTCCTGGTCATATTTCATCTAAGTATCCATATTTCTTTTCAATGACACGGAGTTCCTATGTCTTTTATTGCTATCTCTTCAACTATTTGTTCCCCTACCTATTTGTCCTTTTTCTTTTTTCTTTTCTTTTCCCCTTTCCTTTCCTTCCCTGCCCTTCCCTTCCCTTCCCTTTCCCTTTTGACTAAAGATTTTTCAGTAGGTACTATTTGTAAATACAGATAGGGGAAAGATGTTCAATGCATCAAATGCTCAGCTGTAACTATTGATTCTAAACAATGTGTTTCCTTTTCTCTTTTCCATTTGGGATCTTTCTCTTTCTCTCTTTCTTTCATATTTCATAAAACTTAATTTTCCACTTCTTAGGCTGATTAATTGTGGTAGCTATTAACAAAACTGTTAACAACGAAAAGGTGATTGCTTGTGTTTCATTTAAGATGGTTCACGAGAGGCCTTCATAGATCATAGATAGATTCTATGATCCTCCCTCTCCCCTGAGTCCATCTTAAAAGAAACACAAAGCAATCATCTTTTCTTTGTTAGCAGCTACCACGATCAATCAGCAGGGGGTGATGTAATGCAAAGAATATAATTGTCATAATTCATGCAGAGACTGTTCCGCTGCCCTGTGAGTTCTGTGGTATAGTTGGTGCAAGGACCTATTCCTGTGGCTCAGTACTCAGCTGCACAGACGTGTTCTATAGCTGCAGCCGTATGAAGGCTATTGTCAGCAAACCGATCTTGCCCTGTGTCAAAAGCTCATCCAGTACAACAGTAAATAGCAGGAAGAGTTTCACTTGTGTCATTTCATTTAATTTAAGAACACAAAAAGCTGTCTTTCATCAGCCTATCTAGCCCAATATTGCCAGTTTTGACAACTAATTCATTATTTACTCAAATAGGGCTTTTTTTTTTTTTTTTTGCATTTACACAACAATCTGAGCTAAAATGTGGTTGGATAGTTTGCAGTTCAGAGTGTTCCTTAAATCATTGTAGGTAATTCTTAGGTTATGGCCATTTGTTCAGTGATTGTTCAAAGTTGCAGTGGCACTGAACAAATAATGTTTTTGACAAGTCCTCATAGCTCTGGCTATTGCTATTACATTCACAATTTCTGATTTTCCCTACCAGCTTCCCAAAAGCAAAGTCAATGGATGTCAGCTTTACTGGGTAGACATACAGGAACCACAAATAGATAAGCTAATTCTACTTCATTTTAAACTTCACAGAATTTTTCAAGTATGAAAATAAAATTATCTTGCCATTTACAGTCCCAAAACTAGAGAGGATCCCTTCTAAGCATCTTGCCCCACTCATTATCCAGTTGCAAGCTATGCTTTCTCTTATCTGGCCATTCCCTAAGCAGCATCTTTTTACCCACCTCTCAAGGTCTTTCCCACACACCATAATAATGGGGAAGCTGGAAGGAACTCAGAAGTTGTGGTTATATGAGGTCTCCTTTAACAGCCTGCATGGTCCTTACTTAATGATGGCAAAGAGGACTGCTGGAATTGCTGTTGCTTAGCAAAGCAGTAGAAGAGCGCAGTGGTTCACATGATTAAGACACTGGGTTGACAATCAGCAAGTTCAAGTTGGAGACCTGAGTGCTGCTTCAGGGTGGGGTGAGTTCCTATCATTCACTCCAGCTCTTGCTGACCTAGCAGTTCAAAAATGTGTAATCACAAGTAGATAGATAGGTACCACTTCAGTGGGCACATTAACAGGGACAGCCAGTATGTGTCAACAATAATGTTGCTTGTTCCTTGGCTTTAAAAAAAAAAAAAAAAAAAAACCAACCTGAATACCTGGCATCTCCCTTTCCATGTAGGACTTCTAAGCATTACTTTGTTAGAATGTGAAATTAAGGATACTGTATGATTATTTGTATTAAAATATATAAATTGTATTTTGTTAGCTTCAGTATTTGATATTGATAGATTAAAATCTTTCAATCATTCTCCAGATTTACTGATGTAATTGAGTTAAAACCCACCATTCCTTTTTCTTTTGCTCTCAATTCCTGGACTCTTCCAAACTGGTAATGGCCAGATGCTAATCTAGCTTCATCTTGTCTTGTTCTTCCATACCTATTTCTATTTTTCAAGTCTTGGCATATATTATTGTAATGGTACTTATCTCTTCTAACAACTCCCTGCTTTGTTTTGGTTGTTTAAACTAGCATTGAAGAAATCATTGGACTGGGGAAAAGTATTAAGTTGTTATCTTGTTTCCCTTCTATTTCTTAGTCAATATAGTTGTTTTCCTCTAACTTTGACTTCCCAGTCCCCAACCACAAGCAGCATATCTTGCTGTAATATTCCGTTGACCATAAATCATTTTTTTCCAAATTCTTCTTTTGTAACAGTAATTGGAGCTCTTTGGATAGCCATCATATTAAAGGACTGAACCTGAAGTCTAATTACTATTGTTTGATCATTGACTGCATTGAACCCAAGTACTGTCTGTTCCTTCTTTACTTTTTATGTTCTTAATAATAAATAGTGTGATCTCCTGACAGTACCTAATTATAATTAATTTCAGGTCGTTTTATGCTTATGATGTCAATGTTGATTCATTTCATCTTTCACTGTGTTGAGCTCTTTCATTTTCATGCTTTTATGTTCCATGTAATCAGTATATTTTTGTCCTTGCAACTTTGAAGATTCTTTTCCTGCATGACAACAATAGCAACTAGATATCCCAAAGATCTTAATCTACTAAACACCGCTAAAAGATTCTCAGCTTTTTCTCAGTAGCATATTATGCAACTTGAGAGATTCAGAATTAACACCATATTGTCAATCACTTTATATTGTCCACCTATGTGGTTTCCTCAAAAAAATGCAGAAGTGGCTTACCAGTGCCTTTTGCACAATATGAAAGGATGATTTTCCTGTTGTCGCTCAAGTGATCATCCACTTTCGTCATCTTCTTATATTGTTGCTGCCAATAAAGGTGATGGTTTGTTTTAGCTGGACAACTTTGGGTGCCCACTCATGGCATTCTTTCTTCATTCAAGGATGGGTAACATAAAAATAAAATATATTACTTATTAGTTTCAGGAAGATATTCAGGATTGCAAAGTTTAATTTGAAATTTGGTTTTGTATTGTATCTTTCTTGTGTTGGCCAGGTCATGCATCAAACCACATTAAGTCTACTGGCAAATGCAGAACATACAAAGAAACTTGATACTTGGGCAGCATGTAAGGAAGTCAGTTGACACTGGCAAACCTAAAACAGAAACTCCTCAAGATAAGGGAAATCTTTTATTATAATACTGTATCCTCATGCCAGAGCCCTCATAAAATTCCACGCTAAAGAAAAGATTTACACATCTAAGATCAACCCATCCCATGGAGCAAGAAACCATCTTCTTCTGCAACCATCACATGCTGTCCGAGCAGGAGTAACTCAATTTACACATCTAATATACTTCACAACAAAGTTCACAATTAAACTGAAATGCTGCTGAAATAAGAACAGAACAGAACAGAACAGAATGGAACAGAATAGAACAGAACAGAATAGAGCTGGAAGGGACCTTGGAGGTCTTCTAGTCCAGCCCCTGCTCAAGCAGGAGAACCTATATTGTCTCAGACAGGTGATTGTCTAGTCTCTTCTTAAAAACCTCCAGTGATGGAGCACCCACGACTTCTGAAGGCAAGCTGTTCCATTGGTTAATTGTCCTCACTGTTAGGAAGTTAGTCCTTAATTCCAGGTTGCTTCTCTCTTTGATCAGTTTCCAACCATTGTTTCTTGTCTTGCCCTGCTCCAAGCAACTTGCCTATGTGTTCTATGGGGAACCTGGCTAGATTCAAACCCAGGATTTTCTTCCAATACTTGTATTAATCAGAAAAGTGGCCCATCCTAGACTGAGACAATGTAATATTAATTAAAGGCAATGAGAATGCCTGGTCACAAAAAAAGAGGTATTAACCCCTGTAGTATTACATCTTCCTGGAAAGGAGAAACCCAGCACTCATACCTACTAAGTCATGTAATTTAATTTAATCTGATTGCCTGTGACCATTTATTTATTAAAATTAAATGCTACCCATGTCACCTAGAAGCAACTCTGGGTGGCTTGCAATTAATAAAAACAAGGTGAAACTTTAAGACAATAAATATTAACACAAAAATTGATTTAAAATGGATTAAGATGGGAAGGAAATGAGCAAGTTATCTTACAACCATATCTGATTATCATTACCACCTTCTCAAATAGGTCAAGAATCATTCTAGGTAATGTCTGCAGCACTTCATTTATTGATGGACACTTTCCCTATAATAATATAATTGCATGGATCAGGTGGGCCACAGAATTTTGCTAAGTACTTTTATCAGGTACTCTCCAAACAAATGACCTACATTTTTTGCAAGTAGCTCAAAAAGCAGTTTTGACATCTGATTCATTCTCTCTTCAAAACATTTGATAATTTTGAAATAGTGTACCTGAATGAGAAGGGGTTTTGAACCAGTGTCAAGCAAAGAAAAACTATTAAATTAATTAAATTTAAACAAAAACAAATCTGTCCAAACTATACCCTTCTCCCAATTGCTACTGTTAAATTCCTATTATGGTTCTTTGCATAGTCAGATGTTTAGACCATATCTGACATTTTTATGTACCTATTGAGTCCTTCCCAAGGACCTGGGATAGGCAGATGTTGTTTGATGGTATAAAAGAACGTAAACTATTTTAAGTAAAGATTGTTGTTGTTGTTGTTGTTGTTGTTGTTGTTGTTACTTGGGTGCCTTTGAATCCCCAAACTGGTGACTCCTAGTGGTGGTGACTACCTGGACTCTTGGTGACTGCATGGACAAGTCCTTGAAGTTTTCTACCTCTTTGTTTCTATCCTGATGCTATAACCACTGCATCAAGCTAGCTCTCTGAAGCTGAATTATTTTGAATAGAATTACACTTGAATTACTTAGATTAAACATTCAAATGTTATACTGAATAGCTGACTCTTGTAAAAAATTATTCAAGTGACTTTGCATTATGGCTCTAATTATAACAACAATTTCAGATATTTCAAACTTTTTACTTACTTGACTTTTCTAGAAAATTATTAAAGATGCAGAAGACAAAATGTTTTCTAGTCATGCATTATTAAGAAAGCATTTTTGGTGCTTTTAGATATATTTAGGACCAATTTGCTCAGATCTGGGTGCAAGAGCTATAATTTAGGATTCTTCAGGCTTGTTTTACTCAAATTGTATTTCACCTTTCAACAGATTTCTGCTTGATGTTAAGTTGTTTACTAGCCGCTTCCAGGCACAACGACCCAGCACCCATTAACAAAACAGCCAAGTTTAGGCTGTAACCAGAGAGATTTTCTTTCCCAGCAAAGTTGATGTACCATTTTTTTTTATTCAGTTACTATAATCAGTGCTCTGCAGGAAGCTTTTAATAAAGTACACTTAAGGAAAAATCAACAGCCAAAAAATTACAATAGTGAACTCAGACATTTTATATAATGAAAGTTATGACCTTTTAAAACCAATTGAAAAGCATTTGCTTTTACCAGGTAGAAACTTATATTTCAAACTGGGGCCTCTCATAGCACCAATTCCATCAGAGTCTAAACATTTAGTTTATTAAATCGGTTCAAACTATTAGTTGAAACTAATAATTAATAATCAAGAAGTATAATTTATTTAATAACCATTTGGTGCTATTTAATGGCATGCAAGATATACTATTCATGGTACATAAGGAAATCAAATAACACTATTGGTTGAAAATAAGGAAGAAAACATTGCTCATGTCAGGGGGCGGCTGTGGTTACCTGGGCAGGGCTGGGGAGATCCATTGTCTCCAGTGGAGGAAGGCAAGACCAGGGCGAGCATCAAACCCTTGTCCACCAGAGGAACCTCGCCGTCCCTCTCAGGTCATGCAGAGGACCCTCGAATGATGGCACAGGCTGCCTGGAACCCTGGGCCATGGAGAGCAAGTGCTCAGCCCAGCCCAACCCCGCTTCTCCGAAGGGGCTCCCGGCTGCACTTACCTCCTCCTTGAGGTTGCTGCTTCTGTGTTCACTCTCCTTGGTCAGGTTGCTCATAGTGTGTGCGGGAGGACAAAATGTGTGGGTCAGAGGGAGGCCCACTCCGTCTCCATGTGAGAAGGCCCGGCTTTGTAACCAAAGCATTTCAGCAATAGGATGGGAGACCACCAGGAGAGGTCAGGAGGAGGGGACAAGGAGAGGGCAAAAGGGCAGCAGGGCTGCTGGTGGCCAAGTGCTAAGGCAGGACTTCCCTCAGACCCTCCCTCCCTCTCATTATAATCTCCTCCCTCCCTCCCTCCCTTCTTTCCTTCCTTCCTTTTCCCCCTTTCTTCTTTTTCCTTTCCTCTTCATTCTCCTTTCATTTTTTCCCTTCCCCTCTTTCCCCTTCCTTCCTTTCTTCCTTTCTTTCTTTCTTTCTTTCTTTCTTTCTCTTTCTTTCTTTCTTTCTTTCTTTCTTTCTTTCTTTCTTTCTTTCTTTCTTTCTTTCTTTCTTTCTTTCTTTCTTTTCCTTTGTCTTTCCTCTTTCCCTTTTTCCTTTTTCCTTTTTCCTTTCCTGTCTCTTCTTGGATGCTCAAATGCAAAAGGGGAAACATTTCTCAATGCCTCCTTGCCTTGTGTTCAAATGCCACTTTTGCTAGTAGTTTGTGGCGATTTAAAAGATCGAGAAGAAACCAGATTCAGTTTATCCCGTGCTTGCATTTAATGGGGGCGTCCACAGACAACAGTACAGCAGAACTGTCAAAATGAGGGCTGTGATAGTTGATCAGAGCTTCTCTGTTTTTTATCTGCAACACCTTCAGCAATTAGGAACAGAGGTAAGTTACTTGCTTTTCTATTAATACATAATCCTTAAAAGGGCTCTCCTGTAGGGACCCTGCCATGGTCTAATTCAGACTGGAAATATAGCAAAGGAAAATATTTTTCCCCATTCTGCTTTGTCCTGTTTTCCCCACTGGAAATGGCTGTTTGCAGCAGAAAGGAGGGGATACTTTCCTAAGAGCTCACAATTCAAGAATACCAATGTTAACTTGACTTGCCAACAAAATCCTGTCTGTGATAAAACAGAACAAAAAATTGTTTTCTCCTTTGAGCCCAAATCTCAATGGATCCAGGACTGAAGCAGAACTGCGTGAACTGGGGCATCTCCAACCAAGTTGCCTCTCCTTCCCTCTTTCCCTCCTTCCCTCTTTCCCTTCTTCCCTCCCTCCCTCCTTCCTTCCTTCCTATAGCACCACCCCCGAAGGGACCACGGAAGTCCGGGTTCTCCTGGCCCTCTTAGTATGGCTGCAGGTCCAAGGAGTCCCTTACTTGGACACCTCTGCTTGACAGAGACACACGGTGCGGTGGTGCTCTGTTTCTGTCGGCAGCAACTCACGTGAGGTAATGATGATCAGTCTCTCAGCAGCAGCTCACATGAGATGATGATGGTCGGTCTCTGGCAGCAGCTCACTTGAGATGATGATGATGGTCAGTCTCTGGCAGCAGCAGCTCATGTAAGATAATGATGGTCAGTCTCTCGCAGGCAGCTCATGTGAGGTGATGATGGTCAGTCTCTCTCAGCAGCTCACAGGAACCCCCCCTTATTCGATCTCCTCTTCTCTCTTTCAAGCTCCAATGCTCCAACACTGGAAGTTTTTAAGAAGAGACTGGACAGCCATTTGTCTGAAATGGTATAGGGTTTCCTGCCTGAGCAGGGGGTTGGACTAGATGACCTCCAAGGTCCCTTCCAACTTTATTATTATTATTATAAGCTTGCTCTACAGAAACCTCTCTATCTCTATCCCCCCCCCCTTTCTATCCAGCTTGCCTCGCCGAAAAGAATAAAAACAAAACCCAGCCAACCTCCTCCCTTGCTCTCCCTCCTTCTGGCTTGCTCTCTGGAAAAAAAGGATAAAAGGCTTTTCACCAACCTCCTATCTCGCTCTCCCTCTATCTGGCTTGCCCGTCCAGAAAAAAGGGATAAAAGCTTCTTCCTCCCCAGTCAATCTCCTCTTTCCCTTTAAAAATCCCTCCCGAAGAGCCCCGCCACCAGCCACCGCAGAGGCCGCTGGAGCTCCTGACCTCTCCACCGAATCTGCAGAGCTCCAGCAAAGTCTCCAGCCAGCGCCGATCCCAGCCAGCACCAATCCCACCCCAACTCCCCTCTCCGCTACATTCCTTTTCACCTGCCTTCCTCCTCATTTCCTTCCTTTCTTCCTTTCTTCCTTCCTTTCTTCCTCCCTCCCTCCCTCCTTCCCATCCTCCCTCTGTTCCTCCCCTCTTTTCTTCTCTGCTTCTCATTCCCATCTCCTTCCATCTTCCTCCATGCTAAGGAAGGGGCAAGGGGAGTGGGAGAGATTGTCAGCGCTGCCGGTGGCCATGCTGCCACCGGACATGGCTATCCCATGCAGGTGGGGTTGGGGACAGTCCCGGAAGCCTCACGGCCTATGAAGTTAGGTTGGCAAGCAGGCCATGGATGTGCTGGTGGTGGGTGTGGCACTGATCTACAGGCTGACTGCATTCTGAGCACTTCCCATTCACCCAAGACCCCAGCGCTTACCGCCTCCTGAGTGTGCACCCAGGGGGTGAGACAGAGGCAGTGAGGCAGCCCCTCGCTGGCTCCAGGTAGGTTCTGTGGATCTAAGGCTGGCCGCATTCTGGCCCATATGGCCACCACCAGGTTGTAGATCAGCACCCAGTCAGTCTGGACTGGGCTGGGCCGGGCCGGGCCAAAGTTCTGTAGGCTGGTCCTTTGCTGTTTCTAGGGCAGCTCCGTAGGCCAGCTCTAACCACATTGTGGGCCAGCTCTGACCTGCAGGCCTTGTGTTTGACATGTCTGCCTTAGGTCATGCTGCAATGGTTAACATGTATAAAATATGGAAAAGCAAAATACAAAAGCAAGTACAAAGAAACAGACTAGTTAGAGCAATAGCCTTCCCTATAATGATGTATGGGTCTGAGAGTTGGATACTAAGAATGGCTGACTGAAGAATTGATGCCTTTGAACTGTGGTGCTGGCATAAATTATTGTGTTTCCATGAACAGCCAGTGTAACTAAAGAGAGGTGTTAAGTCACATAAAACTGACACATACTAGACGCTAAAATCATGAAACTACATCTGATTTACTTTGACCATATCATGTATGTGAATTCATTGGAAAAGTCAATAATATTAGGAATGGTTAGTGGAACAAGAGAAAAGAACACATTGACTTGCTAACATCAATTCTGATAAAAAGTTGAACATCCAACAATTGAAAGAAGCTATGCTTGACAGGGTAGTATGGAGAGCACTTGCCTATAAAGTCACCAAGAGTCAGACACAACTGAATGGTTAAAACAAACAAATCTTCGGGCCAATTTAGCATCTTCAATATCAAGGGGTCTACATATTGGGGCTAATATTCCAGGATTTCCTGTTGCATCTTCAACCTTCCCCAAACTGGGTCCTTGCATGCATTTTTTTCTTCCTTCGCATCCATTATTTTCTGTCATAGAAAATACTAGGGGAAAAAAAATCTGTCCATGCTTGTGTATTTTATTTTTGAGTTCAGAATATGAACTTTAGGAATCATAATTTCAGCTTTTTGTTTTGATGTGTCAACAAAGCTTCAGTTCCAAACTTCATCTCTAACTTTTGAGATATAATTTTTTTATCAGAAATTGGCAGGCTAAATATATGATTATTGAAAAGGATTCCCTTGACAATTCTGCTGATCCAGCATTGATCCAGCTACATCCCCTACGACGAAGGGAAACCCCCTAAATCCAACGGAGAAACATCTGCCAACTGTTGATGGCGGATCTGAAGCCTTGACGAGTCACAGAAAATGCGGAAGCAAGAATATAATTAATGGACTGTGTCAGTGAGTGAGTTGGAAAATACCCTAAAATATTCTTAAGACAATAGTAGAAGTATAAAAATTATACCTGTCAAATAGTTGGTACAGGAAGAGAGCTCAGTTTATGAGGGGAACCTCAGGACAAGCGGCGACTCGGCGGGGTGAGCTGTGAGTCAGTAAATTACTTTAACCAAAAGACTAACAAGAGAGACAGAAAGAAAAGGAAACATTGTATTGTCCCAGCGCAGGACGAAAGAGACGGGTGGTGATTGAAGGAGAGGAAGTGGAAAGAGGGAGGCGGCTCAGCTGATGTGAGAATCGCAAGGAGAAGATTTGCAGAAAGACAGCCGGATCGGAGGAAAATGGCGATTTAAGTAAGGAGAAGAAAGGAGCGATTCGGAGCGATTCGGAGCAATACGCAGGAGAGTATTGGAAACGAGAGACTGGAAGAGAAAGGAGGAGATAAGCTTGTAAGCAGAGAAGACGTGAGACGAAGAGACGGAGATAGCGGAGGCGGTGGATTCAGCAGGATAAGAAGATTGTATTGAGTGAGTGGAGAAGAGACGGAAAGTGAAGGAGACGACGAGCAGACGCGAGACGGAGACGAAGGAGAGGAATGGATAGACTTTGATTGAGCCTAGAGCGGAGAAGGAAACGAACGCTGCAGAAGGACTGTGTGTTACGTAAGAAAGAGGAGAGAAAGTGAAGAGGGTTGGAGAAAGGGAAGAGGAGTCTGGGGGATCAGTGAAAATAGGCATTGACCTAGAAGAAAAGAGAAAGGAGGGAGAGAAAAAAACGGATTAATTGGAAGTTAAGAGTAAAAGAGGTAAAAAAGTTAAACTTAACAAAGGAGTGGTTAAACAAATAAAGAATAGAAAATACTTAAGGAATAAGATAGTATTATGGCAACACTGAGGACAGGAAAGAAGACAATATCTAGTCCAGCATTGTTACCTGTATCCCCACCAGGTCAGAAAAAACTGGAAGGAATGTTAGGGACAGAAAAACAAAGTATAATCATGAATATGCAGATCATGCAGACAACACTATTGACCATCCAAGAAACAATGCTAAAAATGCAGGAAACAATGTCTAAAAACCATTTAGAAATGAGAGGAGATTTGAATAAGTTAGATAATAGAATAGAGACAATTCAGGAAAGTATGGAGAAAAATGAAGAAAGAATACAGAAAGTAGAAGTAGGGGTGGAGAACATAGGGACAAGAGTTGACACCCTAGATAAAAATCTGATGGTAACAAACAAAAAAATGGAAGAATCAATTATTCACTTGGAAATGGACCGGGCATCGTTCTACCTAAGGTTCCAAAACTTGGTGGAGGAGAAGGAAGAAGATCTAGCGGATATAATGGTAGAACTGATAGCGGAGGCTTTACAAAGAGATAAGCAGGAGATTCTATTAGAGGTAGATGAGGTGTATAGAATATACACGAATTATGCCAGACGTAATAGACTCCCAAGGGAGGTCCACATCAAATTCACTAGAAAGAAAGTGAGAGACATAATATATAAAATGACAAGGGATAATCCACTGATGTACAAGGGCATAGAAATACAGACACTTAAACAAGTTCCAAGGAAGGTGAAAGATAAGAGAAGGGACTATAGATTCCTCAGTACATATCTAACTAAAAGAAGTACACCATTTCGATGGTTAATCCCGGAGGGGATGCTGATATCATGGCAGGAGAGAAAGATCAAAATTGATAATTTAGATAGTGCACGAGAATTTTATGAACAGCTGGAAGGGGTGGAAGAAGAAAATAGCAGCAAAGAAGAATCAGAAAGCGGAAGCCAGGAAGACCAACAGCAAGAGATAAAGGATAGAGAACGAGAGGTAGGAGGTAAGAAAGAAAGGGAACAAAGGAAAGAAAGAGGAACAGGCCCCCAAACAAGGAAACTACATAAGTAGAGCGCACAAGTTAAATAATAGAAAAGGAGATCAGCTTGATATCAATTAATATTAATGGATTAAACTCACCGGCTAAGAGAAAACAGATATTAACAAAATTATTAAAACAAGATGTAGACATAGTATGTCTACAGGAAGTACATATAAAAGAACAACATAGAAACTATTTGGACTTCCCAAAACTAGGTGTACTTTACACAGCATTAGCACAACAGAAACAGAGAGGAATAGCGGTGTATATCAGGAAGGAAATTAAAGCCAAGTTGAGATATCAGGATGCAGATGGAAGAATACTAATACTAGAATTACAACTGGAGCAGAGATCATGGCTTTTGGTGACAATATATGCCCCAAATGGGAACCAGAAAGAATTTTATAATAACTTATATGAAAAACTTATAGAAATTGGTCAAACAAATATATGTATAGTAGGAGACTTTAATGCAGTAGTAGATGTAAAAAAGGACTATGTCAGTAACATGAAAAATAAAAAGAAACGGAAAACTCTACCAAAGACGTTTTTGGAGATGGCACAGGAATTTAACCTATGTGACCAATGGAGGAAACGAAATCCTAATAAAAAAGAATATACTTTTTTCTCAAATCCACATAAATCCTGGTCGCGCCTTGATATGGCATGGATGAATGGGGAAGTAGAGCAAGAGATAGATACAATAGAAATATTGCCTAATATATGGGCTGATCACAATCCCCTGAAGATAATTTGGAAAGGTCAGAAAAAAGTAAGGAGAAGGTGGATATTAAATTCCCATATTCTAAAGGAAAAGGACTTTATAATACGGACTAGGAAAGAAATGGAATTATTTTTTAGGGAAAACACTAAACAACAAACATCACTACAAACTATATGGGATATGGCCAAGGCATATTTGAGAGGTCTAGCAATAGCATATACTGCAAAAAAGAATAAGATAAAAAGGCAAACACAAAACATACTGCTGGAGGAGATAAAAAAACTCGAATTAAAATTACAAAAGGAGCCTCAAAATGACATGATTAAGACGGAAATGGTCCTGGCCAAACATAAATTAAACATGATGAATCAAGAGGAAATGGCAAGGGACTTGAAAGCAGTAAAACAAAATTTTTTTGAACATGCAAACAAGCCGGGGAGGTGGCTCGCTTATAAATTAAAAAAAGAGAAGGGAAAGAGATTTATCCAGGAATTATAAGATGAAAAAGGAGAATTGCAATATAAGATAGATAAAAAGAAAGAAATTATTCAGAATTATTTTGAGCTGCTATATAAAAAAGAGGAAGTAGAAGTGGGAAAGATAAAACAATATTTAAAGGTAAACGGCTTATCAGAATTGAAGGAAGAACAGAGAGAAATATTGAATAAGGAAATCACAGCAGGGGAATTAAAAATTGCGGTGCAAAAACAAAAAAACAACAAAACTCCGGGGCCAGATGGACTACCATGAAAGGTATACAAGACTTTTTATGAGGATTTCGAAAAAACCCTATTGGAAGTGTACAATGATGTATTAGAGAAAGCCAAATTACCGGATTCATGGACAGAAGCCAACATATCCCTCATCTTAAAAGAAGACACGGACCCCAATCAGCTAAAAAACTATAGGCCAATCTCGCTGCTGAATGCAGACTATAAAACGTTTACCACCATAATGGCAGAAAGATTAAAACTAATATTAAACGACATAATACACCCAGATCAAAATGGCTTTTTACCAACGAGACAAATAAGGAATAATACGAGGATGGTGTTAAATGTCCTAGAATATTATGAAGCACACCCTGAAAAACAGGCGGCATTGATTTTCGTAGACGCCAAGAAAGCATTTGACAATCTTAATTGGCAGTTTATGTTCCAACAGATAGAGGAGATGAAATTCGGCGAGCAATTTGAGAAAATGATAAAGACAATATATAACATACAAAAGGCTGGAGTAATAATTAATGGGGACATAACAGAGAGATTTGAAATTAGCAAAGGAGTAAGACAGGGATGTCCATTGTCACCTCTACTTTTTATTTTGTCGCTAGAAGTGCTATTAACCCAAATTAGGAACAACAAAGAGATAAAAGGATTGCAAATTAAAACTGAAGAATATAAAACCCAGGCATTTGCAGACGATATGGTATTTTTTATAGAAGACCCTCTAGAGAGGGGAGACATGTTAATGAAGGAAATAGAAAAATATGGTACAGTGGCAGGATTAAAAATCAATAGAGAAAAGACCAAAATGTTAGTGAAAAACCTAATTGAAAAACAAAAAAAGAAATTAGAGGAGATACTGGGACTTCAAATTGTAAAAAGGATTAAATATTTAGGAATTTGGCTTACTAATAGATGTTCTTCATTAAAAGAAGACAACTATAAAAAATTGACACTACAAATCAAAAAAGATTTAGAGATCTGGGGGAAATTACAACTATCACTGTTAGGACGGATTTCAGTGATAAAAATGAATATACTACCTAAACTACTATATTTATTTCAGACAATCCCAATAAAATTAGACAAAATTTTTTTCGCTGAACTAGATAAAATGATAAATAAATTTATTTGGGGGGGCAAAAAAGCACGAATCAATATTAAGACATTACAAGACAGTAAAAGTAGAGGTGGACTTGGACTTCCAAAATGGGAAACATACTACCAAGCCACGGGATTACTCTGGATCAGAGACTGGATACAATTGGATAGCCAAAGGATTTTAACAATCGAAGGACATGATCTGCAAGTAATAATAATAATAATAATAATAAAGTTGGAAGGGACCTTGGAGGTCATCGAGTCCAACCCCCTGCTCAGGCAGGAAACCCTATACCATTTCAGACAAATGGCTGTCCAGTCTCTTCTTAAAAACTTCCAGTGTTGGAGCATTCACCACTTCTGGAGGCAGGTTGTTCCACTGGTTAATTGTCTAACTGTCCAGGAAGTTTCTCCTCGTTCCAGGTTGCTTCTTCCTGACTAGTTTCCATCCATTACTTCTTGTCCTGCCCTCAGGCGCCTTGAGAATAGCTGTGACTCCCTCTCCTTTGTGTCAGGCCCCTGAGATATTGGAATACTGCTATCATGTCACCCCAGTCCCTTCTTTTCTTAACTAGACATACCCAATTCCAGCAAACGTTCTTGATATGCTTTATCCTCCAGTCCCCTAATCATCTTTTGTTGCCCTTCTCTGCACTCTTTCTAGAGTCTCGACATCTTTTTACCATCGTGGTGACACAAACTGGTGCAGTATCGAAAAAGTGTGGCCTTACCAGGCATTGTAGTGGTCTAATACTCACGTGATCTTGATTTCGATCCCTCTGTTAATGCAGCCCAGCACTGTGTTGGCTTTTTGGCAGCTCCAGCACACTGCTGGCTCATATTTAAGTGATTGTCCACTAGGACTCGGATCCCTCTCACACAGTACGACTAATGGAGCGAAGGTACCCCTCTATACCGTACATTTTGGATTTTTTCTTGCCTAATGTAGACCATTACTTTTTCACCATGACTTTCATTTTGTTAATGCGCCCAATCTTCAAGTCTGTCCGTCCTCCTGTATCTTAGCCTGTCTTCTGGAGTGTGGCTTTTCCTGCCAGCTTGGTGTCATCGCAAATTTGATGATTCCCCATCTCTCCCTCGTCCAAATCGTTGATAAAGATGTTAAGAGCACTGGCCCCAGGACAGAGCCCTGGGGCACCCCACTGCACACTTCCCTCCATGTAGATGCGGTTTCCATTGAGGACCACACGCTGAGTACGCCGGTCAGCCACGCTACCGAATCCATCTGGTGGTGATGCTGTCTAACCCACATTTTTCTATTTTATCAAGTAGTAGGTTGTGATCTACTTTATCAAATGCCTTACTAGTCCAAGTAATTATATCCACAGCATTCCTCTGGATCCACTAATTTTGTCACTTGGTCAAAGAATGCAATAAGGTTTGTCTGGCATGATCTGTTTTTTGACAAACCCATGTTGCTTTTAGAGTGATTTTATTTGCCTCTAGGTGTTTCGCTGATTCGTTGTTTGATTATCTTTTCCAGAATCTTCCCAGGTAATTGAGGTCAGGCTGATAGGTCTGTAATTTCTGGGTCCATTTTTTTCTTTTTTGAAGATGGAACTACATCAGCTCTTTTCAGTCCTCCGGTAATTCCCCAGTGCTCCAGATCTTTGAAAATATAGTTCACTGGTTCTGAGATCACATCTGCCAGTTCTTGAGAACCCTGGGGTGTAATCCATCTGTCCTTGTGATTTGAACCGTCTAGGCTGACAGGTGCTCACTTACCGTTTACTTGCCCTCTTTTGTTTCCTTTTAAAAAACCCTTTTTGCATTCTATTCTGTTTTTTATGGCACTCTTTTGGTAGTTGGTCTGTTTTTTTCCCTTGTGGTAAAGACAGATTCAAAAAATGAGTTTTAAATAGGTCTGCTTTCTCCTGTTGCTTGTCACCTTTTTGCACTTTCACCTCACTAGTGGACCATCATTTCCTTACTTTTTTCTTGTTTTTTACAGTTGAAAAAGCTTTTTTTTGTTATTTTTGACTTTGGTCGGCAAGCCTTAGTTTTCATTATGAGCCTTAGCTTCCTCACTTCATCATTGCAGGCTCGGGCTATTTGCTGATATTCTGTCTGAGTATGTGCCCCTCTTTCCACTTTCTATTTTGTCCCTTTATCTTTCAATTTATCAAGAGTTCTTTTATGCAGCATGCTGTTTTCGTTTGAAGCTGTAATTTTTTTCCTCTTTGTTGGTATTGTGCTAGACTGGGCTTTATTACTCACTTTTTCAAAATTTCCCAAGCTTCTTGAGTTGTTTTCCCCTTGAGGATTCTCATCCATGGAATCCTTCCCAAACTCTCTCTAAGTTTATTGAAATTAGCTCTCTTAAAGTCCAAGACTCTAGTTTGACTGTGTTCTATTGCTTGTGCTTCCATAATGTTGAATTCCAATATTGCATGATCACTTCCTCCCAAGGTTCCTGTGGCTTCAACACCTTCTATCATTTCATCCCTGTTAGTGAGAATTAGATCCACAATGGCTAATCCCCTAGTTCCCTTCTCTACTTTTTGGGAGACAAAGTTGTCTGCTAGGTTTGCAAGGAATCTGTTTGATCTTCCACTTGGTGCAGAGTTTGTCTCCCAGTTGATGTCAGGGTAGTTAAAGTCCCCCATTACTATTGTGATGTGCTGGCACATCAAGTTGGCTGGCATGCTTTTCTATGGGGGAACCACAAGAAGATACATACATATTTTTGCCGACATCAGATAAGGGATGCATTGATTTGGATATGGGACAAGGTTAAAATGAAACATTACGTAAAAATACCAAATTGGATCTCCCCAATGGAGGCAGTAATCCACCCGAATACATTAGATAAAAAAAAGATGGAAAGATATGAAGAACTATTAGATAACCAAGGGAAACTTAAATCGAGGGAAGAATTAATAGAACAGGGAATAACTCTAGATTGGTGGCCATATCACCAGATACAATCAAAATACAGCAAGGATATGGCAGAATACGGGATTAATCAAGTCCCACAGCAATTGGACAAAATATTGTTAGGCAGAGGAGAAAAATTTATAACAAGACTCTATAAATACCTACTGGAAGTTGAATTGGAAGAAGAGATAGTAAAAGGCTCCATGATAGCATGGGCTCGAAATGTGGGTCGATCCATTGAACTGGAAGAATGGGAAAGAATATGGAACACAAACTGTAAATTAACACTGTCAACTGCCTATAAAGAGAATCAATACAAAATGCTTCATAGATGGCATTTAGCACCGGCGAGATTGGCAAAAATGTATAAAAATATGAACCCGAATTGCTGGAAATGCAAAGACAAAGAGGGAACTTTTTTTCATGTATGGTGGCAATGTCCACAGGCAAAGGTCTATTGGAAACAGATACAAGAGTGGATACAGGAGATAACTAAAGAACGAGTAGATTTGAAACCAGAGCTATTTCTATTAGGCATATTGAATCCAAAGGTGAAAAGACGAACTCGATACATCATTGTACATATAATAACAGCGGCACGCATTGTATATGCCCAATATTGGAAACAAGAGAATCTACCACCAAATGATAAGATTATTCAAAAAATATTAGAATGCGCTGAAATGTGTATGCTTACGTTAGAAATTAAGGACAAGGAGACAACAGATTACTATGAGATATGGAACCAATGTTATGTTTGGTTAGATCAGAGAATAAAAGAGAAGGACATAAAAGGGTAAGAAACTATGTAACAAATGTAAATAAATGTAAAATTAGATGACACAGTACAGTTAAGGAAAATAATAATAATAACAAATAAATGTATTTTGTTTTGTTTTTATGTAATGTGAAAAAGGAAAATAAAGTTTGGAAGAGAAATTGGCAGGCTAAATATATGATTATTGAAAAGGATTCCCTTGACAATTCTGCTGATCCAGCATTGATCCAGCTACATCCCATTTGTTTCACTCAGAGCTTTCCCTAACTGTAATGTACTCAGTTGTTTATGGCAGTAGGTGCAGGGTGGCCACGTGACAACTGCGGAGACAGAATGTCTGGGGCCCGGGCAGACTTGTTATTTTAGTGCAGGAGAAATCCTTGCATTCATTGATTAAGATTAACCAAAGCTCTGTGTATAAAAAGGAGGGAGCTAGTTTCGTTTTCTGTTCTGTTCTGTATGTAATAGTAATGAATAAACCTTATTGTTAAACCAGTCTCTTTGATGTCTACCCAATCGAAAACAGAACAATTGGCGATGAGGATGGGATTCTGCTGCCACCTTAAAGAAGGCCGTGAATCAACCTAAGGAGGGCCGGACACGCAGAGGAACAGCGTTCCAATTTGAGGTTCACTCACCCGCCAGTACGCAAACGCTGGGGGAGAGTGCTGCGAGGAACTGCCTGGAAAACCCTCTAACTTGTGGCAGCACAGGTAGAGGAAAGAATTGTCATGGCCAAGCTGGGTCGACTAGCGGAGTTCGACGTAGCTCACCCAGAGCGGTGGAGATCGCACGTCGACTGGGCCGAGAACTACTTCTGCATTAACCGAATCGTGGAAGACAAGCTGAAGGCCGCCACGCTACTCTGTGTCTGTGGCCAAGCCGTCTTCGACATGTCCCCAGTGCCATTGGAGACAGTGCCCTACGGAGAGCTAAAAAAGATGCTCAAGGAGCACTTCGAGCCGAAGCTGTCGGTCATCGCATGGCGGCACGCCTTTGAGCAGAGGGACCAGCATCCAGGAGAGTCTGTAACTGAATTTATTGCAGCCCTCCGACAGGCAGCGAGGCCGTGTGAGTTCAAGGACTTAGAGGAACGGTTACGGGACCGTTTGGTTTGCGGACTAAGGAGCAGAGAGCTGCAGCAAAAGATTTTTGCTAAGGAGACGGTATCGTTCCAAGAGGCGTTGCAAGAGGTCACCGCAGAGGAAGCAGCTGGCAGAGCTGTAAGGGCCTTGTGGCTCTCAAAGAACACTGCCCCATTGCAAACCGTTCACCACGAGGATGTCGAAATTGACGAAGAGGCCGAGTTGGACCAGGAAGTTGACCTGGTGCGACAACCACTGGTGAAAGGACTGCAGAGACCCCTTGACAAGGCAGATCCCTTCCCTAGGTGCATGGGGTGCGGGGGTCGGCACAAGCGAGCCGACTGCCGGTTCCGGACTGCTCATTGCCGAGCATGTGGCAAGCAAGGCCATATCGCTGTTGTGTGCTTAGGGTGCGGAAAAGAGAGCCCCAAGAAAGAGTTGCCTTGGAAAGGTACCGGGGTACCCAGCCAAAACAGGGTGGGGTTCTGTGCCAGCAGGCGCAGCATCCATAGAATCGGGGGACAGAGGCCCTTAAAGAAAAAGCTGCAACTCGAAGTAAGGTTGCAAGGGGTCCCATTGAGGATGGAACTGGACACGGGGTCTGCCGTGTCCATCATATCCCAGAGCACCCTTAATAGAATTTGTGGCCGGAGTGGTCAACGGCTGAAAATGAGGCCATCAAATCTAATTCTGACTGATTTCCAGAATTCCCCAGTCAGAGTAGTTAGGGAGGTCACTATAAGGGTGGAATTTTGGAGATTCAAAGGAATGCTGACTGTAGTTGTGGTAAATGGGGACAGGACAAGCCTAATCGGGCTTGACTGGTTCGAGGCTCTGGGAATCCAGGTAACGGGGCTGAACAGCGTAAAAATGGCCAGTTTGGAACAAGTCTGCAAAGACTTCGCAGACGTGTTCACCACCGAACTGGGAGAGTATAAGGGGCCACCAATTGCATTAAGGTTAGATCCTTCTGTCGCACCGATTAGGATCAAGCCTCGTCGGGTGCCGTTCGCTCTAAAGCACAAAATTAATGCTGAATTGGATAAACTTTTGCAGCAGGGCATCTTAGAGCCTGTGGACAGCAGTCCATGGGAAACCCCCATAGTGACGCCACTTAAGGCCAACGGAGAGGTCAGAATCTGCGCTGACTATAAGTGCACACTGAATAAAGCGCTGCAACAACATTCCTATTCTGTGCCAGTAGTCAGCCATATTTTGGCATCTTTACAAGGGGGTTGCATTTTCACTAAACTTGATTTGGCCCAGGCCTACCAACAGCTGCCGGTGGATGAAGCCACAGCAGAGGCACAAACCATTGTGACCCATCGGGGGTTTTTCAAGATGTGCAGGCTACAATTCGGCATTAACGTAGCACCAGGTATCTTCCAGAGTGTCATGGAGCGAATGCTCAGAGACCTCCCAGGCGTATGCCTGTACTTCGATGATGTCCTCATCGCAGGGGAATCAGTAGAGAATCTAGCTGAGAGACTCAAGGCTGTGTTGTTGCAGTTTCGCAAAGCGGGCCTGAAACTCAGGAAAGATAAGTGCAAGATTGGAGTCACATCCACTGAGTTTTTGGGGTTTTGCATAGACGCGAAAGGTATACACCCTGCTCAGTCTAAGCTGGAGGCGATCCAGCAAGCACCCAGTCCCAAAACAAAAACAGAACTCCAAGCGTTCTTGGGACTGTTGAATTTCTATCACGCATTTCTTCCCCACAAGGCAGCTGTGGCGGAGCTGTTACACCGGCTCCTTGACAAACAGGCTACTTGGACATGGACGAGTGTCCACGGAAAAAGCTTTGCTGCAGTCAAAGCATTGCTTTCCTCAAATGCGGTCTTGGCTCATTTTAATGAGCGGCTCCCTGTTTGCATAGCGTGCAATGCTTCCCCGTATGGGATCGGAGCTGTTTTAAGTCATCTTAAAAAAGATGGGACTCAGGTCCCGATAGCCTATTACTCCAGAACCCTGTCTGCCGCAGAGCGTAATTATGCGCAGATAAATCGAGAAGCATTGGCAATCATAGCGGGCATCAAGAAGTTCCATGACTTCTTGTATGGCCGCCGTTTCACGGTCTTCACAGACCACAAGCCACTGTTGGGGCTGTTTACAACTGACAAGCAGACACCTCACATAATATTTCCTAGGATGTTGAGATGGTCCATATTCCTCTCTGCATATGATTTTTGCATGATTCACAAGCCGGGCAAAGAGATGGGCCATGCAGACGGCCTAAGTAGGCTGCCTTTAAGGGATATAGAGCCTGATCCTGCCCCGGCAACCCATATCCTTTCCATTCAGGATTTGCCTGAATCCCTCCTCCACGCAGGGGATGTAGCAGCGGAGACAACTACTGACAACACGTTAACACACATGTTAAACTGGGTGTTATCAGGATGGCCGGACACATGTCCAGGCACAGAATTTCAGGGGTTTTGAAGGAAAAAATCGGAACTCTCCACTTTTAAGGGGTGTTTACTGTGGGGCAGTCGGGTAGTCATCCCGACCTCACTGAGGACTAGAGTCCTGGTATCTCTGCATGAGGGACATCCGGGAATAGTCCAAATGAAGGCGATTGTGCGCAGTCACCTGTGGTGGCCAGGGCTCGATAAGGAGATCGAAGCCCAGGTACAAGGGTGTCACATTTGCCAACAGTCCAGGCCAGAAATGCCCCAAGCTCCCATCCATAGGTGGGAAACAACACAGGATCCTTGGTCGAGGATCCATATCGACTACACTGGCCCCTTTCAGGGGCAACTCTTTCTTATTGTGGTAGACAGTCACTCTAAGTGGCTGGAGGTGGTTCCAGTGTCTGCTGCCACATCCACTATCACCATCAGGGTTCTGCATGGCATTTTTGCCACTCATGGACTGCCGGACATAATTGTCTCCGACAATGGAACTCAATTTACTTCCTCGGAATTCCAGTCCTTTCTGTGGGCAAATCTAATCCAGCACGCTACGTCGGCGCCATTTCACCCGGCATCAAATGGTCAAGCAGAACGCATGGTGCAAACAACGAAAGACTCTTTGAAATGACTAATGCACGGCAACTGGCATCATCGGTTGGCTGACTTTCTCTTGTGCCACCACACCACTCCATATACTGCTACGGGCAAAAGCCCCGCGAGCTCCGATGGGGTCGCCGGCTTATCACTAAGCTGGATAGGTTACATCCGGACCGCATTGCATCACAGGTGTCCCAACCATGGGCCTGAACTTGGGCGATCCGGTTTGGGCTCAAAACTATGGGCCTGGTAACGTGTGGGTGGTGGCTGTCATTTGTAGGGTCACCGGCCCTCTCTCATACGAAGTGGCGTTGGAAGACGGTCGGGTGCTGCGGCACCATATCAACCAGCTTCGCTGGAGGCTGCCACGCCACTTTTCCGCTCCTGGCTCTGCTCTGGGGGGGGGGGGAGAAAGCTCCCGAGATTGATCGGGACGGTCAACAAGACCCGGAATATGGCTCATCGCAAACAGCGATTGAGGGGTTTGCCTTCGAGGCGGCTCCTGACTCAGGCACCACTCGCAGGGGACATTGCGTGAGTTGGGTTTTTCCAGCCTCTCCACGGGGGGGGGTTGCCCATCTGGGACATGGCCCCCTTTCACGCCTCTACATGGGGGGGTGCCCATCTGGGACACGACCCCCAACCACCTGCTCCTGAAGATCTGGGGAACACCACCCCTCTTCAGGGGAACGGCACTCACCCCAAATGGCACGCAGAGCTGGACCAACAGGTCAGCCTGCAGGTCCCAACTCCGACTGTTTCAAACGGGTCCCCAAGTCCTGGTCTGCCGAGCCCGGTGGGCAAGCTTGCAGATCAGGCAACCGCGGCACTTCCGCGGAGATCGGAGCAAATCAGAGGACCTCCGAAATTCCTCAAGGAGTACGGGAGGGCTCTGTCTGCACTAGCTTAGTGTTCAGAGTTATTGCTAGCATTGTAGCATGCCAGAGGTACAAAAATACTGTACACAAGTTGGCATTGTCCGTAGTGTTTTCAAAAGCTTCCATTAACTGCTTGCGGTACCAAAAGCCTTAATGAACAAAGGAAGAGTGCCTCGTCCTACAAGGTCGCAGGCTGGGCCAAGGTTATGGGAGTAAATGGGTAGCATCCAGCCGGGGGCGGCTCACTAAAGTTACTTAATAAAATAGGGTACTGTATGCTCCTCACTAAGGGGGGAGGGGTGTAATGGACTCAGTTGTTTATGGCAGCAGGTGCAGGGTGGCCACGTGACAACTGCGGAGACAGAATGTCTGGGGCCCGGGCAGACTTGTTATTTTAGCGCGGGAGAAATCCCTGCATTCATTGGTTAAGATTAACCAAAGCTCCGTGTATAAAAAGGAGGGAGCTAGTTTCGTTTTCTGTTCTGTTCTGTATGTAATAGTAATGAATAAACCTTGTTATTGTTAAACCAGTCTCTTCGATGTCTACCCAATCGAAAACAGAACACTAACAAAATGCAGCAGGCCTCACATGTAAACTAGACTGTAATTCTTTCCTCATGGGACCACTCTGCTGATGGCCAGGTTCAAAAGATTTCAGGACCTGAACAGACTATGTATCAAGTCATTGGAAAGAATCTGCCTAGAAAACTTGGCACTTCTGGTGAGCCATAACAGCGAACAGTGTTGAGGTTATGGAGGGGAATGAACGATCCGGACTGAAGTACTTTTAAAAAATAGTGACAAGTAAGCAGAGTTGGATTGCTAAACTTTCATACGAATGTCAGTCCCTATTGGAGATGAAGTTATTTAGTGAGAGAGGAACTGTCGAGAAAACTATTCTGGAGAGTCTGCATGGCCTTGGATTACTATGGGGGAAAGAATCAACAACAGAGGCGCTGGCGATTGACACGGAGAGTGAGAGATCGGCTACAATGTCTGGAGGAACAGGGAAGAAGAAAGGGAATTACTGGAGGTGGAAACAGCATCGTGCTCAGTGTTTTGAGCAGCAAAGGCAGCATTTTGGGTGGCAGGGGCAGAGTGAGGTGGCAGCCGTTGCAGCTGGGAAATTTCCCTCTTTGGAAGAAGAGGAGGAGGTGTGACTGAAAGAGGAAATGTGGCAAACGCGGAGGCCTAACATCTAGGCTAAAAGCTAGACCTTACAGAGTGTCACTTCCATCTATTTTGTTTGCAAATGCTCGCTCCTTAGAGCCAAAAATAGATTACTTGAGGCTAGATTTAACAACAAACCGGGAGGTGAGTAACTACTGTGTCATCATTGCAACAGAAACTTGGTTAAAGCCCTCTGCCCCAGATAGTGCTGTTAGCTTGATGGGACTTTCAACATTTTGGCGGGTCCGGAGTTTTGTTCTTAGTGGCAAATCCCGGGGAGGGGGTGTCTGTTTTTATAGATGGTGTAATAATGCCAAGATGGTTTCAAGTCTGTGGTCCCCTGATGTGGAGCTTCTGACCATCAAATACAGACCCTTCTATCTATAGAATTTTCTGTTATCATTATCACAATTGTGTATATCCCCCCTGATGCAAACAGAGAAGAAGCCCTGAATGTTCTTTATCATACCATCAGTGACTTACAAACCACTCACTCAGAGGGTGCATTTATTGTAGTGGGGGACTTTAATTTAAGTTGATTTGAAAGCTACTCTGCCACATTTCCATCAGTATGTGGACTTTGCAACCAGAGGGGTCAATACACTGGATCTTGCTTATTCCAACATCAAGAATGCATTCAAAGCTATCCCCCGCCCTCACCTGGGCCCTTATGACCATCTCTCAGTACTGCTTATTCCAGCATATAAACCTTTATTAGTCAGAGTGAAACCTACAGTAAAGCAGGTGAGGGTTTGGACAGAGGGAGCTATAGAAGCATTATAAGACTGCTTTGAATGCACGGATTGGGGCATGTTTTAAAAAGCAGCTACTGATAACCAACATATAAATGTTGAGGAATATGCCACCACGGTGTCTGCATATATCCAAAAGTGCATAGAGGATGTCTATATCCTTAAAAGCATTGTTGTGAGGGCGAATGAAAAACCATGGCTGACTTATGAGGTCCGCAAGATGCTGAAAGCACAGAATGTGGCTTTTAAATCCGGCGACATGCTGGCACTTAGAACAGCCAGGGCTAATTTGAAAAGTGCCATAAAAGGTGCAAAGCAAGCCTATTGCCAGAAAATTCAGAACGTTTTTCAGGACCCAACAAACACCAGGCGAATGTGGCAAGGAATCCAGGCCATTGCGGATTATAAGGTGGCTCCATCAAGATGTAAGGACAACACAGACTTCCTAAACAAACTGAATACATTTTTTGGGAAGAGTTGAGGCATCAAATAACACTCCTGCTAAGAAAGCTGTGCCCCATCCTGAGCAAGTGCTTAGCTTTGATGTCACCTCTGTCCGGAATACACTGCGGAAAGTTAACATTTGGAAAGCAGCAGGTAGATAATAACCCTGGACGTGTTCTTAGGGAATGCGCAGATGAGCTGGCTTGTGTTCTCACAGTTATTTTCAATCTCTCATTGCAGCAGGCAGTGGTCCCATTGTGTTTTAAGACAGCCATCATTTTGCCAGTGCCAAAAAAGTCCACCATTACAGGCCTCAATGATTACCATCTAGTTGCACTGACATCCATCTCAAATGCTTTGAGAAGCTGATAAAGGACATTATTGTATCTAGCCTATCTAGCATTTGACCTGCTTCAATTTGATTACCAACCAAATCACTCTACGGAGAATGCTATTTCTTCTGTTCTCCATCTGAGCTTGAAGCATTTAGAGGAAAGAAATACTGATGTGCATTTGTTGTTTGTCAACTTCAGTTCGGCATTTAACACAATTATTCCCCAGCATCTAGTAGACAAACTGGGCCTTTTAGGCTTAAACACTCCTTTGTGCAACTGGATTCTTGATTTTCTTACTAACAGGCCCCAATATGTGCGAGCTGGAACAAATATTTCTAACACCATTTTCTTGAGCACAGGTACTCCTCAGGGCTGTGTCCTAAGTATGCTGCTGTTCACCCTGTTGACCAATGACTGTTGTGCTAGGCTTGCCACCAACCATATTGTGAAGTTCATAGATGATACAACAGTAGTGGGCTTTATTCATGATGACAATGCTTACTGCAAGGAGGTTGAGGGTTTGGTGAACTGGTGTAAGGAAAACAGCCTAATTTTAAATACTGGAAAAACCAAAGAGATCATTGTCGATTTCAGAAAAGGCAGCCACACTTCTCTGTGCATTAATGATTCACCTGTGGAGATGGTTTCCTGGGTGTGCAGTTAACAAGTAGGCTAGCTTGGTCGCTCAACAGTGAGACACTGGTGAAGCGGGCACAGCAGCTCCTGCATTTTCTGCATCGCCTGAGAAAAGCACATCTTCCTTCCCCTATCCTTACCACTTTCTACAAAGGGACGATTGAGAGAATCCTGTATACAACATCACAGTCTGGTTTAGAAGCATCACTGCTTCAGACAGGAAGGTAGTGCAGAGAGTGGCGAGGATGGCTGAAAAGATTATCCCTTCCATCCAGGACATAGCACATAAGCGTTGCTTGAGCAGGATCTGGAACATTGTCTGGGACACTACACATCCTCTTCACGACCTGTTTTCCTTGTTAACTTCTGGGAGGAGGCTCCGTGATATCTGAAGCAGAACATCCAGATTCAGTCACAGCTTTGTTCCATACAGTATTAACCTTGTGAACTCTAAAGCTTCCTCCTTCCATTATGTATTCAAGATGGACAGTGGTTAATATTTATATGTTACTTATATGTAAGGATGTAGGTCTATACATATATTGTATATAGTATGTTTAAATGTGTGTTATGTATGTGTACACTTTGAGAGCAAGCAACTAAATTTCATTTTTAATGTGTGCCATTGTGCCCACATTAAAAAAAATGACAATAAAGGTTATCTATCTACTTTCCTGTAAGAGAAGAACACATGTGCAGTTTACTCACATGTGCTCTATACAATTGGATATTTTGTGAGTGGATAACAGGTTTTTGCAGTTGACTTGCGATTGGCTGGGAGTCATGGAATTTACAGCTGTGAATGTTTGCCTACATGGACTCTAAATTTGACTCACCCATCTTCTAATCATGGTGGATTTTTTTCATTATTCTTTAGTTTTCTTTAAAGATTACGAACCTTTTGATTGGCAAATTTTATTGAAATCACTGGGTGAGGCTCCTTCAATCCTTTAAAAATCTCTCTAGAAGACTTCTCTCTTTGTAGATTCCAAATTGTTTTATGAAACATCTTCTCTTCTCTTCTGTCAGATACATCATTTCTCCCTCCCAGCAAAATATATAGTTTTTTTCGGACAAACCGGTCTGGTTGATGCACCTTGGTATTTTAACTGCTATACTGCAGTTATACTTTATAATCACTTTTGCCTTGCAGCCCCCCAAACTAGGGGCATTAAACAGACTCAAGTCGCTACTGCGATACATTACAAATTCAAGTTTCTTTTTTGTTGACAAAGAGTTAAAGAATTAAATGGGAGACTTGAATAGCTATTTTGGGCTCATTCTGCACTCATCAGCAAGCCACACCCAGGCCGCAGGCTGCCCAGGTTTGAATCCCATAGAGGGTGTGGCTTGCTGATGAGGGCAGAATGAGCCCGAAATAGCTATTCAAGTCTCCCGTTTAATTCTTTAACTCTTTGTCTAACTCACTGCTTCTGCTTGACTATTGTTACCTGGTTTAATATTTGTTTAATAAATCAATATCAAGGTATATTTTGGGCTACTAGTCAGATTGAATGGCATCTGTGTTGGCTCTGATCCATGAGAATTTACTGGGAAGGTGTGGAAATAAACCACGGTAATTTTCCAATATCTTCTTGCTCATTGGAGAACACCATAGATAAAGAGACCTTTTATATTCTAAAAAGCTTTATTTAGCTTGCCTTCAGTCTAACAGCATGATTTCTAATCTATAATAGACATTTTAGCTATAGTTTAACCTCTCAATCATTTCAGTACCTGTTATTTACTCATGTGCTTAATAATCAACATAGCAGGGTTCAATTTTTGTACAGGGCTGCTTCTGTTATGCTTGTATTAGAATTCTTTTGCTGAGATTCCCCACAAAGTACTTATTTGCATACAAAGGTCACATACATTTGTATTAATGATCCTAGAATTCAAAAGCAGCTGGCCTGTGTATAATTTGCTGGGTAAATTTATTAAGATATACTTCTTTCAAGGTCAAAAGTTTCCCTGTAGAGTATGAGTTCAGTTGCATGTTTGAAAATAAATGTTCTAACATACCAGCCAACCAGGCCCAGGATCACTAATGATAATAGTTGTAGATAGAAGAACCCAGATCATTATTATCTGTATGCTGCAGTATTCAAATGTTGCACAATTTCCTGCAGTGAAGCATTTGGATCAGCTGACAAACCCATGCTAAATTTACTTTTTGAATGGTGGGTTGGAAATAAATCAATTCAAAGGGTAAACAGGAATTACTATTGATACAAGTATAAAGGATTTCATTGTTTTCACCTAATACATTAAAATCATCCTCATGTAATATCACCAATTCAGTGTCCGCAAAGTGACAGGCAGTGTGTTTCCTGGTTAGGAGGTTCCCGTACTCTGTGAGGGAACCAGAGTCCTCCCGGACATCTTTCTTTTGTCTGAAAACTGACAGGTGGAGCGGCAGAGTTTGGCCGCAAAGGAAGACCTGGCTAAGCTAATTGAACCCCACATTGGAAGGGGAACATGGGAAGCTATAGCTCGGGGGTTGTGACAGGAACCCCATAGGAGAGTTGCTTGTGGCGTGGGACGAGAAGTGAGTGCCCATCCTAGCCGGTATGAAGAAAAAATGATGAAGAGAAATTTGTGAAGAATGGGCTTTGCTCAGGGCTTTGCTGGGAAACCAATTTGGCTAAATAAAGGTACTTAAAAGAAAAAGGGAAATAAAATATAGGAATAGTGATTCTCTCTCTCTCTTTCTATGCAACCACATTTTATGTTTAAGATTTGTGTCTTCCCTAATTTGAGCTAACTAAGGTTTATAGTGGGAATGACCAGGATGTGTAAAACTAAGAGTTCTGTTTCCCTTTTCTATTCTCTTTTCCTTGTCTTTGTGTGTGTGTGTATGTCAAAGTCTTTGTGTATGAGGTAAATGTAACTGTTAATTGTATCTAATCCAAAGAGAAAAGAATTTTAAACTTCTGCTAGAAATTCTGCTTAAAATAAGCTACCAAAAGGAAAATACCCTCACTCAGTTTGTCTGGCCAGCAAACAGGGTGAAGAGAAATGTTTTTTTCCTTTTTTTCTCTCTCTCTCTCTGTACTTGTAAGAACAGCCCAAAGTTATCAGGAGGGAATATTTTAAGTTCATCTACAGGAAAAGTTTCGTTCTTTCTTTTCTGAATGTGTTGTAAATGGGTTTTATCTGTGTATCCTTTTCCTGAAAAATGAGGTGTGTCTAGCTACAAGAGCCTCATGAGCTCAAGTTTGCTTATGTAGGGAAATAATCTTCTTCTTAAGTTACTTTTCTTATCCTATCACTAATCAGTTAAACTACTATGGAACTAATCCTGGAACACATAAGCATTTATTTTCAATCTCTAATGTGGTATTTTTATCTAAATTGTGCATTGATAATGCTGGACAAAATGCTGTCATGATGTTTAAATATTTTGAAAACAGATATAAAAGGTAGACTCTCCTGCCCCTGGCAAATTGCACACCTTAAAATATTAAGCTTTTAAAAATTATTTGGAGTTTTCAGCATTCCCAAGCTGCCCAGCATTTTCATGTTGCAAGTCCATAAGTCCTCTTTAATATGTTGCAAACGTTCAGTTTCAGAAGTGAGACTTTTGTGAGATTTTTTTGTTGTTCTCTTACCAGAATCCAGCCTCTTTTGTCCTCATCTGTGGTGTCCCCATTTTGTCTATCTGTTTCTTTAACAACTGCAGTAATGTCTTTTCAAACTCTGCCTGTAAGCTACCCCCCCCATCTACTTCTCCATTTCTTATCTTCTGTTCTCTATGCCTTTGTCTGATCAGCAAAACCTCTCCTGAGAGAGTCCACCCAGAAAGGGGGGAGGGGACCATTCTCATGTCTTTCAGCCCTGCACAGATGACCCCCCACAACCTTTGGAAGCAGAGCACACTGACCCAGATCTGCCTCCATTCATTTGAACCAGGAAATGGGTTTTGATCCTAGAAAGCCACTATGCCACCAGAGTGAAACAGATCTTCCCAAGTCCTACCGTCACGCAGATGCCTGTGAAAGCTGCAGAAGAAGGAAGGAGGCCTGGAGCCATTGGCCCCCATGTGAAACCTCAGAAGACAACAGGGAAAGACTATGGGGGGAGGGTAGAAACTCATCGTAAGGCTTTCTTTCTTGCCACATTTGTATTGTAATTAAGCAGTTGAATAGATTCATGGAGGGATGGCATTTGGGAATGGTTGGCATAGCAAGTACTGAACATTTTGGACTTCTGTCAGGTGTGAGGGAAAATTTGTCAAGGATATTTGTATTACATGTTTTGTAGAAGTAGCTGCATGCACACACACATGTACACAATTCAGAATCACACTGAGTCTATCCCCATCACCTACCTTCAGTAAAGCTCCAGCCTGATTCTTACTCTGTGGCATTAAAGCTTTATGTGCACAACTTCCTGCAAATTCCAAGGGGGAGGGAATCAGGCCCCTTCAGGCGATTTGCAATTCATATGCTCTCACTGAGGAGGGAGCAGAAAAGAGATCTCCAAAACCAAGCCCAGAATGTGTTGCACTGGTGGACTCAGAGTGGGAATCCTAGTGCTCACTGTGCGCAATTTAAGAAAATTAATAGTCTGGCTTGCACACTGGCTTAACCTGTTATGGTTCCGAAGGAAGATGCTTTTCAAAGAAACCTGAGGCATTGTTTTCCTTTAAGAATCTTTATTTTGCAACATAGCTTCGGCACATACAAAGCGGATGCCAGAATCTGAATTTCTCTGGCTTGCGTCTATCTTATCTTACTAAACTCCTCCCTTATTTTACAGTCATGAGTCACATCTTCCAATTAGGCTGGAGGCCAAAGATTCACTTCCGTTCCTATCCTGCGCTTTCCTCATAGATCTCCTCCCTTTCTGTCATCTGAATTAACTCTAAAAATACCAGACAGTACTGCATATCTCAGTGATGGCGAACCTTTTAGAGACCAAGTGCCCAAACTGCAACCCAAAACCCACTTATTTATCGCCGGGTGCCAGGTGGGTGTGGCCCACTGGGTGGGCGTGGCTGTGGTGGTCATGGCAGAATGGGTGGGTGTGGCCAAGGTGGGCATGGTCACCTCGATGTTCCTCCTGTGGGGGCCGGGCAGGGTTGGGTGAGATCCAGGGGGTCTCTGGCAGGTGGGGCGGTGGCAGGAGGCTCGTCCTGCAGGGCAAGGCCAGGCAAAGCGAGGCAGGGCGGGGGTGCCATTGTCGCAGGGCAAGGTGATGCAGGGGCCAGGGCGGCTGCTGCCTGACACCATCGGCCCCGCACACAGAGGCCAGCGAGTGTATGGGGGCCAACAGTGTCTGTCAGGAGCCACAGCCTGCTGGCCCCTCAACCGGCGCACTCTAGGGCTCCGCAGCCCGCTGCCAGCAGTTCAGAGAAGCCGCCTCTGAGTTTGATGGCCGGCCAACAGCTGAGGAGGCGATGCAGTGGGTCGTGCCTGGGAAAAGGAGAGCATGCGAGGCCAGGAGGGATGGGATGGGGGGGGATGGAAACCAGCAGTGCTGGGATGCATCTGGCCATGTGGGACCTCAGCGAGTTAGCGGGCGGCTGCTTGAAGAGGGATGGTTGCCATTTCCAGGGCATGGCGCGAGTGCCCACAGAGAGGGCTCTGAGTGCCGTCTCTGGCACCCGTGCCATAGGTTCGCCACCACTGGCATATCTTGTCAAAGCAATAATATCATATATTAATAGCGTTGACATAACCTTAATTGGACATCACAAACCTGGATGCACTGAACTAAGAGCTAAGGCAGGAAGCAAGCCTTGAAAAATGGGCAGCCAGTGGTTATGTACTGAGGAAAAACATGGCTGTGAAGAATTTTGGGAGGCATGTGCTTCAAAAAACCTGACTGGAAGGTCAAAGTGACATCCAACATCTGAAAAGAATTGGCACAGAATATTGGACACTATAAATTTCTTTCCCATCTAACAGAACTTTTGCCCTGACTTTTAGACCTTTATGGGTTGGAAGCTCCCCTTTTGGGAGCCACTGCAGGGATCTTTTTCTGCTGCCTCTATTAGTGTCTTTCCCCACATTTTTTGCATTAAGTTTAAAAGCTTGTTTTCCCACATCCTGGAGCCCCATAGAAGTGCCCATCAAGTCTCTCTGACCAGATCAATTTTTTTTTTTAAATATATTTTATTAGATTTTTATAGGGGTAAAAGGGTTACATCAGAGTGCTTAGGAACCACCGTGGAGGTGGGTATATTGAACATCCCAAAAAAAAGAAAAACAATCACAAATATATAGCCCAAATCAATTCATTTAAAATTCCCTCTCTAATTCCCTCATTTAGTCTTGCATATTCAAATTAATACATTTCTACATAAGCTTCAAACAATCCTATCAAATATCACTCACATTTCAATTCTAAAGATCCAGGTCCTGTTTTTAAGCTTTACTAACTTACAATTACCATATTCCAATTGGCCTTAGATAGACATATTATTAACACTTCGGGTGTCCTTTTTTTTTTTTTACATAGTAATTATATCTGGTATATTATTCCCGCAGTAATATTCTTATATTTTCTTCATTAATACCATTTCTTCTCTTGTCACCCATCCCTCTTATTCTCCTTCTATTTCAAAATAATTATCTTAAAGTAAAAATATCAAACCAACAAATAGATTTCTATCTAATTTAAGTATATATTCTATCAATTCATCTATATCTATGAAAATCTTTTTAAACCAGTAAATAAAGTTTACCTCTCCAGTAATTATCATATCTAAAACAAAGTATTGTTACAAAGGGTATCCTCTTAGAAATTTCACGTGTTCCATTAGTTATTAACTCAGTCAAAAAATCAAAGCCTTTTTAAACCCATTAAATAAAACTTTAAAATACATTTTTAAATCTAACTCTAGGTTTCTTTCTGTGCCATATCAGTTTCCATAATAAAATTCCTGCATCATCAAACCACAATATTAAAAGGTCCATATTCTTTAATGCTTCAAATTGGTCAAAGTTCTCTTTCCTTTCTTCTAGTAGCCTTTGGATGGTAAAAGCCGTTTTATTCCATGTTATATTTGCCAGTTGTTTATCCACCTTATCACAATTTTCAATAACTTGTATCTGAGTGTCAGTCTCTGTTGATGTTAATGCTTCAGACATCTCCGTTAAAGTTATTCTTTGATCGTCAAGCTTCTCCATAGATTGCGTTTGGAGTTGTATAAAGTTAATTTGTTCTTTGGTTTCCACAGTTTCTCTCAGTGTAGTTTCATAGTTGAGTTGTTGACGTGGTTCCTCTTTAGGTTGTACATATTGTTCACTAATCTCTTTAGCGCCAATCTGCTTCTTCTGCGCTGTTTTTCGGTCTATAATTTGATCTGTCAAAGTTTGAAAGTAAGAGTTCATATCCTCTGTGGCTTCCAGAATTTTTTCCAATATGAGCTCATAGTCCAGCTGTGTGTTAGGTTCCATATCAGTAGTAAAAAGATTTTTTAATCTTTTAGAGAAGGCTCTATTTCGTAGAAATCAAACAAATGTTCACCTCCAATTTTCAACAGACCAGATCACCACACAGCTGTTTCAGTTATCTTATGCTTATCATCTTTTGAAGGTCAAAGCCATCCCCAGCCATAAAAAAAATATACAGTTGTAGTACCACTTTTCGTCACAAGATGTCCTCAGCAGACCATAAAATCTTTTTTTCTTTCCAAGTTAATAGATTTTTTATTTTTCGTGTTGAAAAAGATGAAGAAAGGCCTCTCCAAAGTAATAGATGCGTAGTTATAACAATAATAATCAAGAATAAAATGTTTTCAGGTCCCCTCAGTATTCCAAAATTTAAATAGTCCATAAAAATTAACTGGTTTATTTTTTATTTTTCAAAGCTGTTTTTCCCGAATGCCCAAACGCTGCTCCCTCACAGCAGGGAAGTAATTCAAGCACAAAAGCTTTTGACAGGAGAGTAATTAGGGAAAAAAGGGGTAGGAAAGGTCTCACCCGGATTCTCCATGGGGGTTCTTTACGCTTAGTTGTTCTTCTGGCTTTCAGCTGGTGCGGCGAAGTGATCGTCCATTTTGCTGGCCGATCTTTCCTCCGACGGCCCTAAGGAGATAGCTCGAACTAAGGAGAGCTGCCGCCCTTCCCCAGTCAAGCAGGGGCCTCCTCAAGCGGTGGTCGCCTCTACGGGGTGACTTTCGACCCGGTTAAGGGTCTACCGGCAGAGGGAAAGCAGCCGGTAGGAGAGACGGCTCTCTCCGTGCAACTGCGCGTGCCGCGATCCGGAACCGGAAGCCTGACCAGATCAATTTTTATCTTGTGCCAGTAAAAGTGTGTCACTCACACTCTTATGGAACAAAGGGGGTATTATTATGGGAAGAATCCAGAGAAAGAAATATTTTGGGGAATATTAAAAAGGCAGAATATATTTCCCCAAAGGAATAATGGAGAAGATCTTAAAAAAGACAGAAACCAGCCCCCAGAAACCAGCCCCAGCCCCTCTCTCCCAAGCAGAAACTATGTAGAGGCCAGCTTTTAGAAATGCAGATGTAATAATCCATTCAGGAAGGTTGGAGCCAGGAAGCTATTAGGAAGACAAAGACACCTAAAATCTACATACCCCCACCCAAATTCTAAGGACAGGGACATAATAGGATTAACCCACCAATACCAAAAGGACACACTCAGACTCAGGTCAAAGTACATGACACAGGAAATACAAAGCCTCAAACAGGAACAGGAAACAACCTCAAGAGCCCCAGAAGGTATAAAAACCCACCATACCCTGCTACATGAGGTCCGTTTTTCCAGAGCCATCTTTCTGTCTGGCTCTCCTCTTCAATAAACTGCAACTTTCTTTCTAAAGCAGTCTTCATTTTGATTATTCCCAGCTTGGACTGGACTCTGATGAAGATTTTTATTTCGACAATATCATGCCATTTGGTCATGTTCCAGGAAGATAATCTGCTGTATCACAACAATAATTGAATTGATATTATCTCAGAAATATTCTCAACCACTAGGAGTGAAAATATTTGGGACTGTTCCATTTTATCAGTAGAGGTGTATGTTGTGGCATTAATTTTAAATAATTTCAGCCTGTTCAATTTTGAGGAGCAATAATTATTTAGAACATCTTGTTTGGACAGCTTTAATGGCTTTTGAGACTTTTGGTCTCATTACAACATAGATTACTAATTTTTTCTAAGTCTCTATACTTAGTAAGAGAATCAGTTCAACTCTAAAACATGTCCTAATACTATAGCAATGAGCCTGAATGAGCTCATGGTTTCTATATAATACATTGCATTTCCTTTTCCACATGACTTTGCTTTGGAAAGTAAAATATATAGGGCCACTATTGGAAAGTAAGACTATCAGGTCTGAGTTGCACAATCTGGATGACCCTTAGATGGCAGCAAATATAAACTTTAAGTCTATTGTATTCCTAAAGAAAAGGGAAATTTGCAATCCTATCTTAAAGGGGGATATATTTCTAAGCATTAGTCTAATATTAAAAGCAACAGGCTGAAAAGAAATTCAGTGACAAGAAATAAGAGACACCAACACATATAAATTGTAAGATGTTTCTTTTTAGAATTCAAGCTTACATAATAATCTATGCTCACTATAGTCATAATTGCATATTAATATCTGCATACAAAAGCTATGTAAAATTATATTTTTCCCAAATATACAAATTTCTCTTCAGGTAGTTTAAAACATTTATGATCACATATTTAATATAGTTTTTAGGCTGAAAAAATATTACCATCTAGCATATATTTAACACTGTTTGAAAGGGGGAAAAAACAGAACAAAATGAACAAAACATTTAAATTTTATCCCAAAATCTTCAGCCTTTCTAATAAATCTGTGTACTTCCAAACTTAGTCTGAAGAAATCCAAACCATAACAAGGCTAATCCAAAGCTCAGCAGCATCTATCTTAATAAAATGAAAAGAAACAAAACATCATTTTGTGGAATTCTAAAATAATTGACATAAGGAAAGAATAGGTTAAAGAATTAAATGTTTTTTATCAATCCATAGTATGATCTTATTTCTCACTTTCATAATTTCAGTTGCAAAATTAATATTTTCAATTGTGCTCAATAATTTACATCAATTCCATCTACATGTATGTAGATTTACATTTGATTGTCTTGTGCATAAATAACAATTAGCTTTATAAAGTTAAACTGTGCAAAAAGTCACAAACAGCTTTTTACCTGCACAATACTGCTTCTGAAGGCAACATAGTTGAATGAAGATTAATATACAGAAGCAAGGCAGACTCTGCATTTGATAGCACTTATACAACACAGTGAAAACTTAGTGAGAAAGGCCAAAGCTTTTTTAGAATTATTGTAATCTGTATTTATGTTTTTGTGTTTTTAAAAAGAAATCCTATTTTATTTTAAATTAGTTATCTGGTTTATTTTTTTGAGGAAAATAAATCCCTCCTACTTAGGATATTACGTTTCTATAAAGGTTTATATGAGTCATATCATCCTAATATCACAAGGAAAGTTTTGATAAATCAAACTAGCAGAAATTACAAGAGAACATAGCAAAATGTCTCCTATATGTCTTGCTATTTCAAAACTGCAAAAGGACAAGCAAAGAAATATTTCTTAGTAGATCATGAATGAGTGCCCAACTTTTTCAACATTTTTCATAACTATCAAAATGAGGCAGAAACTTGTTCTGGCACAAATGGCTGATAGTGAATTGCCCATTTTATTCATCTTTTTAAAAAAATCCTATGGACTGCACTTGTTTTCTAATAAAGCAAGAACTGAATAAGTCTCACAGGTTTTGAGTCTAATTTTCAGCAGAGGATAGAGGTTATAAAGACCTAATCCTACAAAAAATATTGACTCCATCTGAAAAGCCTTAAGATTTAAAAACCTTAAAAATGATGTTACTGACAATTTATGTGGCATATCAATATGATATCTACATTTTAAGATTACATAGCATAGAATACATCATTAACAACAATGTGCTCATTTTGTGGTCTATAGAGCTGATTTCCTTCCAACCATTTTTCTTTTGACTTTGCATTGCCTTTTTAATTCCACTGCAGTACATTAACACAAAGATAAATCACAAATGTTCAATATCTGATTCTGACACCTATATTTTGGCACAGTGCTATTGTTTTTAAAATGGCTAACTCACTGTAGAGTCCATCACTATCTTCTCTTCCAATTTAAAAACATTATGGAACTCAATTGCAACTCAAACCCACGGCAGCTTAAATAATTATCATTTAGAACAGGACACATTAAGATAACAATTATTTTTAAAAAGAGAAATAATATTTTATACAATGCTCCACTTGATACTATACCTACAGCAGAAAACAAACCTGAACAGCATGGGACATCATAAACAATCAGAATTAAAGCTGCATAGTCAAAAACTCAAGATGTTTTGTAGTCAGTCAAAGACCTCCCCACAAAGAATAAATGGGTGTACAATTTACCTCTCCTTATGAAATCATTATGAAAGCTATAGCTGAAGATGCTGCCAGATGTTTCTTAAAATCTTATACCAGTGCTTGCAGGATTTATTTATCGAAAAGAAACCCGAGGTATCAGATTTTAATAATTTAAAATAATATGTTTCTCTGGTGTGACTAAAAATGGAAACCATTGTAACATGAGCAGACTTCACATGAAAAAAAAAGAGCAACTGGAATCCTGGGGTTGGGATATCCATTAATGAGAGATTAAGCTTCTACAAATCAAAATGTGGCTCTTGAGTTCTGAAGAATTGTTGTCTGAATAGCATAAAGCACATTGAAAATCAAATATGAACCAATTTCATGTATTTTTGTTTAAATGTGGGCTAAGCTTTAGAATACCACATCATAAAGAGCTAGTGCAAATCAAAACATAGCATTCATTAGATTGTGATCTTAGTTTGTTATATGTTTTATACATAACATATTATAGTTTTCTAGAGTTAGAACTGTTCTACAGTAATAGGGAGATTTCTTACTAATCAAGATAAATGGATGGGAGTAGATATTCTCTTCTTATAGTAATAGATTATTGAAAAGCTGTGGAGTATCACGTTGGATCCAAGATTCTTTCCTTGTCCCCTTCAACAAAAGAAAACTTTGGACTTCTTCTGAAAAATAATCCTAGATTCTATGTATTACTTTACTTTGAAAAAAATCTCAACATTTCCACGGGTACTTAAGGCCAAAGGTTAAGTGAGGTACTCTAGTCATTACTGGATGCCCCTTTTCTGTTAGGTTATGATCTTCGACAGGTTTACATGGAACTAAACATTAATATAGATATTTATATTTGGGACAGAGAAGATGAATAGCAATACTAGAAAGATTTTAAAAATAATAACTATTTGTGTTGTGATGTAAACCAGCTAGAATACAATCTTACCTATAAAGTTAATAACAGATATGCACATCATGCATTTTTTTGCAGCAAAGTAAAAAAGAGATGGAGATTTAAAAGTAAAAATGGCATAGGAAAATAAGATAAATCCCCTCTCTATGGCCTTTCTACTGCCACTAGGTGATCTTCTGGCATGTTGACATGTCATGACACTGCACACATGTATGAAAAAAACTACAGTTTGCAATGCAATAGTGCAATGCTGTCATTATTTTGATGAAAACATCTGGTCTAATGGACACCTCCCTTGCCCATGAAGCCCCATAGAACAGCATTCCCCAACCTTTCCAGGTTGACGGCTCCGTGTGGGGGGAAAGGGGAAGAGGGGATGGTTTTGTGCAAGGGGCAGATGTGCACATGTATACATACACAGCTCCATTTGTGTGAGCGGCGTGCTCGTGCATGTGGAGCTGCAAGTGCCGGTGCCCACCACTCGTGAGAGCGGGGCTATAAGTGCTGGCGCCCACTGCTCATGTGAATTGGGCTGCACACGCTTGCCAGTTCACCTCTCACACAATCCAGTTGCAAATAGGCCATAGCCTGGTACTGGACCGCGGACACAGGTTGGGGACCCCTACCATAGAAGATATCATCCAGGAGAAAAAACAATCCTTGATAAGGCAAACTCACTGACATCTTGATTTAGGTTGCTATAGAACCAAAAATGTTTTACAGAAAGCAAGCTGGAATGTGAACTTTTGTTTTGTAAAAACTAAAATACTGAAGTTAGCCTGCCATTAAGAAGCGTTTCTTCTCTCCAATTCATATAGACTGAAGGTTTTGCTGCATGGTTTCACATTTACTGACAAGAACTACCATTTGTAGACTTAAATCAAGTGTATTTAAGTCATTGAAAATAACTTAAATACAGTACACCTAATTCTGCACTGAGCTCCGATCATGAATGGGTGGCTATTGGGTGCATATACATTGAAAAGACTTCTGTTGTCAGTGGAATTAAGCATGGCTGAAAAGAATATTATAATTCAAATGTTGTCCACAGTGACAGTCTACCTGAGTGCAAATATTACTAAAGAGAACAAAATGATTTGGAATCTAGAATTTCAGCTATTCATTTGGAATAGGATCCAAAAGCTTGAGTGTATCTAATAATTTACATTCTGTCAAATCTTTTTTCTTGAAATGGATTTCCATGTCATGGCATGTGACACTTTGTTCACAAAAAATTAAAGGCCCGTATCTCTTGGTTGTATAAAATGCAATTCACAAATCCTAGGATTCAGGGTACTTTACAGTCACTGAAAGGGTGATGGTATATAGGTAGAAAAAGGATATACGACTATACAGAAGGGAGTGAAAAGGTTTATTACAGACAACTAGAATTAATTTTTGTTGAGCTGGGGGGGAAGGACAGAGAAAACCTTTCTGATGTATCATATTAAATTGGGAAGAATTCATTGCACAGATGTTTTATGGTTTAGGAATTGCATGTGCTAGAAGAGACAAAATGGAGGAACCAGGGAATCTCTTAAAGTCATTATCATGTGAATATTTAAAACATATAAGTGACAAGGGTCCAGAATTACTGAGAATAGTAGTAGTATATCTTCCTACTGACTCAGTTATTTATTAAAATAATTTTTGGCAAGTGGGAGAAATATAGTTAACTATGACTCTAACGCAGGGGTGTCAAACTGCCGGCCGGATGCATCATAGCGAAACCTCACCTACCCCATTGCCGGCAATGGAAAAAAGTCGTGATACGTTGCGACATCACGTGATATTGCGAATATGACATCCCTGCTCTAATGTATCCAAATTACCATTAAGAAGAAAAGAGATCAAGGGCCTTGGCTCTGTGGAAATTTTAAATGTACTTATTCCCTTCCTGTATTGTTTTTGCTTTTGGATTCAATAAACGAGGAAATGAGAAACTGTGTTCATCTGGGAGAAAAATAGGACTCTAACTGCATTTTGGAGTTTTTTGCAAAGGTGGTCCTCACTAAACAACCACAATTCAGATCGGCAGGTTGATTAAGTGAAGCATCATATGACTGTAGTGTATTTAAGGTGTCACTCCCACTGCTAAGAAATCACCCATGGTCATTAAAGTGAGATATCATGTGATTGCAACTTGTGATTTTACTGCTGGCTTTTTTATTAACTCTGCGTGATGGAAGCTGGCTGTGAAATGCACAAACGGCAATCATGTGACTGTGGAACGCTGTGTAAAGCACTCAAATGTCAATGACATACGGATGCTGCAATGGTCATAAGTGCAAGGACCAATAATAAAATTACTTTTTCAGTGTCACTGTAATTGAACAGTTGCTAAACAGGGCAGCCATTAAAAGAGGATTACCTGCAATTGAATTTCTAAAATATAACAACCTGAAAATGATGATAAAATTATGATTACGGGGAGTTTTACTTGGATAAAACTATCTATTCTTAAGCACGGCAAGGTGAAATTAGGCATAGCTAAAGTTGCAATCCTATACCTGGTTCTGGGAGCACACTGCAGAGAACTCAATACATCTGAATTATATTTCAAGTTGTATATAACTGCAACTGATCTCATTTGATCTTCAGCAAGATTAACACTTGCTAGATTGTTCTGAATTGCTCAGCATAAGTCTCGTGTCCAGAAAGTGAGTTAATACTGTATAAAATATGGCAGGATTTATCTATCCATTTTCTTGCTTGCTCAATTTATTTATATTTTATCCATATCTCTCCAAACAATGAGTATAAACATGGGTCGCCTGAGTGCTAGTGAATAAACTTAAAATTCTCGAGGTTAAACTCTCAAAGGATTCACATCGAAAGGAGTAAAGGACACACAACAAACGCAATTGTGACAAGTACCCGCATTGAAGGGATATCTTCATTCATTCATGCCTATTAAAAGTAATCCTCCAAAGGAGGTGGTACAAAATGGGAATGGACCAAAAGTAAGAAGAAAAAACTAGGCAATGGAATGAAATGACACCCAGTAGTGCTATAGAATTTCTGAGAATGTTTCTAGTCTTTTTAATCCTCAAACACTTCCAAGAACAAAGGAGGAAAGAGTTCTGTGGGGCATTCCACCTTCATGTGCAGGAAGCGGCTAGCATGGCAGGCTCCGATCATTCGTAGGTCTGTCACTTTCATCAGCAGTTTTGGCCAAAAGTGTGCAATATGGTGCTTTCTGTAATTAATATAGTGTTCAAACGCCAAGAGGAAACTTTCTTGACACTTTTCTATTCTTTCAATGCTGACAAGACCTGGGCGATCTGTAAATATAAGATTTAGTTAAAAAAAATAAAAGCTGTCATTCACCTTAAAAAGTATATTCCTTCCATTACATTTCCCCAAGCTACATAATTTGAATCTCTGCATGATCCTTGTGAACTAGTAGCTTGGGAAAAGAGACTATTGATAGGAAAAGCAAGCCTGGTTTTTTTTTTGGAGGTATTCCAAATGAACTGTGGCTGGAATGTGTGTGTGTGTTTGTGTGTGTATGTCTTGGCAGAGTCAACAATATCAAAATGGTGTTTACAATCAGCTGATCAAAGCCCAGCCTTTTAAAATTTGCATCATATGCTTAAAAATGTCTGAGGTTTGTGTTACCTGGTTGTGCTAGTTATTTTCACAAAATTAAAATTTACCCCTGTGGATAACTGATCTCTGAGCATATTTAAACTGGATAGAAGTTGGGACCTGTTGCATTCACTGGAAAACTCAATTAGCTGTCAACTTGGATGACATAATGCAACAGTTCACTCTATTGAAGCTGAAATTGCAAACTCTGTTGCAATATTTCAGTTGCCATAAAAGTGATATGTGAGCTATATTGTGTCTAGAAGGGTTTTTCATGGTCTTTGGATTATTCTGTCCACCGCACTCATACCCAAACAATGCTGCTGAAATTTAGTAGCAAATATAAGTGCTTTTTAAACAAAAAAGAAAACAAACTAAAAAGTAGTGCAGTAAGCCCCCACTGGAGGGAGAGAGTCTATCAGAGAGAGAGAAGTAAATAGGCTGAAAGTTGTCTCTTTAATGACTTGATTACATTATTACTTCCAGTTTTTTGAGAGCTGCCAGCTCTCAGAACATTCCTTTTTCCTTATGTATTCTTTCTTTTGTTCAAGATTCATTGCAAAAACAACAGGCTATAACAGTTGGATGACAACCAAATAAAGTCTCTTGCAAGACTAGTTCTTTTCTTCTTTTCTCAATGGTAATTACATTTCTGGAAGACCAATTTTGCTTGTGGTAAGGGAGTTAAGCTTTCTTCCTAGCCTCTCAAGTCATGGTGAGGATTTCATTCTTTCCATTAAAATTGATCTGTGAACTACATCCCTTTCTTGACTTTTCTACTTTTATTCTACTTCCCCCCCCCCAAAGAGCTCAGAGCAATGTGAATTGTTCATCTCAGAGCTCTGTGAGAAGAAGAAAAGGATAAAATGGGGCTGAGAGATACCAACTTCAGACCACATGAGAATTTCAGAGTTGAGAAGATTCTGAATATGATCTAATCACCAAACCACACTGACCTCTGGATTAACAACAGCTATTAGGACCTAAATAACATGTAAAGCCCTTACAACTCCACCAAGAAAAACCTATATAAAAATAAAAAGGGGGGTAAAAGCAAAAGCCAATGTTTTATTTCTACTTCCTGGGTCACTGCATTGGAAAATTCACAGCATCATTTTAAAATAAATTCTTAACACCTATTTGATCTGCTATATCTAAGACAACAACCATGTTAAGTTTTACCCAGGATTCTTTTACGTGCTAGTCCATATGACAAAAATTACGCCATAATTCTTGTCTATGGTCCATATTCATACACAATCACAAGCATACAAGAAATTGGGCTCTGCTAAGGAGCAAGGATAGAATACAGAAAACATAGCAAAGTGCTGGATAGTTTGCCTCACTACAAGTAATCTCACATATCTTCACATACCGTTAATCTCATGTGCTCACACACAATTTAATGTCACTAAAGAACCTAAGCATCTCAAAGTATATCAGCAAAAGACAAAAAAAATCCAAAAACAAAGTTTGCTCATGATAAGAATGGTATAGACTGTCAATTATATCTACATTATTATAAAAGCATGTATAATAGTTTTTTTAAGTTATTGATTTAACAAATTGTTTTTTTTATTCTAAGAAGGAAGTGCAGTTGTTGAATGATTGTTTCTTTGTGGTTCCATTCCTTTCCTCTTTTATCATTACCAATGGATGGGAAATCAAATACATCAGGAATCACAGAGTTTGAGCCCACATAGGGAAAAATTGGCCCCTGGCTTTCTAATGGAATATTTGAAATAGCAAAGGTTTCTGTGGAGATATCTGTCTCCAAACTCATCAAGGAAAATCTGTTGTACTAAAGTTCCTGAATGCCACGAAATCAGCATTGTATAATAAATGATTTTTAACAGTGTTATCTAATTTTTATTATGTTTGTTTGAAAAAGTTTGTGTTAATCTTTCTATAAGCTTTACAGAATCCTTAACTGGTAAGGATGTTGATTCATAATATTTAAAAAATGTTCACACTCACCTGAAGACATCAGCAGTACAGCCTGAAGAAGAGCAACTTCTGTGTCATCAAGGTTGAATGATGATAGCGACATACCCAAGTCAAAAATGGCATCTGATACTACACCAAGACCCCCATTTTTCAACTGGCCTCTTGTTACTGCCATTTCTCCATTTAGTGTTAAGGTCTCACTTTCTGGGTCATAGCGCACTGCTGCTCTGAGGGACATGATCTCCATGCAACAACCTTTCAGAAGTATAATTTGATCTTCACATGGCAGCTGCAAATAATTGCAGGTGGAATAAATTTTCCCACAGAAAAAAATACTTTTATGCACAATAAAAACAAACATAAAAACAAATCTTCCCCATTATAAGGTAAGTCTAGAGACTATCCCTGCCATATTCACAGAAGATTGAGTCCTTTAAACAATTGTTAATAATATTTTCTTCTTTCACTTTAATTTCCATAGAAAATTTTCAAAAAGGAGAAAGATGGAACAGCTATACAATACCTTTGCCTGAAACCATCCATTTAGAAACCCTGTTAATTCCAAACTTTTAAAATGGTTAAGATCTGCTTAGAGGAATATCAGTATATGTACTGTATACACAGTACACCTGGAATTTCTCCTACATGGTAAATGGCTGATCAAAAGCCAATCTACAAGTTATTTTTAAATTTGATTTTTGTTAGGATTAATGATGGTGGTGACTGGAAAGTGAATAAAATTGGCAACTTTGTATTCAAAATATTTTTTCATTGAGCATTATTATTAAACCAGTTTATAAACTGCCAATTCTATAGATTAGAAATAGAAATCAACAGAATATTCAGAGAAGGATACCATCCTGATTTTGTGTGTCATATGGTAATTAATTGTGCTAATAAAAGTCTCCTTTCATGTGGTTACATCTGAAGATATTTATTTTTAACTATGAATGCTTTCTTCCTCTGTCTGTTCAGTGAGGAAGGAGAAATTATTTTTACAGATGTAGTGATTACATTTAGTATTGCCAAAACCATTCTAGAAGGAACAAAAGTTTGCCTTCATAAATTGAAAGCCATATTTTAATGACAGAAGAATTGTTGGCAAGTAGTTGGGCTTAGAAAAAGACAAAATAAGTAAAATAAAAAAATAATTTTAAACAAGACTTCATATGGAAAAACAAATATTATGTTTCCACCTTCTTCTCCTCTTCTTCCTCCTCCTCCTTTTCTTTTCTTCATTTGTCAGCTTGAGGAGTACAGTGATTGATTTACTGATAGCCTAATTGAACTATAATTGACATTGCTGAAGAACAAGCAAAATAATCTATACTGGAAAAGGAGTCATAATGAAAGATACTACAACCATATTCATTCTCAAAGAAAGTATGTTGTTTCTTAACAATATAAATGAATAAAATAGGAAAACTGAGGGATAAATTATCAATATTTATTTTGAGATCATTTTGAAATTAATACAATTCCTTCAATACATATTGCTATCAGCCTTGTGCCATATGTTTCTGTGAAGGAGTAGAATTTTACAAAACAGGTGAAAACTACAGAATAAATGAATAATGTTCCTTAATCAGATAGCAACCTGAGCTTGTTATCTCTTTTATTAGGACTTGTAACAGAAAGTAGGCAAAATGGATATAAAATAATTAAATACTGCCTGGAGCCAGTTTGAGGGAAAATATTCTAAAATCAATCTCCAATTTTGCTAAAATACCAATTGTTACGTTTCTTTTTACCGTTGTTCTCTAATGAACAAAAACTGTTATTTACAGCTGAAATGGCAGTATTTTATATGTATCTGATGTACTTCAGTGCTTTTGACACAAACTTGTGGATTCTGTGGCAGTGCTTTATATGTACTTAAACTGCACTCCAGTGCTTTTTGATGAAAACTTAAAGACAAACCATTCATTTTCCCTCTGTAAGCTAAAAAGCACTGAAGCACATTTTAAAACAGTAAGAGGAGAGGGAAAGAAAGAAAGAAAGAAAGAAAGAAAGAAAGAAAGAAAGAAAGAAAGAAAGAAAGAAAGAAAGAAAGAAAGAAAGAAAGAAAGAAAGAAAGGAAGACAAGCAATGAAAGCAATAGAGGATTAACTGTGAGCTTCAGAAACATCTTGAGATGGGTATATCTAGTGTAAGAAACCATAGCTAAACTATTATGTTGAAAACTGTCATTCTCACTGCTCTCTAACAGTAAGAATGTTATATGTTCCTCTTGCTCTTGTTTGCTGATTGGACTGAAGGTTTCTTGTTGGCTACCTAACATCCAGCAAACTCCTGCAATCTGAGTCAGATCATCCTGGAGAGGAAAAGTTGATTTTGCTCTGAATTTCAATGGGGTTCAATGACATAGGACTCCTAATGGGAGCATAACATGAACAGAAGTTCAGCAAAGATATGGACAGCACCTGTGCTGTTTCTTTGCAATCTAGTACTAGATGCTGTGCTTTCAAATCAGTGCTTTTAAAAATGTATCTGTACCATTATATTTCCAGTCATCTTTAATCACAGAGCTTAATACATTTCCTTATTGAAATACTCTAAATCCTGCTTTAATTTTTCAGAAAAAAGATAAATTGATGAAATACATCTAAATAATATTGCTACCCAATGTGGAACAAGTTTGTTAAAGAATAGATCTAATAATTCAGTGTCAAACAAAGCAATGTTGTAAAATATTATGAATATATATCTTCCATATCACTAAATTAAGACTCTCAGTATCCAGGTAGCTTGCAGACTATACTAAGGGATAGTGGCAGCTCAGTAACATCTGGAGGGCCATAATTTTCCTCCCCATTCCCTGTTTAACAATATAATCTGAAGAGTGGATATTTTGAATGTGACATTTGGATTAACATTTTTGTTTTGTTTCATGTCAACTCCAATTGCAAAAATCATCAGTCACGTAATCTATGAAAGTTTAACATGTTTAGATTAGGATTATATCAGAAGATGCTTCTGTTCTGGTTGAGTAGGCTCTGAAAAACTGTTCTATGTCACATATATCTCACTAACAGGCAAATTATATGGTATGCTAAATATGTACTGTCAATTCTTCCTTTTTGAAAAGTTGAAGAATGCATGTAGGCTGCCCAGAATTGCTTTGGTTAGTGATGGGCAGCAAATACATTAAATAAATAAGCAAACAAAGTAGACGTATCTGAACTGACATTACCACACAATGAAAAACTTAAGCATTTAATCTTAGGTGCCATGTCTCATGAAAGCTATCCCAAAATTATATGTAACGGGAGTGGGCAAATAGTTTCAATTTGGATTGAACACACTTTGTTTACTATAATATGAAAAGAGAAGCCCAACATAGGCATATTCTATGTTCTATGTAACCCATATTAAGCTATTCATTTAGGGGCCTACCCTCATCCCTTTCATCTTCTCCAGGGAAAACAGCATCAATTTGAGTGTAGTCCTTTTCTCCTCCTCTATCCTCACAAAGAATGGTCAGGGCAAGGAAATGGTGTAAGGAAGTACATGACCAGGTTCTTATAGCAGCAACAATATTCTGGGTAATGGCCTGCTGCCATTGTTCACCAAGCAGTTTTCTACATTGGAATGTAATGGGGGTTGTAGGAAAAGGACCATGGGAAAAGAGAAGCAGCAGGCAAGGTCTTAATATGAACCCACAGCCAGCAAATTAAGCTTCTCTTTTCCAAAGGGCTTGCAAAACAAGGTGGGGAAAAAAATTAGATTGCAGTGAGAATGGTTCTTTTGAGTTAGGCAACAGAAATAAAGGTATATAGTTTTACTAAAAGAAAAAAGTAGCCATACTAAGTTATTAAACTGGAAGTAACAAAATGATCACTACCAAATGTTAAGCATGATAAAAATACATTATTTATCCATAAAATGACCCCTCTTCAGTGCAGCTCTGATGTACACAAAAATAACTTTAAAAAGATATGCTCTTTCTTAAGTATGCTCTATAGCTTGTTACAAAAATGACTATAGGCTGTTCAGTTATATAGGACTTACATTTGAATGATGGTTTATTCCATATTAAATTCTACTTTGATTTGAATTATTATCATTCACTTAGATAAAGAAGAGTGGCCCATGTATTTTTATAACTTCCTTTTAATTCTAAGGAGACATAATGGCACAGGGATTTCAGACCCTATCTTGGTAAATAGTAAGTCAAGATTCTGAAAGCCTAGCATATATCATAAATGCAGTTCCTGGCCCTTTGAATGAATTCATGTTGCTACTTTAAACCAGAGATAGACAGTGCTTCATGGGTTTAGGCCTGCAAAACTGATGTCTTTGGAAGGGCTACAGAAAGTCATCTGGTGATACTGTGATGATACTAGAAAAAGAAATTAAGGACATTTTTCAGGATGTTGGTGGAATTTGTTTTGCCCATTTACAGGTACTTAAGGATATTTTAAACTGTCCAAATTCCCTCCAAAAGGGGCAAGATTGAATTAAGTATAGTAACAGGGAAAGATCCAGAATAAAAATACTCCTATTACCGCTGGAAAAATCACTGAAAACTCTAAAATAAGGTCTGTGCTGTCAAAGGATGCTTTATTTTAGCCCACTTGTATTGGGTGCCTATATGCACAACACGGACCATAATTTTTCTTTCTTTTTGTTCTGAACTATTATAAGATAATACAAAACATCTATGGACAACAACAATAATATCAACAATAAAAATGCTATCAGAAACCAAAACAAATTAAATAGAAAAGGAATTCATACCTCACAGAACATAGGCAACTTTTTGGCAAAATCCACCACTCTTGTGATTGCTGGTGTGATAATTTTTGTAAACTGGCTGAAAGCTTCTAAATCTACTTTCCCACCTTCTGGGGCATTTACTATTGGTGCTTGTCCAATATCCTCTGGCTAACAACAGAAAACAAAAACATTGTAAGAATGTAATTTATTTACCATAAATATGGATTCTTTTTAAAACTGTGCAATGTTGGCAACTTAATTTTGCTTAATTTTAAGTCTTGGCTACTGTGTAAGATAAATTTACATCCATGTACATATGTTTTGAGATACCAGTGATTATTCGTGTAATAATCTGTATATATTGCAAGTGTAATTACTACTTGCTAATTTTAAAAAAATAATGGAAGCAGTGTGGCAGCTTGTATATGAAAACCTAAATCTAAGACTGTATTCTAGCCCATCTAAGAATATTCTTCCCTTGAAAACTAAAAAGATAACCCATATTAACTCTTGCATAAACTGTATTTCTTATGTTTATTATGTATATACAGTATATGGATATGTATGTATGCATTTGTATAGTTACTATGTGTTTATGTATTGTTATTCCATTTGTTTTTTGATCACTACTCTTCACTGAAAGATCGTGACAAATAAAGGATATTTCTTCAGCTGGAACAGTCTAGCAGATAAGATAAATAGATAGGAAAGAAATCAGTAAGGACTTTTCAACTTTTTGTTACCTGCCCTGTTTTTGAAAATGGAATTAAGTTTGGAGATTCAGATCAAAGTTGTATAAGATTTTATTTCCTGTCTCTTAACCTAAAAGCTGTATGATTTGTACAATCCATACCCTCATATTTAAATTAAGATGCACTGTTGGAATACCTGAAAGACCGGGTTGGGGACAGATCATAATGGAGAAAATCTTTGTAGTTGCTAAGAGTTGACACTGGCTTGATGGCACATAATCAATCAATCAATCAATTCTAATTTCTTGGAAAGGAAAACTGGCTTAACAATTTTACGGTTATATCTAAGTTAAAATTAGAAGAAACAAGAAAAGTTTCCAAGGTCTGTTGACAAATCAGTTCTAATTCAGATGTCTTCCCAAAAGACTGCATCACCAAAACACAAAGATACACAAGATTATGCAGTATTCTGCTGCAACACAGGAAGGATACCTATTCTAGAATTTTTAGCTTATATTTAAAATAAATATAATTCTAATGTTGGTACTCTTCCAACATATTCATAACCAGTATTATGTCTTTAAATAGGATGTTCTGATTGAGGAAATGCCCTGGACCCAGTTTCCTATTCCCTTATGGAATCTCAGGATTGATCAGAAGTGCAGTTTCACTTTCCTCCTTTAGGATCCTTCTGGAATTTCAAATATTTACTAACAAACAATTTTGTTGCTCAATTAAGGTTTTATTTACTAGTAGAGTTCAATTCAAAGATAATTTCTGCACCTGAATAGTACCAGATGTGTGGGGTTTTTTTTAGAATCCATGTACTTGGAATCCAAATTCAAATACTTGTCTAGTTCAAATTCATAAAGAAGCTGATACATAACAATGTGAGATATAGATTCAATCAAAAGAAAATAAAAATAGTTTATACTATTTATAAATTATCTATTATCAGACACAGAATTTTCTTTTTAGCAGTAGTCAATTACCTGTCTTAGAGCCTACTTTTAAATTTATTTTTATGTCAAAAAATTCTGCATTGTACATGGATATGTATACTTTCCCTATATTTCAGCACATAAAAAAGTTCCCATAAAAGTTTCTGGTGTTAACATTCAGTATCTATGTTAAAATGGTAATATGGATTACAGGTAGTACTTAATTTACAACAATTGGGGCCAGCATTTCCATTGCTAAGCAATGCAGTCATTAAGTAAGCTGTGCCCAATTTTACAACCTTTTTTGCTGTGGTTGTTAAGCAAATCACATGGTCATTAAGTAAATCCAGTTTCCCCACTGACTTTGCTTTTTGGAAGCCTCCTAGAAAGCTCGCAAATGATGATCATGTCATGCCTCAACTGTCATAAATTCATATCAGCTGCCAAGAATCTGAACTGCCCACATTTTGATCACATGACTGTGGAGACACTGTTGGTAGTAAGTGCAAGGACCAATCATAGATCACTTTTTTCAGAGCTGTCGTAACTTTGGAAGGTCTTTAAATGAAAGACTGAAAGATGAGGGTTATCGTCATTGAAATTATGTCACCTAGTAATTTCTTTGAACAATTTATATAGTTATTTTCTGATCTTGCTATTGACAGCTATTTATACTAATATTAAATTATCATACTTAGTGTATTTGTTTATTTGTGTGATAGATATCTCTGTGTTGTATGATTTTACAATTAGAAGAAAATAAGAAACTCTTATAAATTATTTAAACAAATATTCTAAATTAACTCCTCCAACCGACATGCTCTAGTTCAGTGATGGCGAACCTTTTAGAGACTGAGTGCCCAAACTGCAACCCAAAAGCCACTTATGCTTCGTCGAGTGCCGGGTGGGCGTGGCCCATTGGGTGGGCGTGGCTGCGGTGGTAACAGCAGACTGGGTGGGACTAAAAAGTTCAATCAATCAATTCCAACTTTGCAAGCTTTTTTTTTCCTGCGAGAAGTTGAAATTGACTGATTGTACCTTTTTTTTTTTGCACACGGCGGCGGAGGCCTAAAGCGAAAAGGTTTTATAAAACCCAGCTGAAGGCCTAGGATTGGGGCAACGGCGCGCATGCCCACAGAGAGGGCTCTGAGTGCCGCCTCTGGCACCCGTGCCATAGGTTCGCCACCACTGCTCTAGTTATTCCATGCACTACTAATTTTTTCCTACTTTCTTTATTCCACTGATGGAATGATTTATTCCTTATTACCATGAGTTGATAGATAACCCACTAGAGGGCAGCAAACAGATTATTTCATATTTGTGTGTGTGTGTGTGTGTGTGTGTGTGTGTGTGTTTGGCAGCCATCTAAGTGCTGAAAAATGTAGCTTGAGCAAAGATTTTGCTCTGGGAATTATTTAGGAACTGTAAACTATTCTAAGAATATTATGTGAAGAGATGAAATAAAGATAAAATAAAGGACCAGGGCTTTGTTAAGAACAGGAGCCACTGGAAAGGGAATGTCTCATTTCATAGGCCAAAGAACTGCAATAGTCACATATTTTCAATTACAGTTCCAATTAAATTCATTTAGCCAAGGATGGGGTAATAATTTTAGGGCTTCCCATTCTCTGCCTGATTAACCCAGTTACAACAGAGAAAATAGAGTGATAGTGAAAGCCCTCACAACCAAATCAGTCCAGTCAATGAGACAGAATTTGGTAGTTCCACAGAAGACCTGCTGGATCAACTGAAGCCGAGCAGATTGCTCTTCATGCTTTATCATCTCCTAGCATTCTCCTTCATGCACCATGATTGTCCAGATGGAAGATCTTGAATTGAGATAACAAGGAAAAACACTTCAAGAAGAAAGTATATTTGGACTGCCTCCACTGTGGGCTGATTACATACTGTACTGCTGTAAGTACATATCCTCTAGAAATAATGGTTTGTCTTCATTCAGGGCAAGGAGCTGTATGGATGGGGCCAGAGGACGTGCAGCACATCAGTGCCTTAGTAATTAGTTTGACAATCAATTAGCTCTCACTATTGGGAAACATTTTGTAACATTCAACTGGAAACTGTCTTTTCATCATTTAATATAATTACGTTTCTATTCCTTGGGGCAAAATAACCTATTTTTCTTGCCCTTCTTTAATGTATTTAATGTAAGAAAATCATTGTGAATACCCATAATTTGAACATTTAAACTTCATTTTCCACTTTTCAAAAACTTCCTAAGTGACTAGACTCACTGTATGTTGTTTTAGTTTTCTCCATTTAGTTTAGAAGGTGCACAACCTCAGATTGTTCATGCCCTCTAAGGGTATTACTGAATTATAGTTTTTAATATGATAGGAGCAAAAATTGAGAATAAATTGGGAATAATCATATAAGATCATAAACTTTAATTAATATAATTTAGGTTTTTTTTTAACCTTGCTTCTACCCATTTTTTTATTCTGTTCTAGCCCATTTTTCACTGTGGACCTTTGACTGAAAAAAATTACCCTGTTGGTTTAGAATTCTCTCCATCTAACAGAGAAAATTATGGAATGCTTGAAAGCTCCAGTAATACAATATATTTCATTTTTTTAAAGTAAGGACTGATGATTCTTATATTATTCTACCATTATCCAAAACTAAACTCTTCTCCTGTAGGAGGAGCTGTTATAACTTGAAAGTTAAAAAATATATAAAATGGATAAAGATAATAATTTATTATATTTGGGCTCTATTAAACTAGAATAGTTGAAGACTAGAACATGCCATAAGAATATAAAAAAATAACAGTCCCTATGCTACGATAGTCCCAATGACATCAGTGGTTTCCATGGAGTTTTATCAGAGGATTACTATTAAGGATTTTTGTTTACTTATTGCAATAACTATGTGAGAAATAACCATGTGTTCATAATCTATTGTGTTCTATTTTTAAAAAATAATTACTGCATGGTACAACAAAAGGCTTTTCTCCATATAATAAGTATGCTGTATTATTAATTTACTACTCACTGCCTTAAAATATGAAGACATGCACTCATACAGATGGTATTAAAACACAGTTAAACAAATGAATGGAGGACCAGTATATCAGGGAACATTAAGCAGAATCATTGCATGCAATCATATAATTCAGACATAGAGGGCAATGGACTCCCACCTATGTAAACCTTTGGAAGCTTAGGGTGGCATTTACATCTGGGAGGAGCTCAAGGGTGGCAGTGAATGGGGTGAGAATGCGAACGGATGGGCTAGAATTTGCTTTCTGCAGTTTGAAGAGGGATTTTGAGATCCTTGCTTATTTCTAGCTATATTAATCCTACAATATAGATTTTAGGCTTCTTCCATCAAAATGGCAAAAATCTATCCTATGAATGTTGAGCAAGTACATTTACTATGATGTAACTTTCACCACAGAGCTCATCTGGATAAGGAAAAGGCAGTTCTAAATAGTAGCACATACCAAAAATTTCCTTTTCTGTTTCCAGTGACTTCCTTGTGCATTTGTGGCCACATGTGCTTCTGTAACGATTTTAATAAGCTCCCATTCTTCATCTGTTGGTTCAGGTTTCACTCCTATTGTTTTCTGTAATTCTTCTCGACGTCTTTTCTCCCGATTTTCCTCAATCAGTTTTCTTTTTGCTAATCGTTTGCTGTCATCCAACACCACTAATGAGAAAAGAATATATTACAGAAAAGGAGACTAGAAATGCTTCTTATATGGACCTCACTATCTCTTTTGATTATTCAGGTAATACCTGAATAATTGAGTAGGAATGATTGGTAGTGGACAAATAACAGGATGATTAGCCAGGGCAAAATCTGGAGTTTTTATAACTAATCATGCACATCTTCCAAATCCAAGTAAATTCCAAATCATGGAAATTCATGGAGAAAAAAAAATATTTCAATACTATTATGTTTGGCCTATTCTATGCTATCGCAAATTGAGCTTCAAAAAAATCCTTGTCAGATCTCTTAGAAGGGTATCATGTCTTCAAGATCAAAAGATGAGACACAGAATCTTAGGATAAAATATTTCAGTTTTGTGTACTTTTCAAAATGAGAAAGAATGCAGAAGTAGCTGGGATAATCACATGATTTTCCATATCCAATGAAAATACATATGAGGAAATCATGCACCTATTCCACTATCAGCCATCACCTGACTGTGAGGCTAAGATGAAAGAGCTTTACATGAAGGTTCTCCCTTATGAATATATGAAGGGTTCAACCACATAAAGAGAGAATCCTGGCTGACCATCAATTGACTGTGATATAGAGGACCCTTAAGTACAAACTTTCTCTTCACATAGCCACTGAATATATGGCAAGGACATCTATGAGGCCTTTCCTATACCGTGAAGATGTATTCTCCTGTCCTGGAGACTGGAGAAAATATGGAGAGTCACTGCCCTCACATGAGAGTATGAGCAATGATTTCTACTGCTATTTATTGTGTTATTGAGAGAGAAGGGACAGACCCTTCCCATTCTTTGTCAACTTCCTTTCTGCCCCTGCCCTAGCACAGATTCCTTAATGCTGATGATGGTGATCTTTGTTCTTTTATGCTGCTGGGGGAAACTGCTAATGCTGGGGCAGTGGGGTCCCCCATAATCATAGAGGTTACAATAGGGAGATTGCTGATAGGAATATTAACCTTACAGAATACAGTACAACTTTCATAAGGGACTCATATTTACACCAGGCAAAAAGAGAAAAAATGGCTATCAAACAACACTTCGTTCTTTCCAAGAGTCAAAGGAGAAATGGCCACAGATATACAAAGGCTATGATCATCTGGGATGGGTGGTCCTGTGGCAGGCCAGTTGGGGCCTTACAGGTTGCCAATTTCTTTCAGACTCTTCCTCCAATGAATCAAGATGTTTTCATGGTGGAAGTCTTGTAGTATTTTCTATTGAAAACACTTGTTTCCATCTTAATCTGTCTTTAGCCTGCCTCAGTGACATGGCAATTGCCCAGAGACTCTGGTGTGAGAACATATCCTCCATGGTTGGCAGGCTAGCCATTGTAGAGATTGGAAAAAAGGGATGATCAGTCTGGAGTTCGATCCCAAGGTTCGACATTGACTCAGCTCTCCATCCTTCTGAGATTGGTAAAAAGGACCTAGATTATTGGGGGCAATGTAAAGCACTATGGAGCGGTATATAAATCTAAGTGCTATTGCTACCATATTATATGACACAGTGGAGAACACAGAAAATGAGATTTCTGGTCAAGATATAACCCTAAGGAAGTAACTCTAACTCTCTTTATCACTAAATGATATAGCATTTTACCACTAACCTTTTATCCCAAATCTAGAGAAAAAATGCTGCATGGAAATATGCTGTCCAAAATTATTGTGTCTAATCATTCCTACTCAATGGTACAGAACCCATTTAGCATGCAACTTTTTAATTAAAAGGAAGAAGAAGAGGTATATGAAAAACCTAACTTTCATACCTGAAGATACATTGCTAATCAGAGTAGATATAAGCATAGCACCTAGGTAAAATCCTGTTGGATCAGAGCAAAGCACTACCAAAAATAGCGTACAGCTTCTACTAAATATTTAGAGGGACCCAGACAGTTATTGAGCACAGTGCTACTGTTCCAGTCTTATATTGCTCAACAAATAGTATTTAGAAGTATATTACCTGGGATATTAAGATAATATATAGACATTGTGATTAGTAATTTAATTATTCATGAGCTAAGTAGCTTGGAATTTTTTTATATGTATTTAAACAATTATACATCTCTTTACACATATAGAAGTTTTGAAAAAAATGGATTACTTTAATATTTTTAATAAAACTTTTGTTTATATTCTTATAAACCATTAAGACTAATATGCTGAGGCTGCAATTTTTAATTATAATTACTCCAATTCACATTAATTAAGATGCTCCTGCAAATTTGCTGAGAAACTTTGGGAATACAACCTTGCAAAGAGTTAATTTTGCAGCCATATATTCTATTTTCTTAAAAGTGAAATCGTGTTCCCTTTCCTTCTGGCTAAAAATAAAACAAACAACTGCAGGATGACTCATGCAACATTATCCAACTTCCCATTTTCCCAAATCTTTAAGCTTGATTTTTTCCTCCCTCCTCTGCAGGACTTTGCTTAGAAATCTTCCCACTTCTGTGATAGAAATTGTTCATCTTCTTAATATTGCAGAAAATCATTTGGCCAGAAGAAAGCATAATCTTTTCAAAAGTTAACAGAAAATTAAAGCTCTGAAAAAATTAATTGAACACATCAATCAATATTTTCAACTGGCATATAAGAATATAAATTAAAAATTGGAATAAAAAACTGATTATCACAAAAATTGAAATAAACATATCTAATGAAAACAAATAGGAAATTTAAAAAAGCTTACAATCTGTTGCCATGCCAACATAGATGCATTTCTTGAAGCGACATTCCTGGCATTGGTTTCTTGTGACTTTGTCTATTACACATTTTCCTTCGTATTTACAGGAGTAAGTTGGATGAAGATTTTTTTGAATTGTTCTTCGGAAAAATCCCTGTGTGAATAAGAATTTACAAAATTTTACCAAATCACTGACCTTTCTGTATAAAGTATGCAGGACATTTTACTTGGGTATTTATTTATAAACCCTTAAGAATATGCGATTTGATTCTAGAATTATATTTTCTTTGGCTTTTCTGTCAACTGGGAATCTGAAGCTTAACTATAATGTTAAGTTAGGCATCATTTTTACATCTTATTTAATTTTTTTAAAAGATAACTTTAGAAGTAACTCCTGACAAACAAGAACATACCTCATACTGCACCTGATTTCAACTATTTACTTGGAGAAATTGTACTCAACTGTACTCAACTCTTGTTTAGTTACTATAAATGAGCTGATTTAAAGGATAGAAGATTAAAAGGTCTGATGGATTTTTCCGGTTCATGGACTGTTTTCTAAAAGAAAATAATGATTAGTAATTCTTGTATACTGCTGACATCCTACTCCTACAAGTAGTCTGTGACCTCTGTAAAAAATTATCTTCTGGTAAACTGTAATGTTATTGATGGATGACATTTGAATGCACATTAGATAGGTATTAAATTAGATTTTATACCATGACACTTTAGATGGATTCAGTTCACAGACATTTTGACCAAACACATCCCAAGAGTATTTTCTAGGCTGTAATTTATTTATCTGAAATAAGTATAAGAATGGCTTAGCTATAATTCTTGTTTATAACATACATTGAAATCTCTTTTAAGGCTAACCTAATGTATATAAAACAGTATCTCATTTCCATCTGCTATGCTGATGCATGAAGAAACCAGAAGCTGAAACTAGCTCTAAAGAGAGCAGAACCACCTTACCATTCACCTCTATTACAGTTTTGAAGATGAATTATAGACTCAGTGAAATCAATGGCCACATACCTGGTACCACTTTGACAGTATGCTACAGAATTAAAATGAAAAATGAAAAACTCTTTGGTGCAATTAATTATGATTTATTTAATTAATTATAAATTGATTAACAATTTTATTAGGAGGATTTTGAAACAAAGACCTCTGTTATTTAAGAATGCTACTATAAAGAGATTTATAAAATACATTAGCAAAATTTACTGCATCTTAAAGAAGGCTAATTCGCACACTGCATTAAGCCACTATGTAGTTTGACTTAGTGTGATGTGTGAACTGTTTCATTTATTTATCAATGAGGCAGATGCAGGAAAAATCCAGCTTCCAAATATTTTTACAGCATAACTAGTGGCCAGCTTGAGGGCTTTGGAAGCCCCTAAGTACATGCTACTAGAATTTAATAGCAAATAGCTTATTTTAAGCTAAATAAATAATATATTGCATACATCTCTGACATATTTAGCACAACGATTTTTATTTTTATTAAAAAATAAGTATCCTGGACTCTATCACAGAATTTTTTAATTAAAATTCTTTCTTTGCTTTTAGTGATTACTAGTCACCACGTCACCATCTTTCACTTTGCAGCTGTAGAAAAAAAAAATCCTTGCCCACTTCTGCTTTAAAATTGACATAAACTTATAGCTGGTAGTGGCTATAAAGGAAGATATGTTTAATATGTGGCCTTGAGAGAACTGGACTCAATTCCAAGTCATTAATAAATGACCGAAGTTAAAGGACAGCAAGGAAAACATAATCCCAGTCAGTACGACTAATTTCTTATATAAAACATTGCAGGATCCAATCCGAGTCGGTCACTGGGACCAGACGTTTAGTCTTCCAAGCTTTCAGACTAGTGCTAGTGTGGACTAGTATTTATTTATACATAAATATTACGCATAGAATAGCCCAAAGCACGCATTCTGGTAAAGAGAAGTTCCCTGAGGATGGACTCCAGCAGGAGTCGAAAGTTTGGCAGATTAAATCTCTGATCCTGGTGACTGACTCAGATTGGATCCTGAAACATTATCCTGAGATATGTATATTTGCCTTCAGTCATTATTGTTCCAAGGAACTCACTGAACTTATACTGCTATATAATGCCTTGCTAAAAAAATCCAGAAAAAACAAGTTTTGAAAATGTTTGAGATCCTTCTTTCTGTGAAGATAATTACAAAAAAGAGGGAGGTAAAAGAGTAAGACTGCAACTAATCAATAAAAAGAAGGAAGTCATAATTCTAGACTGTATTTTCTTTTTCTTATCCCTCATATGATTTTTTTATTGTTATTGTATTTTAAAATTCTAAAATCAATCAATAAAATGGGAGCCTTTTTTCTATTGCAAGCACAAACATTATTTTGTGATATTATAAAAGGAATATTCTTGTTTTGTTATATATAACATATGCTGTCCCTACATGGCATTTAAACCGATGTAATATCTATAATAGGAGATCAAACTAGTTTATGATTTCTAGCTCTTATTCATTTACACTGCTATTATTACCTTGCAACCTTCACAAGTGATACAACGATAGTGATATCCAGTGGCCTTGTCACCACAAACAACACATAACTCATCCTTGTCTAAATAACTGGGTATGTACCCTGCAAAGAATTAAGAGAGAAAGAAAGTTTATCATTGCAAAAACTAAATTTGAAAAGAATCCCTGTTATTTAATGCATGTTAATATAACTTACTACTCTGACATAACAGTTTCTTAAACAGAGGCAGGAAATACATAGATATTAAACAGTCTGAATCAAGATATTATAAAATACGAAAAGAAAATCATTTAGGAAGCTAAAATTGCTAAAGAAAACACTGTTGCCAGGATTAACATATCTATACATTGCACAATTCTGAGAGTTGACACCCAAATATCTTAAAGTTGCCAAGGTTGAATAAAACTGGCCTAGAAGAATGGAGAATAATAGATAAATATTTGGAAGAAACCTTAGACCTAATGGAGATTATACTTAACATAAATTAACATAGAACTCTAAGCTACTCATGATGCTCTTGCCAGTCAAAAAGGAAACTTGGAGATTACAAAGACTGCACTTTAGGGGTCCTGTGGCTTCTAAATGTCTGGGCCCATTTTTTCCCCTTGCTAAATGATTCTTGCTTTTTTTCTTCCATTCATCTCTGAAAGGCTGCAGATACTTTTAATCAGTTTCTCTCTGTGAGTCAGTTATGGGAACAAGACCTGACTGGAAACTGTCGGACTTCATGTACATTCTTTTTTCTGTAGGTTAGGTAACACTGGCTAGAATTAGTTTTTGCTGATTTTTAAAAAAATGATCGCACCCCAAATTTTTATTTTATTCATTAGATTTGTCTGCTGCCCATCTTGCTTAATTTGTGAGGGACAAGGGGATTTGTCAAGCTGTCACAGGAATTTTCAATGATATGTATTAAAACTTGATGGTATAAGAAAAAAATTGGTTGCATCTAATCCTTAACAGTGTAAAATACATTTCCCTAGGACAGTGATGATGAACCTTTTAGAGACTGAGTGCCCAAACTGCAACCCAAAACCCACTTATGTATCGCTGGGTGCTGGGTGGGCGTGGCCTACTGGGTGGGCATGGCTACGGTGGGCATGGCAGACTGGGTGGGCATGGCCAGGGTGGGCGTGGCCAGCTCGATGTTGCTCCTGGGGAGGGATGCCTGTGGGGGCCAGGAAGGGTTGGGGGAGATCCAGGGGATCTCTGGCAGGTGGGACAGTGGGCAGGAGAGCGTCTTGCTCAGCTGATGGCTTGGGGGAGAAGCTGCCTTCTCACAAAAGCAGGATGAAAAGTCCAAAAAGTCCAAAAAGTGACAAGGAAAAAAAGTTAAAACAGAAGAGTGTCTCACGATGGTTTTCTTCCCCACTTCCTTCTAGCTGCAGTTTAAATATGTAAAGACCACAAAAGAAAAAACTTGGCTTTCTCTCGTTTTAATTTAGAAGGCAGGAACGGGAGGATTGGGGGAGTTGTTTGTTTCAAAGGAAGGGAAAGAGAGGGGCTGGGAGAGCGCGGCAGGCAAACAGCAATGGTGCAAGGCTTCTGGCTATGCAGGGGGGCGTTGGGGGTGCGTTCTCTTTAAAAGAGCAAAATGAGGCAAAAAATAAAAATTCCCCACTCACTTCCCTTCCCAAAAACACAATAACAGAGCTTTCAATGATACAAACAGTCCTTGGAGGCCATCTGGGTGGGCTCACTGCCCCTCTGACTCCCTCCACAGACACTTGCCAGAGCCTCTTAATCGCAAAACGTTGGGCAGGGGGGTCCCCCCCTTTGAGTCAGGGGTGCCAGCTCAGCAGCACCAAAGCGGATTGGCACGGTCTCACCCTCATGTCACTGTGTGTGTGTGTGTGTCTTCCAACCCAGCCTTTGCCTACAGGGCGGGTGGCGTCCCCTAAGACCACCCCTCCTCAGGTTGCCAGCATCCTGCTCTCCCCCCTCCCTGGCCTGCCATCTGTCAGAAATGGTGCTTGAGCAGTGTGTGTGTGTGTGTGGGGGGAGCTGGACTAGAAAAATGCCCATCCAATGCCCAGCAGCTGCTGCCAAGGTGGCTCATCTCCTTCCTTTGGGGAGGAAGATGGCCAGCATGCCCTGGAGACCGGGGGTGTGTGGGGGGAGGCTCCTGAGCCCAGTAGCTCTTTCGAGTGGGGGAGGAGAGTGGAGAGGGGCTGTGCTGCCCACGGGGGGAATCTGAGCAGCCCCAGCCTGGAGGGGGGGAGAGGCCAAGGGAGCCTGAAGGGAGGCAGGCGTGTGCTCGGGAGTAGCCGCTCTCCCCCCTCCCCTCACGCTCCCGCAGAAGGGCTGGCTGGCTTTGCCATCACCTGGGCAGGCCTGGCTGCGCATCTGCCCAGCGCCGCTGGCTGGCCCGGCCTTCCTTCCTTCCTTCCTTCCTTCCTTCCTTCCTTCCTTCCTTCCTTCCTTCCTTCCTTCCTTCCTTCCTTCCTTCCTTCCTTCCTTCCTTCCTCCCTCTCCCTTTCTCCAAAGTCCAAATTTATGTGTCCTCCTTCCCCCACTAGCTTTCTGCAAAGTGCAAATGGATGCCGCATCCTATTTGTCTTCTCCAAACTCACGCCCACCATCGCTTCCAAAGGCCATCTGCTCACTCACTTGCTCTCACTGCACTCCCGCCAAAACCTGCTCCTTTTATAGGTTCCCCTCCCCTCTCCCCGCCCAGCTCTCGCAGCTGTTCCCGTGAGAGTGCTGTTGGATTTGGTTTCCCTGCCCTCTCCAGTTCCCACTAGTCAGGCGCATGTGGAGAGGGCGAGGGGAGTGTCTCTCTGGCGTGCGTGCCGACAGAAAGAGCTCTGCGTGCCCAGTCTGGCACATGTGCCATAGGTTCGCCACCACGGCCCTAGGGAATACTATATAAGGATGGAAGAAGTTTTATTATTTAGATTTAGAGGTTTATGTGGGCTGTGTGTGCATCACCATTATGTTCAATGTTTCTAATGATTAAAACTGAGAAATAAGATACACATTTGCATAGAATATAAACCTAAATACAGTTTTTTCCTTAGCTAGCATACCTTTAATAAAAGAGATTTGTTTGGATTTACCTCTCTCTGTGTTAGTGGGAACATAAAAGGAGCTCACACACTTACTTCCTGAATCTGAGGTTCTTGGCCCAAAGTTACCAGTAACAAGCACTAGCAGGAGTCACTGCAATATTTACCACATTTGAGCTTTTAAAAATATATCACAGAGGATTGATGATATATTAGCGATATTGTGATAGTAGTGATATTGATAGATAGAGCGCCTGCCTCTCTTGTACGATTGAATTTTCAAATTTATTTTTGCTGCTAATGCTTCAAGGGGGTGCTTCATTCCTGGAAGCAAAAATATCTCAGTTCTTTCTATACAGAAAGAATATTCTTTTAAAGAAAATTATAGGATATTATCTGTGTTCTGTTCAAGCTGTAGAGGGTTGCCTGAGCAAATGGTGAAAGCCCTTGGCTATTTCCAACCTCTGTGATAAGTAGTAGGTGTCTACTATTCATGAACATGCCAATTGCAAGTCTTGCTCTTTAATCTGTGTTGTATTGTTCTTAAATATATTGAACCAGACTCGAACCAGTCTTACTGACTTGAAGAAGATTCATTTTATAGTAATATGAGATATGAATTAATATAATATGACTAACAATCAAATTAAATCCTAGCTCAAATTAAGAAATATATCCCTAAATTTAAGGTAGAATCAATTGCTATATAAGACAGATAGAACTAGATTAGTTTCTTAGACAAGTCCACTTAGCTGCTTTTTGAATCATTTGTTTGTTTTGAAAAATATGGAAGATCATGGTATATGTGCTAAATTGAAACATTTTGGAATGTAATTTACTCCCACTCCATTTCCGTATCAAAATTTTTGTCAATGTATTTATTGGCACTCAGAAAAAAATGGTGGTTGTGTTAAAAAATTATGAACAGATACACAATAAACACTCTATGGTTGTTCAATTAAACAATTTGCCTATTAATAAACTGTTAGATATTTTGAAGAGAAATAGAATATACAATGCTATGATTAATATTCTCTAAAATATGCATAATGCCTAGGCAATGTTACAGAAAAAGGAAATGATTCTTTTTTATTTTTCTAAATGATCCTTCGAATTGGAAAGTTCATGTAGAATGAATTATATTGGTTTTCATTTCCCTAATATTCTAGAAGTATGAATTATGTTAAACAATGTATCCGAACATAGAAATTCCCTTTCAGCACTGCCATATATGTTGCTTTAGCATATATATTTTAAAAAAATAATTGTTATTAAAGAATCTTTTACAAAGTTAAAAAATAAATACAAAAATAAAAGTATAAAAGATAAAGAAAAAAATAAAGTGAAGAAAAAGTATTTAAAGAAGCAATTTATGATTTTCCTTGCAACAGTTATAGATAATACTTGATACAATTTCCCCCTTCACAATTACATAACATAATTCCCATCTTCTCATATACGTATACAACATATAAAGTTAGTAAATTCAGAAATCACTAGTTTTTAGTCTTTTATAACAGTAATGGTAATTCCTTCCCCAATCAAACAAGTTAATTTAGCAATTTCTGTTAAGTTCTACCATCTTTGCTATTTGTTGAGGGTATTTCTATATTATTCATCATTGTGCATGTAATAATCTTGTTGCTGTTACCATATATAACACCAATAATCCATGAGTTATTTTTACTTTAGCATATAATAAAGATCCTGATTTTTTCACCTTGATTAATTTTCTGAAATTTAAATGTAGCTAAGATTTTAAATGAAAGTTCTCAAAGTTCTCTAACAGCTGTGAATATATAATTTAAATATAAAACATGTACGTTTCATAATGTTTGTTATTTAGAATTAAGATTGTACTCTGCCAATTATGTAGATCCCTTTTTCACAAGCCATGCAATTTTTATAAGCACATTTTGGTCAGAATTTAAAACTTAGAAATTTACCTTCTTTTTAGGAGTAATTTAAAAATATAAAGGTATGATTCTTAATTTTTTAGGTACTAGCTGATAGAAACATAGTGGCAAGTATAACAAATAAAAGTCAAGTTATTCAGAGTTACATGAAATGAATACAAAGAGCTTGTAAAGCCAACTGTGAACACCTGCTTTAAATCTTAATTTTGTTTAATGAGATAATATTAAGACTTTGCTAACAGCAAGAAAAATATGCATGTAAAATAAGAAAAAAATCAATTGTGGATCAATAGTGTCACAAATGTTTTATATTACAGCTGTCTGCCTTCAAGAGAGGATTAGCTGATCAAATTTTTATCAGGGCTTGGCTGAAAGCATCTCATAAAATATGTTTATAGTTTCTAATACAATGGGATCAACAAATATGTTACACTATATTTGCTGACCAAGAAAATGATCACAAATTGTTTGTATAGTCATATGAGTTTCATTCATTGACAGCAATATATTACTGCCAAATATTTGGAAAGCTTTTATATTTACCTGAAAACCAGCAAGAAAAAGTTAATGGAGGAAAATCTCATAATAAAAATTCCATGAAATAGTCACTATTTACTAATATTTAAAGTCTGCTAACATAAAATTAGTTGTACAACTAATGCATTAATCTGTAATTTTAAAGACTGATATGTACAAATTTTATAATATAACATGTTAATAATCAATAATTATTTAATTTTATAGTCATATAATTGTTTACAAATTCTACATGGATAGAAATCTTGTGAAGTTATATTTGTGGAGATAACTACAAAATGTCATGCAGTTTTGCTTAACTTTATTACTAATATTTGCCAACAAAACAAGTCTGTTGATTATATGGTTTCTAACCAAAGATGGAGATAGAAAGATGAACAAAACAAAAAGTATATATCTTTTATTTATTTACATTAAGATTCAAAAAAGAAGAAAAATACAAAGACATAAAAGAAATAACAGAAGGAAGTAAAAAAGAAAAAGAAGATACAGACATTGCATTATTTTAATTTTTTTAAAAAAAAAAATCTTAGTTTTTAAATATACATTAAACCTTTTAAACACATATTGGTCAGTTTTTCAGTTCTGAACATTTTAAATGTGAAGAATACTTTAAATCTAATTTTTACCATTTAGTAACTATTTAAAAAAAAAATTCTAGACTTTTAGACCAGTATGTTTTTTTGTAAAACTGTTGAATAACTTTGTCTACTAAAAGTTATAATTTAAGAATAGTAAATGCTACTAAGTATATCTCAAGCTGACCAAAAGAATATTTTTTAATATTATAGCATACTATTTTAAATAGATAACATTCATCTACAAAATTGTTTTAAAAGAAATGGAAATTTTGATATTTGCTCAGATTTTAATTGCTTATAGTTAGCTCAGCCTGAATAGCTGGAAAATAATGATCAAACAGCAGACCGTTCACTCAAATATTTTAGATTGTTTGAACTAACTCAACTTACTTGTAGTGTTAGAAACAGAACTGCTATGACTGTCAAGAAAAGTAACATTTAACATTGTAAAGACAATAGAATAGTGGTCTATGAAATAAAATGTATTACAGAGGAAATAATATTTTGTATACATGCAGCTAAATGTTTCTTACAGATGTTGAACAGCTTGCTTGCTTTATTTCAGATTACATTGCATAATATTTCACAGCTTGCTTGCTTGATAAAGACATCCTTCAATATTATATAGAATTTTTTTTATTTAGAAGTATCCTCTTATACCAATTATTAACTCCACCAGCAACCCAAGTGTTGATTAATTTGATGAAAAAGTTTCACTTCGTTTTTCTAACAGTTTTTTTTCCCTGAACTGTTTTATATTATAAATATAATTTTATCTATATTATAAAATCCAGTGATTAGCATTTTATGCAAATTAACAGTATAGCAATTTTTGAACACACAATGAGAACTAAAGATGTTAAATAGACAGTGGTCACTTAAGAGATGAAGATACAGAAGACCACACATTTTATAAATGAATGAATAGACTGTTAAGAAGAAACTTCCATTCATTCAAACCACATACAAACAAATAGCATGGTAGGCTGGCAGTTTGAAAATATTGTATACATATAAAAAGCTTCCTGATACTAATACAAAAATACCTGCATGTCATTATCTTTTATCATGCTTCAAAATAAACCCATTTCAAATCACCTAGCAACATCTGTTGCTACTGTTTCCAATTCTAGACAGGCAGTCTTCACCTTTAAGCATGTAACTCAGAAAAGTATGCCTTTTCTTCTGTAAAGAATTAGATGCAGATAGATGATGTTGATCTCTCTCTCTCTCTCTCTCTCTCTTTCTCTGTCTCTTATTAAGAAATGACAAAATTTTCCCCTACCTTTTTTCTGAGAGTAGGCTGGTGACTGCACTTGAGAAAAAGTAGGCTTTTCTTCAGTGAAATATTCAGTTTGGTTGTATTGATGCAGGGCCATGTCCATGTCAGAATACTCGCTCTTAAAAACGTTTCCAGGGTAACTACAGGTATAAGGCTGATTCACTGCCCAGGCCTGTTCCATATATATGTTATTATTGTGCAGGACCTGAGCATCACAACTGCCGTAACTCTGACTATCTTCGATATAAGTGCAATAATCCGAAGGCTGCATGTAGCAGTTGCTGTTGGCAGCTGAGTGAGATTCATAAATTTCTTGCACGCAATAGTTCATTTTGTTATTCTCTCTCAGCCTATACTCCACATATGCGTGCACACATTCACATGCATATACACTCAATGTGCATATGCATGGAACAAGAAAGTAGGGAACAGATGTACGACACTGAGAAAGGGAACAGTAAAACTGTATGCTTAACTTTAGAGCAGCCAATGACGGGCTAATACCCTCTTTATATTAGGGATAGATGGAGAACTGCCCTATGAGTCCCATATATTGGAAAGCAGATTTATGACAGTCAAATGTCTTAATCTGTTACTGCATGCTAATTCTTAGGGAAGATACTGCTTACTCTTGGCCCTCAGGCAAAGAAACAATGTCCAGACTACCCCACTTCTGGGGGAATGAATGATTATTTTATAAAACCAGTTCCATTGCCTTTCACTAAGACTGTAAAATTATTACTAAGGAAAGAGTTTAACTATGCATTTAGCACTATCAATTTAAGTGTGAGCAACAGAAAGAACACTTAAGCAATCCTAAGGACGAAATGCTGAAAATCCAAAAATCAATAATCCTGCTTTTCAGCATTAATTGAAAAATCCTAAAGGGCAATGCTGATGACACTAGCAGTAAGTCTGTGTTTTAAACAAAACTTTAGTGTCTAAATCTGTTATCTACTTTACTGTATTGATTTTGATTGGCAGAATTATCTGAGTGGCCCTTTCCTGCCTTACACATACTTAGGTCAAACTCCCTGCTGCTTGGTAATTTAACACATTTGCAAGAAAGCAGATTTCTCAGACTTCACTGACTTTAATAGATATGTTATTGAATTCAACAGGTGGGAAATTACAAAATAGGCCTCCTTAATCAGCAAGCAGAATACTGCTTACAAATTAAAGTTAAGCTTAATTGGTTTTCCAGTAGTATTTCATTAAATTGCTTTCTTCCCAGTGTGAGCTGTTTCTGCATCTGTTTCATTCACATTGCCTTCTAGTTAATAATAATTAGTTAATAATTAGATAAACACTTATCAAGTTTAAAAATAAGAATGTTTTAGCATTTATTTTGGATCACATACACTTTCATAAAACAAACATTCAAAATGATGCCTAAGTCTGCGATAGCAGGCCCACTCACTTAGCAATACATTTTTTTTTTTTTTTATTTATTTATTTATTTATTTATTTATTTATTTATTTATTTATTTATTTATTTATTTATTTATTTATTTATTTATTTATTTATTTATTTATTTATTTATTTATTTATTTATTTATTTATTTGCAGCTCATCTCGTTTTAAACAACGCTGGGCAGTAAATCCATTTGCATGAATGAATTAAAGTCTATTTCTTGGTATACGGGCTCTGTATTGCATTATAAGTAAGCTTAGGTAGCATAACTCTTTGGAAGGGGATGGGGGGGTTTAGAAATGTGAAATAGAAACAAACCAAAACAAATAATTACTGGCCAATAATATTAATTTGTATTGTATTTTTTAATGTTTCAGCATGTTAAATATATATTCCTAATTTGGAAACTAATCTAGTGAAAACTCATTAATATCTTTAAAAGGAGCAATTTTGAAGAACAAAAGAATTACAGCATATTGAAAAGGAACATTGAAATAGGATTGTCCTGCATATTTTTTTAAAAAAACTATTGCTTATATAAAAAAAAATTGTCATTTTTTATTTTCCCCAATACATTGACTGATATTATTCAACAAGATCTACTTACAAGTTATAAAAAGATAAAACCATAAAATGCTGAAGGTGAATCAGCAGCACAAATTCAGTGATGGTTGGATATTTATGTGCAATACAAATTTAGATAAGGAAAATTTTTCAGGTGCTTCATTTGGCAAGCAAAGTGTAATTCCATTAATTAATGGAAGGTTACCTTCTATGTATCCTTATGATATCTTAGGGATCTAATAGGGTTTTATTTCAGCTAGATTGTGTACCACACTTATAAATAATTAGCAGGCAGAAAATTATGAATTGAAAATATTTCCAAACTTACTATTTAATTTGTATTAAATTTTCTTTTCTGCTTTAATGCTACACAAATATTTTTCCGTAATCTAGAAAAAACATAATAAAGTAATAGTATATCATATATTCAAGCTACATTTTTCAATCTAACCTGAGTTAAGATAGACTATGTATAGGATAGCTTATTCCCACACAGTTCATTGTGTAACTTTTGTGGATCTCAATACAGAGAGAAAGAGAAAGAGAGAGAGAGAGAGAGAGAGAGAGAGGGAGGGAGGGAGGGAGGGAGGGAGGGAGGCAAGGCAAGGCAAGGCAAGGCAAGGCAAGACAAGACAAGACATTGCTAACTAATTCTCCTTTCTTTGACTGGACAGGAATTCATTTTTCTAAGCAAACAGTCACTGGAGTTGACAAATCCCTTTCTTATTACATTTTAGGAAGAAACTCAAAGATATTTAATTATTGTTTAATTATTTCATCATTTTTAAAATATATTATTATGTATTTTAATTGCTTTAGATGTTACTATTTAATATTTCAGAACTTGTTTTTGTTGCATTTTGCTTTTTAAATTATATTGCTAGCTATCCTGATGTTAGGTAATAGAGAGAATAGAAATATTCCATATAAGTAAATAAATACAACCAATAAACTTTAAGGTAAATCTATTTTCAAGGAAAACAAACTCTCAACTGAATGGCCATCTGGCAGTAGCAATGCACAGATTGTGAGCAAAGAAAATCTATGGATAGTATAAAAATGGGACACTTATAGCAATAATGAATTATAGCTGTGCTTGATACTGCCCGAAAGAAAATCAATGTTGTTTAGAAATAAAATATTTTGAGCAACTTCCGGTGAAATAGGCTTTATTATTCTATACAATTTTTAAAAAGTAAAAACAGGGAATTGAAATTATCTATATTATTTTATATCAGCATTTATGGCTCCATTTACAACACTATCCATTTTATACTATATAACTCCATATACTATCTATATATAAAATAACCATTCATAGTAAAATAAAATATGGAATACTTTATTCTTAACATATAAAATTATATAAAGTGCAAGAAAATAATTAACCCTTCTGCTTGTTGAAATAAGACATCACTGCAAAAGAAAATGAAGAAAATTTGAATTATATTATTCTTATCAAACTACAGCTGAAAATTTTACACTAGTTTTAAAAATAATGGTTGATGATTTTAGTTCAGCAATAGCAATTTGTGTAAATACGTCATTATTTGAAGGGAAATCAATAACTACAATATATTTCTCCAATTTGAGTAATGTTTTCTGATGCTGTAATTTCTTGACCATTAATAAAAAATCCATGTAAACAATTGTTATATTTTCCATTTCTTTGCAGGAAGGAGCCATAAGGTTATAGGAGGAATAGATGTTTAATAAGCTACTCATTTAAAATATTTATTTGGAAAAACAAGTGATTTTTTTTTCATTAGGATTATATTTAGTACTACAGACAGTTATAAAAATTTACAAGACTAAGTTGCCATTATTAAATTAACATGATTTAAAGTGAATATCGTATAAATGATCAATTGTCTGAACTTATTTTAAAAATGTAGTCCTTAACCTAGATGGCAGCATTACAAATATTTTGAACTATTTATGGGCTAATCTACTAGATTTTGCAGTAGTGTTATGACAATAAAGAGGATTTTTACAAGGGGGTGAGGTGTGGGTTGGAGGAACACAGAAATCTGTTTCCAGGAGTGTTTCTTTTACATCAATCGACCTCAGCCCCTGCCAGAGATGTACAATATCACAAACTATTTTTTTGTAAGAATGCGAAATAAAAAGAAATGTACCAGGAAAGCCTGAAAAAAACCCCATCAAATATAAAATCCCATTTTTTTCCTTAACACGGGCCAAAGTACAGCAGTTCTGCTGCTTTACTGTCTAATTAGGTATAGCCAGCAGGCAGTGGTGGGATTCAAATATGTGAACAACCGGTTCTGTGTGAGGATGCCGCTTCCGGAAGTCCATTTTGGGCCTGGGCAACAAAAAATTAGCTATCGGTTCTGCCGAAGTGGTGCGAACCAGCTGAATCCCACCACTGCCAGCGGGGTTGAAGAAGTTTTGGGATTTCTCCACAGAATTTGTCTGCTTTCTGACTGCTTTGACCTACAGGAAATAATTCATTGATTTCAAGAACTAACATCTTATTTACAGAGTACAAAACTACAGTAAGATTGTGTTGGTTGTGATTCAATACATAAGTGTGATGGATTATTATTGTTGTCATTAATTGCAATTATAATTCCAAAAATTCAAGACAACATAGACCATTTTCCTTTCCTTTTATTCTCACAAAAACTCTATGCAACAGAGTAAGGTAAGAAACAGCGATTATCCACAATTACCAGTGAGCACAATGACAAAATGTAGATTTGAAACAGGATTGTGATTCACAGGTTAGGCTATTTTTCTTGTATTTGATCTCTATTCTCTAAAACCAGATGTCTACTTTTGCGTATTGGACTGCTTCTAACTAATGAAACAAATAATTTCAGGTTCAAATTCCAATATTAATTCTTTCATACTTCAAAATTTCTTTCAAAGTTCTTCTACATGTCCAAGAAAGACAATTTACTGCAACATGGGTCTGGCTCCTCCACAAAGACAACAGTTATTTTGGAAACAAGTTACCGGTGTCAAAATATTCACAGCAGGCAAACTATCACTATTTTACATAGCTATATAAGTATTTTTGTTTTGAGTTTGGTATTGATTATCTTGAGCTTGTTCAATGGCCCAAATTTTCAGAGTTCCTCTCCAAGTCCAAATTTGTGCAAATTATCCCTGTGGGAAATATTGACTATATTAAACCTAATATAGTTGCAAAATCCCTTCCTTATCTCCCTAATGAAAGATAGGAAAAGAAAACAAACTACCTTACTTTAGTTAGAGGAAAGATTAGGAACAGCAACCCAAGCCCTTACCTGTCTGCTTGGAAAATGAAGCAATATGAAAGTTAATAAAGAATTCTGGTTCTAGCAATTAAAGCATAATTAATTGTGCAGAAATCCATCCTTTTGACATCTGGGTTGTATGTTTTCTACATAATTCTCTTAGCCGAACCAGAGGCTTGTCAGAGCCAAGATTCTTCATTAACTGTCATTCCATATTTTGGGAATGCAATTCAGTATCATATTTACATCTGGCCAATATACTACATTTACTTAAAGGCAAGTTTGACTAAAATGCATGAGAATTTACTTAGCAGATCCAATACTGATAAAGGAGAACACTTGTAGCATTTCTCTAGCATTTTTGGATTTAGGATAGTCACAGGATAGTCACAGTTTCCCAGCTGAAATTAGATTAATTTTATGTTAATTAATTAAGTCTGTTCATATTTTATGAAATTAAAAAGTTTTCATCATTTCATCAAGCCAAGCCCCAAAATACTAAAGAATTCCTGGAAGCCTGGCACTCTGACATATTAGCCATCTATAGATAGACAGACATAAACAATATCTACAGACTGCAAAATCAACAAGCCAGTAAGGAAACAAAAAGACCAAAACACTTCCCCATCAGGAATAAATATCCAGTTGAGCTTAGATTAATACCAAGATTAACATCAGACTAACAATCAAGAAATAAATAATATCCCAATCAAGGATCTGCCAAAGAAACTAACATTAAACAGTCTATTTAAAAAATCTCCAATATTATTTCCATTAAACTGATAGGACAAGCCACTAGAATATAAACTGACAGCAAACCGCACTCCTTAAGAGCACTGATGATGTTATCTAGTTTGGTTAATGAAACATATACCAAAAAAAACCCCAACCAAGCTCAGAGAGCACCAAGGATTTCTGAAGCAGAGCAGATCTGAGTTTACAGTATTGTATGGATTCCAATACAGTCATTTTTCTCTATGTGGTACTGTTAGCCTTCAATATATTCTAGACAAGAAGAACCAACCATGAATATTAATATTATCTTTTTTGTAAGTTTACAATGTAACAGAACTTTCCTACAAGTCTGAAAAGACTTCTTCCATCCTTTACTTTTACTTTCCAGAAGATCAGGAAGACAGTTCCCTTGCCAATTGGAGGCTACATTGGTTCATTGACCATATATTGTACAGCTCAGCATATACCGTTCTATATACCAGTGTAAAGATAGGAATGTGCTATAATAATCAGACTTCAATTCTCATCTCTGAAGCAAACAGAGATGTACTATATTTATCACTGTATCTGAAGATAAATCTGATATTTATCTAACGATCACTGTATCTGAAGCCGCCAACCTGATTTATGATAATGATTTGTAATAATCAGTCAGTTCAATAACTTATAGCTTTCTATGTCTTCTTGTGCTTGCCGGAAGGGGAAGGTAAGTTCAAAGTTCAGGCATTGTAAAAGGAATATCTCTCTCTCTCTCTCTCTTGTTCTCTCTCTTGTTCTCTCTCTCTCCTCCCCTTCCCCCCCTCTCTCCACACACACATTTATATAGTCTGTACTTGCATCTATGTATGTAAGAACTACAACCAGGGAAATGGACAGATAGGAGGCAGCTTAGTTTGCAGCAGAAATATGGACATGGTGAATGATTTAGAAGGAACCCTCCCTAGTTCTTTGGACTGCAAAGGTGATGGGGGGGGGGAAATGTCCTTTCAGACTTGCAAGTTTTTGTTAAGACAATCTTGCAATAAAGTAGAATTAGCTCATTTGTCTGGACTACCTCACAAGACTTATAGCAATCTTGCAATGTATTATTCTTTTCCAAAGAGAGGGAGAAGATCCCTCTAGGAATTTTAGGAATGGCTTCCAAACCCCCAATTTCCTGGCTGGGGCTCTTCTCTCTGTCTTGACATATTCATATGTCACAATCAGTCCATAGATTCAGGCCATTCCCTACCCTGAAATACGGCTTCTACAAGGATCAAATCAAAAATAAAGGAACAAATAGACTTTTTTAATGAAATGCTTTTTAGAGCACTGAAGGGATAGTAGATGCTTTTGTGAACATAATGTCTATCTGTAAAATGGCCTCTATTTAAGATAAGTAACTGAACAGTGCTCATATAAAAAATGTCCTACGAAGAGACTTTTTTTCCTAAATACTTTTCTTTTAGGGAAGTATTCAATCCTGCATATTAAACATCTAATGTATTTAATGTCTGGAATCGGAGTCTACTCTAACTTCATTAGCTGATATGCAGAATGCCCTTTCTTGAATGCTTGTGAGAAAAAAATAAATCAAGCACAATTCTTTCTATACCAGGTTGATTGCCTCAGTGTTAAAAGCTGTTGCCTGCTATCTCTCCTTTTTGCAAAGATCAGAAAGTTTCCTCAGGCATAGGAAAAAGGTAGAAGTAGCATTTCCTAAAACCTGAGAGGGTCTTTCTCCAGGCTAGAATTAATTGCTCCCAACATATTTAAGTTTTTTTAAAACAAATTCCACAATAGCAGTTGAATTTACATTTTTCAATTTACTTTCCTCTTTTCATGAAACATCATCAGTATAAATATATTATATTCATTCTGTCCAACTTTGCTCTGTTCTGAATTAGCTCTTTCAAAATTGTATGAGGCTTTTACTTGACAAAAAATGAAAGTAATTACTTTCAGATCTGGAAAAATATAACAGCAGATATTTCAACAACAAAAGCTAAAGCTGTCTTGTTAAAAAGGACTGCAAGTATTAAAATGGATATTTTACTAAGACCCAATTTGTTTCAAGTGATTCCAATAACTATTTAAAACAAAGTATTAAAAGATCAGCATAAACAAATAACAAATTATATATGGTCCAATTAAAGAATGAAAGATTTTATAGGACACAAATGGTTGACAGGATGGTTGACAGTTTGTAACTTCAAATTATTGTTATTACTATGCTTACGTGGAATCATAGAAGAATTGTGACTCATTATGTCCTGACCATGTTTTTGTGAAAGGAACAAGACATCCAGATGGCCTGTACAAATAACCTTGGATTGTTACAAGTAGAAATAAATAATTTTAAAAGAATGCACTAATAAGAAATACATGGAAAATTGAGGATACAGGAAAAGAATTAGTCCAGATTTATCCTCACTTTCTTATTTATTGTAGAAAATATATATCCCAAATTTTCCAAATTTAGTTGTAGAATTTAGACATGTAAATCAAAATGCAAAAGAGAAATTTCAGTGAAAAAAAGAACATTACATTCATGATTATTATGCTTACAGAAAATTGGCATAAGATATTCTATTATTGGTCTATTATTCCAATTTGGATCACTAAAACAAATAGTTCATTTTCTTCAAGTTGTTACATAAGGATCAGGTCCAATCATGATGTATTGATCCATACAGTGTATATGTACAGGATCATCAGTATATAAGTCATGGCTTATAAGTCACAATATCTAGTAGTAATGCTCTAAAACTCAATAAAATATAATGATTCATATCAGATTAAACAATTTTTTAATGTTGAATTTATTTTCAATTGTACTATTTTTACTAAATGTTACTAAACTGTATATCGCCACAAAATATATTGATTGAGCTATGTAATGTAACCAGAAGAACAGTTAACCAAATTTTGGGAATATTTCTAATAGCAAAAATATTGGGAATATTTCTAATAGCAAAAATAATCACATATCTTAAAAATAAATGTAACAAAATTAAATTCAAATTGGAAACCATGTAGATTCCATGGATTTATTGCATACGTAAAATTTGGAATTATATTTTATATATTTCATTTATACATGATTTAGCAGCCTTTGATATGGATGAATACTTGAATTTTACTGTTTCATTTTATCGTTCATATGAGTACCATGATTCCTGACATTTATATTTTGTTTAGAGTCCAATAGTGATTTTTAATTTTTTAGGATGATGTAATATATATAGTTGTTTATAATTCATCCTGAAAAAAATATAATGTAAATTTGTAAATCTTTTGGATTTTTTATTGAATTTTACTCTTCTACATGTTTTTTCCCCTGAATGCTTTTTCTGTATATGTGTGTATACCAAGATTTATTAAACTACAACCTAAGTATTCAGATTAATAAGATAATCAAAAGGCTTCCAACCTAAGGATTATTATTTGAAGATTTTTGACTAATAAAAAGAGTTAACTAATTCCTTTGCATAACACAAATTACTTTGATCTTAATCTCTATTTTTTCTATCCCATTTTCTAAACTAAGAATTTTTCATTAAGTTGCATCATGAATCTGCACTTAAAAAGTAACAGGGCATAGGCAGAAACATTATTTAAATTAAATATATACATTTAATATGATACCTTTTCTGCCAATTAAAAATTCAATGCAGTAGCCTGAGAGAAATTTTAAGGACTGAGCCTAAGACTTCTGGAAAGCATATTAACTTGAGAACTCAGCTTATACTTCCTTACGGTATGCTTTTGTGGGACCACTGTAAATACAAGCTCAATATGACATAAAGCTCCCTTTTGCTTGCTTGCAAAGTATCTACTATTATAGGGCTTTTAATGCATAGAAGTCGTAGCAAGCAAGAACGTTTGCCGACATTCTTGTGTAAAAACTGAGCTTCAGATGCAACAACAGTATACTTGCTGTGAAACACTTCAAGCAAATCTATTTATTAACCACTCTGAAACATATAGAATGATCATTTCAATCCTCTGTCAAAGGTGGATGCCAATCAACAATTTTTCACTTTTCATCTGTGTTAAACATGAGCATAGTGTACCAGACTTTTTTTTGTCCTTTCTCATCTATCTTTTCTCTTTCTTAGAATGCAAAAATACTTGCCAACTAAAGGCCATTTTATATATTTTAAATTATTCCAGTACAAAAAAATAACAATAGTTTTAAAAGAATGCAAATCAAAAGACTGAAAACTTTAAGACATAAAATATAATATAAGTACCATGTAATTCATATATACATTAATCTATATGTACTAAACATTTTCCCTGATAAAAATATAGGTAGTCCTCATCTTACCACAACTGAGCCCAGAATTTATGTTGCTAAGTGAGAAATTTGTTAAGTGAGTTTTGCCCCATTTTACAACTTTTCTTGCCACATTTGTTAACTGAATCACTGCAGTTGTTAAATTAATAACTCAGTTGTTAAGTGACTTTGCTTGTCAGAAGATCGCAAAATGTCATCACATGATCCCGGGACAAGGCAGTCATCATAAATATGAACTAGTTGTCAAGCATCTGAATGTAAATCACATGACCATGAGGAAGCTGCAACAGTTTCTAAGTGTGAAAAATGGTCATAAGTCACTTTTTTCTGTGTCGTAACTTTGAATGGTCACAAATGAACTATTGTAAGTTGAGGACTACCTATACTATATTTAACAAGATTATACAACATAATTAAATATAATAGATAAGGCAGCTTTGAATGTTAATATTCTAAGTATTAAAGCAACTTAAACATAGCATATATTATCAAGCAGATATACAAGATTCTGGATATTTTTGTTCTTTTTTTCCCAGTTAAGTGCTAATTATTAATAGTTAACAAGACAGATTTAAAAAATATGAAAATAAGTTGCAGCTGACACAGAAATAAATACCCTGTGCCATGTGTAATTTTTTTAATTATTTCACATAAATGGGAATCTAAATAAATTATATTTGTGTTAATAAAACTTCATGCAATCAGGACATAACTATGTACATTGGGTCACTAAGTGTTCTACTGTAATTTACAAAGCAAGAAATGCAATTTCTGAACCCCTTTATGGAAGAAGCTAACTTTATTAACTTTTCAATACTGACTTAAAGGCACTTCTAGGGATAATATAAGAAACTGAAGATGGATCCATAAAAAGAGAGGCTGAATAACAGTGAGTAAACAAGCTATTTGTAATTCCTCTTAGACAAAGAGAGAATTGAGAGTTGCCCAGATAATTGCTCCTCATAAGAGGACCGCAAGATAGAGGTCTCTGGCTGGTTTAGAGCACAAGAGGATGAGGGAATAGCCATCTTACTCAAAACAAACTTTGGACCTTCAAATGGAAACTTATTTCCTTGCCTAATCACTTTTGCAAATTGCTCATTAACTGCTTTTTAGCTATTAAGACTTCCAGATCGACAGGTTTTAGTTTCCTTCAAGATTGAGTTTCCTTCAACCTTTAGCAGATCCAGAAAATTTGAAAAGTATCTGCCTCTATTAACAGACTGTGTTTAAAAGAGGTAATGGAAATAAATTAAGTTTTATCATAACAAGAGTAAGACTGATCTTAAACTGGATTTAAAAATTAAAAGCTTACAACAATAGGATGGATAAAAATGTTACATTAGACATACAAAAAATCCAATGTTGTTATCTCTAGTAATCTTAATTTTTGCTGATATCAGGATTGAAATATCAAGGCTCTAAGGATTTGCAAAAGAAGGGATATGGGAAGAGATCATTTGATGTATTTTAAGAGAAGAAGATAAGATAATGCTAAAATTGTTTATAGTTGTTGTGATGGAATAATTTCTTTATATGTTTCTTTTTTTCTTTACTATATTCTTGTTTTTTCTCTTTATTTTATTTATTTTATTTTATTTTATTTTCTGAGCTTTCTTTTTTTCTTTTTCATTTGTATTAGTTTTTAATGTTGCAATTATAATTTTTAATAAAATTACTATCAAAACTGATTCAAGGGCACTAAAATAAATAAACAAATAAACAAACTGCTAATTTAAGTTTAATTTAAATCTGAGATGCAGACGGTCAGCATTCTGCTGTTCAGAACAGTTATAAAGACTTGGCTCTTCATCCAGGCCTTTGGCAAGGAGGAGTAAGATTCCTTGCTTCATTCTATATAATCTATTGTACTTGCCATCTTTTATCTTTTATTGATTTTATTGTAATTTTGGTGATTTTTATGAGCTGCCAGAGTTGTTGAGAGACGGACAGCAAATATGTTTAATAAATTATAATTATTTTCATTTTCCATGAATCTAAAATGGACAGCATAATTCTCAGTACTCAATCTGTTTGTTATTGTTGATAAATGTCAAGTGTAATCTACTTGGATATTTTGAAATAAATATGGATACATATTATTTATAGAAGTACTTTGTCTGCAGTACTTACATCATTTTAATGCGATTTTCCAAAACCCAGTTGCAACCTCAAGTTGAAGGCCGCCAAATTTATAAGGCATACATATAGCCTAATCACATTAAACAGTTATTAGCTAATTAGACTGTTTATCACTTGATAACACTTTAATTCATCCCTTTTGACATAAAAGGGTTTTCTTCATTTACTCAAGGATACAGGATATACCTCTGTAACCTACATAAAAAGCCACCCTGGACTTGCCTGGCATCAACTGACTGTCTTTACTAAGATGTTAAAGCGATCAGCACCTGACATCTGTTAGCTGGAGGCATTCTGAGGTAAAGGACCAACAAATCGAAATAAATTAGACCAGTTTAACTTTTGGATGAGGTGATCCCCTTAGTGACATTATAATCTATGCTCCTGATGTTACACAGGATTTAAGAAGAACAATGTTTCATACCTCCCTTTAGAGCACCACATCCTGAATTTTATTCCTATACAAGGTACAAACAGTACATATTCCAATCAGAATAAAACAAAAATGTAAGCCGTCACTTCTTTTTGATAAAAAGATAAAATCATTATATATTAATAGACTTGACAGTATGGTACTGAATATTCTTAGTAGTCAATATTTTGAAGTTAAAGCAAAAAATGAGTCAATCTGACCATAAAGGGAAAAGGGACAGAATAAATGTAATCTAATTACATTGAAAATCAATACCTTGCCAAGTTCTATGAAGCACTTTTATTTAGATGCATTTAAGTGCCCATTTCTTAGTGGGGAAAAAATACAACTGAACATTTAGCTATTCTAAACAATAAATAGAATCTAAAAAGAGTGTTTAACCATGATGAAGACTACTTCTATAAAGTATTAATTTTAGTTTATGTTCATACAGTGAATTGTACATATCTGTTGCATGTTATTTCTGCTATATAACAATTCCAATTACTGTTTCATTTTGCCTCCTGAATTGATACTCCTTATAATTTGAAATTTCATCATATCTATACAGTCTGGAAATCTTATACCCCCAGCATGGACAAATCAGCAATTTGAGAAGTGCTGAACTCTCAAAATATTGTTATTTTCACAATATTTTTTCCATGCACTACTGTTTCTCAGTAAATAATGAGACCCCATTTCTATTTTCTGCTAGAAAAGTGCATCAGTCCATCCTAAGATGAAAGATCATGATCTGCAGGCTTAAAAAAATGGTTGACAAACTTTACCAAGATCCTGCTTGGCTGCGAAATTCTGGAAGGAAGTGTTTCTCAATTTTTCTTGATCAGGTGGAATTCACATGCATCACCAACTGATTGCCCTGGTAAGATGTACAGTTTTCCAGCCATGCACTTTTAGTCACCACAGTCAGCTTCCATTCAGTGAAGTTAGAAAGTTAGAAGTTAGTATCCTTTTTATACCGGTATTATCCAATGAAGGTAGTTATGTACACAAGAAACTTTCACCAGTCTGCTGTTTAAAACATGAAGCCCTGGGCAAGTTACCACCAATTTATTGCCTTGCTCATATGATCATTTAAGGTCCTGAAGGTCGAAGCTGGTCATGAACAATTTTCAGCTACTTAAAACAGAAAACATCAAGGATTCAGCCTTGTTTGACTTGGCTCTTTTTGTGGGCTGACCTGAGGGATACTCAGTTATCTAAGGCTAACATCCTTATGTGTGTACAGTTAGCAATTCCAATCTTGCTACTATTGCTGCTTTCTGGTCAGCTCTGTGGTCACAAGTAATAATCAGATGCCACTCTTACTTTGGGACTTATAACAATCTTGGCATTATTCATACACTGACTAGCATTAGTGTAATATATATCACAATTCTATATTTATGTTTATGAACTAGGGGTGGGAAGACACAAAAAAGGTTATGTATTTATAAATGTAATTCAAATTTACATAAAAATGTTCTATAGGTAATTATAAGATTTTAACTTTCAGTGTAGTTATAAGCAATCAGTTCATTAAAGAAAATTTCAGGCAATTTCTAATTATGAAAAAAACACTGTAAATGACAATATTAGTCATGATTGAAGTTTTTGCAAAAAGCCATTAAAATACCAATGTGATATGTATGGTATTATGAATCAACTGTATCTAGGACAAATGAAAAGCCAACCTAATTAGATCATTTTATTTTGAAGAGAAATATACTGAGGAATCCAATGTTAAGCAATGCATTTAGCTCTGTAACAGGGATTTATTAAATATCACTGTGAGACTTTAAAAACAATGATTTTCTAGCTATAAGATAGGTCACTTTAATTAAATTGATATTTCAATAATGAACAATATACTGTATGTAAATTGAATTGAACTGTAGGGTTCTTGGTGTTCTCTCAGCTTGATTATTTGTTGCAGACCTTTTGTTATTAGAGGGATCCCCAGGAGGAAAAAGGAGATCCTTATCCCACTATATAGGGCTTTAGTCAGACCCCATTTGAAATACTGTATCCTGTTCTCGAGACCTCATTTTAAAAAAGATATTGATAAAATTGAGCGAGTCCAGAGATGGGCAACAAAAATGGTGCAAAGTCTGAGGGGCAAAATATATCAGGACAGATTGGAGGAAACGGCATATGTAGAGTCTGGAGGACAGAACGGAAAGGAGGAACATGATTGAAACCTTTAAATGTACTAAGGGTATAAATAAGGTTCTAAAAGACAGTTTTTTCAATATTAAGCAAAAATCAAGAACATGGGTACATAACATTCAATTGACAAGAGGAAAGTTCAAAAGAAATATTAGAGCCATGTGGTGCAGTGGTTAGAATGCAATACTCAGGCTACTTCTACTGACTGTTGGCTCCCTTCAGTTCGGCAGTTCGATTCTTACCGGCTCAAGGTTGACTCAGCCTTCCATCCTTCCAGGTTGGTAAAATGAGGACCCAGATTGTTGGGGACAATATGCTGACTCTGTAAACCCCTTAGAGAGGGCTACAAAGCACTTTGAAGCGGTATATAAGTCTAAGTGCTATTGCTATTGCAAAGTATTACTTCACAGAAGTGAAGTATAGAAGCTTGGAACCAACTTCCAGTGGAAGTAGTGGGTAAATCATCAGCAACTTGGTTTAAACATAGTAGGGATAAACATATATTCACCATTTGACAAAAAATTAAAAATAAGAAAAATAGAAATAAATAGAATATAAAAATAATAATTAACAAATAGTAAATGAATAAATTAATTAAAAAGAAAACAAAAATAAACTCAAAAGGCAGACTTGACAGACCACTAGGTCTCTATATTTTTATGTTACCAGGATAGCTAGCCTCATCAGTGAACTAAATGAATGAAGTTTGCTAGTTGTTTATACAGTGATACTTAAAATTTTATGAACACTTCTGAATTTTCAATATTTCTACATAAATAAAACCTAAAATATTTTTTGTTCTCTAAAATTAGACAAAGAGAACCTAACCTAACTGAACAAATTTAATAAAAAACATTGTACTTGTTTATTTATTTACTGAGAAAAACCCAAAGTTACAGATTTGTGTGTGACAAAAGTATGCAAACATTTGCTTTCAGGTGAAATAACTGTAACTAAAGGTGTCTGTTGTCAGTCCGGAACATCAGCTTGGAGGAATTTATGCCCATTTGTCCTTATAGAATAGCTACAAGGATGTTGGTGAGCTTCCTTGTATGAACTGCTGCTTCAGATCCTTCCACATTTTTACAGAATTAAGGTCAGGACTTGGCCATTGCAAAAGATTAACTTTTTTCTGCTTTAACCATTCTTCGGTCATACCACTTGTGTATTTTGAGTCATTGTCATGCCACATGACCCACTTCTTGAGCTTTAGTTCATGGATAAATACCCTGACATTCCTCTGTAGAATTTGCTGGTACAATTCAGAATTCATAGTTCCATCAATGAGGGCAAGCTGTCTTGATCTGGAGGCAGGAAAGCAAGAAAAAACAACAACATACCACCACATTTGAACAGATATCGTTCTTATTGCACTAGAATGCAGTGTTTGCCTTTTGTCAAATATAACTTTTTTTCATTCAAGTCAAAAATTCTATTTTGGTCTTGTCTATCCATAGAACACTCTCCTAATAGCCTTCTGTTTATCCACCTAGCCCAGGGGTAGGCAACCTTGGCTCTTTTATGACTCGTGGACTTCAACTCCCAGAATTCCTGAGCCAACTATGCTGGCTCAGGAATTCTGGGAGTTGAAGTCCACGAGTCATAAAAGAGCCAAGGTTGCCTACCCATGACCTAGCCTCTTCAAACTGTAGATGAGTAGCAATTTTCTTTTTGGAGAGTTCTGGCTTTCTCCTTGCAACTCTGCATACTATTGTTTTAAGTAATCTCCAGATGGCGATCTCATGAACACTGACATTTGCCGATATAATAGAGGTCTTTACTTTTTTAGATATTAACGTGTGCTTCCTTGAGACCTGGAGTATTACACACCTTGCTTTTGGTATGATCTTAATTGGTTAACCATTTATAGGTAGAGTAAAAATAGTGTTGAATTGTTTCCATTTGTAGATGAACTGCATGTCAGTACAGTAATGGAATCCAAACTGCATATAGTAACTTGCTGTACCAAAACTGATTGGGGTGTCACTATTTCTCTGATAATTCTTTGATTATGGTATTGTTTCTTCCCTGTTTATCTTGAGCTATTTCCTGCTTATCTGATTGTTGGATGCTAGAGATGATATGTTGGACTGTTTATTTCCTTCCTCAACTTTTGATTGTATTTGATTGATGTAAAATGTCAACAATTTTCCAGATCAAATTCTGATTGTATTTATCAGTATTCATAAATTAAGGAATTTTTGTCTTGTCTCCTTATTGCCAGTTGATGTTGATAGATATGTCCTGACAGTATTCTAGCTTACTGTCCTAGATTGCATCATTTCCTGCCCTTTCAATGTTGATGTAGATCTGTTGGTTTTATTTCTTTGGTTACTGGTTCTTTGGGTTTATTTAAGATATTTTGGAGGGATTTGGTTGCTTTGCATGCTACAGTGATTCCAAGAGGTTTAGTAGTCTTTAATAGTTGATATTTACACCACAAGATACAAAGGCAATTCGTAAATAAACCTCTGTTTGGTTATCAATGACAGACACTTGCAGATACAGAACTTTTATTATATTAGAAAACTACAACATTACATTACTTTTTGACATAATCGCCATTCAAATTGAAGCACTTTCATAACGTCTTACAAGGTTTGTAAGCGGTATGCGGGTGAGCATTATCATGAATCAACACCACACCGGAAGTGGTGCCATAGAAAATCCCGCCAAATGTGAAGATGCCAAAGGAGTACTGCTAGTGAAGTTCATGGAGCGTGGTTTGACCATTAATTCAGAAGTCTACCGTGAAACGTTACAAAAACTCAGACAAATCATCCATAACAAGCATCATCGCATACTGACTTCCGGTGTGGTATTGGTTCACGATAATGTTTGCCCGCACACCGCTAGCCGCACCCAAGAACTTTTGAAGCAGTTCTGTTGGGATGTTTTTGATCACCCCCCCCCCCCATAGCCCAAATTTGGCACCGAGCGACTACTACTAAGGAATTTTAAAGCTTGTAAGACATTATGACAATTGCCTCAATTTGAATGGCGATTATGTCGAAAAGTAATGTAACGTTGTAGTTTTCTAATATGTATAATAAAAGTTCTGTATCTGCGAGTGTCTATCATTGATAACCAAACGGAGGTTTATTTCCGAATTGCCATCATACTTTTAACATCCACTCAATATTATTCTAAGAAACTTGTTCCTTTCAGGCATGAGAAGCCAGACCCAAATATGAAGACTTCGGATTAGCTAATTTTCACTCAATCTTTATTTCACAGCAATCTTCCCAGGCTGGGCAGACTAGATAAGGTTCAACAGCATTTAAGTGGAGTTGGAGTTTGCCCTCTTGTGCCTCTCTAAAGATTTCAGACTAATTTCCTGCTTGACTCTCTCTCTCACAATTGCCATTAGTGTAACTATAAGTTGGCTAATAAATTATGTCTAACTGTCTACGATTTGTGACACAATATATTTGTGATAAAAATACCTAAAAGTTTATTTATACATCTGCTTATATTAAATAGATTTCTCTATATCTCCTTTACCTTATTCTTCAGAAAACAGGCAAACAAGGAAAATAATTTTTAGGATAGTGGTAAAATGCATTTGTCTTTGAATAACTAGATCAGAGACTGAGAATCTACACAAAACTCCATTATGTTTATATATTGGAGGGAAGAGGGAGATATAATGTGAACATATTAGGCAAGACATGATTTCTACTAATGTCACAAGAATTTGCCAATTAAAGCTGCATAAACCAGACAAAGAGCCCTATGCATTAGTATAAACTGAATACGACATATCAATGCTATAAACTGGACAAAGATGCCCTTTAATTATCAGAGTCACTTTTGTATAAATCTGTTCATCTGGCACATTCTTGAAATGGCATTGTAGATACCTTGGGTTATAAAACAAACCAAACCAGGGAACCATAGAAGATAACATTAGAAACTTTAGTTTCATTCATTTTTATTTCCATCTTCAACATAGCTCTATCATTTCTTTATAAGTCTCAATACCTGTCCCAGGATATCATCACTTCAGTTACACTCAATTGGTTTATTTTTAATTTCATTCATTCTGATGTGAGTTCCTTGTTTAACTTATTTTAGCTATCCATCTTTTTAAAAAAGCCATCAATATTGCTCTGCATTTTCTCTGCTTTTTTTTAATTCCGCACTGTTCTTTACTCTCTTTCACTATATTTTTTACTCTTTATACTATTGTACTGCATCTTTCATCTAAACATTTTGCAATATATTTATTTATAAGCACTTTTTACTGTGTTATTCTACCAAGCACTTCATTAGCATAATTCCACAAATTTCTTGGGCACTTCCATTCATACATTAATCAACTCTACTCCAGAAATTTACACCACATTCATTCAGATCTATTTATTCCTTTTCCTTTCTCTTGATTTTACAAATGCACAATATAAGGAGGAGAGATATTTTCATTGAATTCATTTACATTTTTAAATTTTACTTTAATATATAGAAATAAAAAGGAAACAAATAAAAAAGGAAAAACAGAAATAGGAAAAAGGAAAGAAAAAAATACAAACACGGTATTTAATATAGACAGTACAGCTTCATTTTTAAACAGAGCATTATGACCACATGGTGTGATATTGATTTCCATTACATTTCCATTGCCACATTTCCATTACAATAGAGATCCTGTTCAAAAGCAGAGAGCAAACATATATCATCGATTTAAAATTGCAAATCTGAAGTGGCACTGTCGTGAATTCATCTCATTTTAAGATTATACCATGTGTTGTATTCTTTAATATATTTAACTATTGATTTGTTACTATGGGATATTCCAAGTCTTCATTTTAAAATCCTTGTTAAAAAAAACACCAAACTAATACCCACTTTAACTGCACTATTTAATTAACTATTAAAAATATTGTAAATTTAGAATGATTCAGAACACATTTCAGCACTATTCGTAAGGTACATTTAGGTTCTACTTAAGTAACTATAGACCAAGTTGTGAAAATAAATATTTTAATTAAATATACTGATATTTTGTTGTTTTAAACTATTGAAATTTTACTTGCAATGCATTATTTAAAAGTGTAATTAGCTGTTCTAAAATATTAATATACTAACTGATCAATAACTGATATTATTCCAGTGCAAGTTATTTAGATAACAATAAGGGTGTGAAGGCTTTCTAATGTGCTTTAACCTTTAAAACTGGAAATATTGACTACCATTTATTTCTATAGTATTCCAAACAGCAATCTTCCTCATATTGTGGTCATCACCATAGGAGCCCATAGCCAGGGCTTTTTTTGTCATAGAATGCCCAGAACAGAGTTCCAGCACCTTTTTTGGATGGAACCTTGTAGGGTAGGCAAGGCGGGTTGTATGACGTGTGTGAGTTCCGGCACCTTTTTTATTTTTTTACAAAAAAAGCACTGCCCATAGTTATTGACTTTGGTTACCCATCATATCTTTGGTTAATTGACATGTTCACATAAAGAATACACTAGATTGCCAAGGTCCATCACGTACATGCCACACGCAGGATTCCTTGCGAATCTTAATGATAGCATTTTGTCATATACCACAACTGGAACCAAAACCCAATGCAAACTATTTTGCATACCAATATAACACTGCATACATACCAGCAATTAGAAAGTACAAACACTGTACAGTATTGACTTACTCCAAATCCTTTAACAAATAGAAACATAGAAAACTGACAGCAGAAAAAGACCTAGTGGTCCATCAAGTCTGCTCCTTTTTATTTATTTGTTTGTTTGTTTATTGTTTTTATATTTTATTTATTTTTTATTTTTATCAAATGATAGACATGTGTTTATCCCAAGTATGTTTCGACTAATTCTAAGCCTTAAGCATTTATTTCTTTATGGTTTACACATATAAATTTAATAGTTTCCGCAGAATAACACTATCTGGTTAATTAAAACTTGTTTATTTATTTAAATTTGGATTCCAAATAATTCTGGATAGTTCACAAATAACATAAAAAGCACTGTAAACAAAACCCAAAATATGATACAAGCACAATATACAGACATAAAACCTAAATAATAAATTTTGGTCCCAACTATCTCAGCCCAAGGCCTAGAAAAGTCAGGATTTCATGCCTTTGTGGAAAGTCAAGACGAGGATGATGTATCCTTGATATCTAGCATTGAATAAAGGATCAAAAACTGGATTTCAAATATTTGAAATATAATCAAACAGTACATTCTTTCATCTTTGGTGGATATTTAAGAAAGCTAGAAAATATTGAGCTCAAATATGTATGTTGATTCAGAAGTTTTTAAAAGTGAATGTACTATTGAAACCAGTGATTTTCCTTTTGGGATTATAGGATAAACAGTTCGAAAGAACTTATGGAACTTTATTTTTATACATGGTAACGATGGAAAGACTCCTACATGTACAAATTAGAAGGACATATAACTACCTAAATTGAAGAATGGATGGTTAAGTTAATGGAATTGGCAGAAATGGCAAAAATGACACCTAATGAACTGAAACCCTATATACAAATCTTCTTTATTATAACTTCCTTATAAGAAAGCTATATTCTAGATATTTGATTTCTTGATATACAGACGATGATATGAGTTAGATCCAGAGAATTCAACTCAAGAGAGATAATCAAATCAAATATAATCCAATTTATAATCACAGTTTCATTAAAGTAAAACAAATGAGCTAGAGTTAAATGAACTCAATACAACAATACTAATTTATTATTTTCTAGCCAGAATTGAAGAACTGTACTTAAAAGAAAAAATGGCTGGACAGATTCTTTTTCAACCTATTCCCAGTTCAACTAAATAATAGATTTCTTCAGTCTTACTTTATATGCAAATTAACAAGTATCTCCCACATTTATTTGTCAAACAATGACAAAACTGCAACTTTCTTATGCTTTCTCATGCTTCTATGGGATGATTGATCATAAAGAGAAGCCCGATGGCCCTAAAAAAATATTTGAAATATTAAGGCATTAAGTGGATTTTCCGATGGAACTAATTTTAATTTTTTTTTTAAATGGGGATCAATCATTGTTCCTTTATATCAGCAACTTTTCAGTTCTTGTTACAATTCAAAATAATTTCAGCACTTCATAGATGCTAATTTCAAAATCTGAAATGCTAACACTATATCTATTTTTTTATCCATTAGCCATTCAATGCCTCCTTTCCACCCTTTTGTTTTGTTTATAATCTCTCCTAATAAACAGTTCTCAAACATTAAAAATTGCATGCTATTTTGCAGTCCTGAATTGGTCTAGTAATAGTACTGTAAAATGTATTTTGGAATATTTTTCTGAACCATCCACATTTCTTACCCACTTTCTTCCTAGGAAATTTTCATTTTCAATAGGAATTAAAGGAAAAATGAAACTAGAAGTGCTACAAAACCTGCATTATTATGCAGTCTAATTATCAAGAAACGGAGGTTTTATAATGACAAGGCATCTCATTATAACACAATGATAAAAGGTTGGTAATTTGCCATGCTTTTGGAAAACAAAGGGATTCATTTTTGAACAAATCAAGTTATTTATATGCCTGGGCACTTCTATTCATTCCTTAGCATATTGGAAAGAACAACTAATGGCCATTTCTATTTGGGCTGACAGACTTGCAAAGGCCATTTTACATTATGCCAACTGCAACTGCAGCGATTATGACCCACTGGAATAAAAATATCTAGATCTAAGGTAATAAGCCATTTGTTAAGTGATACACAGTGATTGTAATCACCATTACTCAAGCCTTCTATAATCCAGTTTAAATTTTAAGAGCCTTACTGTGAGTGCCCAGCGTATTTCCAATGCTTTATTGGTCCTGGAGACTGGACTAATCTTGATAAAGGCTTGTATGTGGTTCTGCCACCCTAAATTTTGAATTACAATAATCTTACAGATAACTCCCTTGCTTTCTTGATCTTTTAAGATTATTACCTATCAATTTGGAAGAAGAGCATAAATTTAGATCAAGGTGCTCAGCTCTGAAAAAGCTTTGATGGACCTGAAACAATGGGTTCTTCATAATTATCTTCAAAGAAATCTAACTGCAAAGTCCCTTCTTATGTGGAATCAATGTGATTTTTATCAATTGCCATAATTACTTGTCATTTAATACTGTAGCTTCATTGTGGATGTTTTATTCAGTTACATATATACTCAGATATAATTATTTGTTCTAGTATTTGTGTCTGTGTGCGTACGTATGATAGACTGTAAATAAAGATGATGATGTTGATAAAAATGATGATAATTTCCAAGGATTGCACACTTTCACCCCTTGATGTTCTTCATATATAAAGGGTTAAATTATTTTACTTCCCTTATGATACTTGCAAGGATATGCACCTACATGTAATGTTTTGTGAATGGTTGTTCTGACAGAGTTCTTCAATCAATTCAGTAGAAGACTCAAATCACTTGAGTATTGCTTCTTTTTTATTTGAGTGAGAAAATTAAACTATAGCTTGATAGCTGTATCTCCACTTTCCTTTTTTCTTTTTTATACTACTTAAAAAGGAGTTTTAATGTATAAAATAATCCACCTGATGATAATTATGCAGCTTGCTACTTTAATGCTTTTCTCTTCAGTTCCATCAGATCAATGGCATCTTTTGTCTCTGCTTTCAAAGTAACTGAAATTACTTTTGGTTAAACTGATTTGCCTACTGAAATTCTATAGTTAGGGTAGGGTAGAATAGGATAGGGTAGGGTAGGACAAGAAGGGTAAGGTAGAGTAGAGCGGGGTAGCGTAGCATAGGGGAAATAGAGAAAAATGAACTGTAATGACTAGTTTAAGCAGTTATCAAAAGGCAATATGGATTCAAATAGATACACACACATAAAGGAAACCTCAGAAATAAAGCAGAGTATGTTTTTAATGCTAGAAATATAACGAAAGGTTAGCTCTTCCAATAAAATCTGCAAGATAGGTTGAAAAGAGTCTTTCTTCCCTCATTTTATATATTTGGGTTGTGAACCTTAAGAAATATCAAGGGAATTGAGAGGTTTTCTATCCTTGTAGGACTTGCAAAGTTTTCTATTCTTGTATATTTAATAATAAGTACGTTGCTACAAAAAATATATTACCTATCCCTTGTTTCAATGGTGTAACTGATTTTTATTCTAACCATCTATTATTTTTTCTGAACCCCCTCCCCTCTATGCATATATCTCCTCTATAACCATTAAGGTACAAATGATTAAAATGCAGATATGGATTTCTAATTTGAATATATGGATTCAAATTTCTCATTCTAACATTAACAGTTTAATCTTAATTAACAAGCATTTATCATTTATTGAGAGAAGAAAGTCCTAAGTAAAAATGTTTTCTCCCAGTTTCTTAGATTTTAATTAGTATACAAAATCTAAATGCATGATAGAATAATATTTATTAATCATGATAAAACAAGTTTCTGTTTGATTAATAATTAAATTAAATGTATTTAATCATTTAATAATTTGTTATTGCTGTGCACTCCAGAAGACTCTGACTGGCTTACAAAAATAAAAAAATCTAGCAAAAATAATTAAATCAGTTAGAACCCCCATAAACAGGTAGGTTGGACTAAAACAACTAGAACAATAAACAATATACCAGTATGACAGGGTCCATACCAATTAATAATAACCACATTAATTCCAAGCCTGAAAAGCCAGATCTTAAAGGGTTTCTGAACCCCAAGAGACTAGCACCATCTGTATATCTAGGGAGATACTCTTCCAGATGGTATGGGTTGCCACAAAGAAGGCATGCTTCCTCAATCCCATAAGATGGCAACATTTAATTGAAGGGACCTGGAGCATACCTACTCTGTTGGAATGTATTGGTTGGAAAGAAACAATTGGAGATAGGCAGTCCCTCAGATAATCAGACCCTATGATGTGAATGGCTTTATACATGGCAATCAGCATCTACTATTGCATCTGGAAACCTATGGGCAACCAATACAGCTTACATAGCAATGGTGATACATAGGCATAATCTTAATGTTCACCCATTGCATTTTGTAGCTTCAGGATGGGCTTCAAGGGCAGCCTTTACTTTTGCATGGAACATTACAATAATTCAGTTGTAAGGGGACCAGGTTGTGAATGAATATTTGAATGCCCTCCTGGTTGAAAAAAAGGCACAAATATTGCACAAGATGACTCTGTGCATAGACTTGCTTGGCCACAGCTACCACCTGCTCTTCAAGCCAAAGTTGCAAATCCAGGAGGACTCTCAGGTTGTATAGTCTAGAAAGGGGAAAGTATAACACTATCCAAGACCAACAATAGAAATCTCTCTAGCACAGGTGGTCCAAACAAGTACAGTCACACAGTTTTAACAGGATATTTCTTCCCATCCAGACCAAACACCCTTCAGGTGAATACACTGACAGATTCATTTGTACAGTCTGACATCAAGATATAAAGTTGAGTATCATCAGCTGCATTATCTCACCTGCATGAGGTTTCATGCAGACGTTAAATATGAGAGAAGAGCATGTCAAATCCCAAGGGTCTGCACAGGTTCGGAGCTGTGGGTGAGATCTCTTCTCTGCCATCCACATTGCCTGAGATCAAGTACTGAGCAAGAAGGCAAATCACTGCAATATAGTACTTCCGACTGTCAACCCTTGCAGCTGGTCCAGATGGATATTACAGCTGATGATATCAAAAGCCACTGGAAGACCAAGGAGCACAAGAATGGATTAACCAAACCTATCCCAGTTCCACCAAAAATCATCAACAAGTTTATCTAGTGCTGCCTCCATGTTATATCCCAGTCTAAAACCTAGCTGAAATGACTCTTTATGATCCATTATCTTTATAAATCTCTGCAATTGCCATCCAACTACTTTTTTCCACAACTCCCCCCCCCCCAAAATCTAATCACTGACTGAAATATTACCTAAATTTTTCCCCCAAAAGGGAAGACTAAAATCTGGCTGATAGTTATCTAGAATGAAGGGTTTCAGTAATGCCCTCTTAAAGAGGAGGGACATTACTATTTCCTCAAGGCTGGCAGTATCACTTCTTCTTTCAAATAATTCTCTATTGAGGCCAAATATTTATCTTATTTTTTAACATATAAACTACATGTTTTAAAAAAGAAAAATCATATTAGCCAGATTTAGTGGTCTCTGAAGAACGCCTATAAGAAATTTCTAAGCTGTCTTTATCCTTGTTAGATGAAATTCAGGAGCACAACCTTATTCAATCTTGATACAAAGTTTTGAATTAACACTTCATCAATTCTTTACATTTTTCAAGGACAACTATCCAGTTTATGGAAAATATTTTACTTCATGTGTCTAACAGATTTGCTACTCTTTATTTAGTGCCATTATTTACCTTAGACTAAAGATTCTTTTTCTTATTAGGGTTGTAGATGTTTGCACTGCACCTGCTTATTTCAGAAGCACAACCACCAAAGATCAGAGAAGGGTTTTCTCTTCAGAATGCTTACTGCAGACCCTGACACTGCTTTGGGAGGGATGAAATGGAGTTAAACGTGAGGGGCCCAAGTTCACCCAATTGGCTTCTGTTGGCTTCTATATCACTGTCTGTCTAACAAGCTAAAACTTAGGCTTAAATTCAATTTTAATAAATATAATAATTGGTTATAGTTTGTAGACATATATATATATATGCTTTAAATTATGTATTTAGCCTTTCAGAATTATAATTCTACAATTTTTAAATATTTGATTTAATGGAGAAAAATGAAAAGAATAGCTGAAGGCAGATAATTAGGATTTTCACAACATGCAATCTTGGTATGAACTGGAGCCCCCTGAACCTCTTACCAATTAAAGGGTGGGGAAACATAAATATAGATGTCAACAACGTATTAAAGTTCAGGTTGTTTGCTAATGAATGTTGAAAATGTATAGAAAGGAAAATTTTGCACATCTCTGAGATAGATGATAGATAGAACGATGATACACAGGAAGATTGACAGGTAGATCAATATCCATCTAGTAAAAATTATTGCTCAGTTTTACTCCGTGTAATGAATTAAAGAGTATATGAATCCTTAAAAATGAGACAAATAAAGATCACATAATTGTATATACATTGTATCAGCATTGTAGCACATACGATTAAATTTTTAAATAAGCTGGGAACATATGGACAAATATCTTATAAAAAAATCTACATACCTGACATGCTGCTGGGATCAAAAGAATGTAGTCATTCTCATTCTTCTCCTTCACCTGTGTCACCTGTTTAAAAAAGTAACTTTGTCAATATTTAATGAATATACTTTATTATATATTAATATGCAAGATTCGTTTTGGAAGCAGGGTGTTGAATGCTAAGAATTTTGGGTGATTTCTGCTGTTTTGAGAAGAATTTTTCCATAGGTTGGAAAGGAAATGTACTTCTAGGAAGTGCCTTTGGGAATATCTTGAAACAACTGATGGTCCTTACTTACCGACTGCCTCATTCAAAGGTATGATGGTGCTAAAAAAGTAACTTTATTACTAATGTCTGCATTTATGATCTTTGTAGCACTCATCAGTCCTATGCCTAACCTATTGTCCCCACCACCACTCATAAACAGAGAATAGAGAAGAAGGGATTATAAGAGAATAAGCAGGCACACAATCAAGAATACACTGGACTTTTTGTATAGTGTACTTGTGGCTGCCAATGACAGAACACTATTTTCAATGTCTTTTCCCCATCCTCCATCCCTCTTATAATCCCTTCCTTTCTAATGAATGTAAATACAAACATTAATTCCCTTCTTGCTAATTGTTCCAGTACCAAAGTGAAAATTTCAAAGAGCAAAGGAGAGTTATTCATCTTTTCTCTTTCCTATATTCTTTAACTATTTCTTTGGCTGCCTTTGTATTTATTTGTATGTCATTTTATCTTCTTGCTCTTCTTCTTGATTTATTTATTTATTTTTGGTCTTATGCAAAGACTGCTCAAGACTGGACATAATAAATATGATCACGTATAGAAACCTTAACCATAGGAGAAATACCTTAGGGATAACTCTCAGGGATATTTGCCTCTAGCTCCTCCCTGTGGTCATCTGAAAATATTCATGTGGAGAATATTGATAGTTGGTAGTCTACATAAGGCACTATGAACATACGCAGATTAGAATTAGGAAATTTGGTGAGTTTTCTAAAGAAATGAAGGATTACATTCATGTAATAAGAACTATTTCTGGACATTCTTGTGATATGAGTCATATGGCAGCTAACATTTTGACCAAAAGAAAAAAAAGCATACTAATTTGCTTGTTTCTCCATGTAGGAATGAAGAAGAATATGAATGATCAACAAAACAGATCAACTTCTATTTTGAAATGGTTAAAGTTTCATTAGACCTCATCAATCATGTTTCAAGAAACAATGCTTCTTTTTCTCCTGCATCTCTCTGATCTAGACAAAAATGTCTCAAGACCTTTGTGTGGCTTCTATATTTTGTATACTTCAACCAATTCTATTTTTCCCCAAGCAATTTTTATTTTACACTTTTACCTTTGACAAACTGCTTTCTTTCTTATACTATACCCCATAAAGCTGTGGCAGTTGCATCGATTATTGCTAGGAGGGTTATGATTGGGGACAGAAAACAAAATCTTCCCCAGCTAAACACTTGGAATCTCTAAGCCAAAATTCCTTGTGTTCAAATTTTATGATTTCTTGAAGCAAGGGTGGCTTCTGCTCTTTTCTTGAAATTTACCACAAAAATTTGCAACCACAACCAGCAAACCACAAAAACTATGAAAACACTTTGTCTACTAAGCCCTATGACTTTATGTCTAAATCAATAGTTTTTCTCCTTAAAAGTGAACTATACTTGCAAAGGATAGCTAAAGGATAGCTAAAAAAGAAAACAACAAAATCTTTTAAAATCATAATTTAACCTAAGGTAAACATTTTTGAAACAACATGTTCAGAATTTAGCAAGCTTAACCTGGTCAGAAATACCTAGTATACTCTCAACATTCATTGGGTTATGTTATAAAATAAAAGCACGTATTTTCAGTTATTGTCCTACTTCTCTGAACAGTATCTTGTCATGATATTCAAGTCATCTCCTTCCTGATTTTCAAGAAATCTTTAAAAAGATGGTTATTCCATCAAGTTTTATAGATACAGGGCTGCTGAAACTATTCATCTTCTGTTTCAATTCTGAACATTCAAATTACCAGTTTATGTCTCTAATTTATGGTTTTTAATTTGACTGTTTATTATAAATGATTTCCCTATTACATATAACAGGCCCACTAAACATATCAACATAAAAAAAGTAAAATACAATGAAACAGAATAGAAACAATATAGCAATTTGATATCCTACTTAATATAAAGTATTGGAATATCAGTATTCCAATATCTCAGGGGTTGCCACAAAGAAGAGGGAGTCAAGCTATTCTCCAAGGCGCCTGAGGGCAGGACAAGAAGTAATGGATGGAAACTAATCAAAGAGTGAAGCAACCTGGAACTGAGGAGAAACTTCCTGACAGTTAGAACAATTAACCAGTGGAACAACCTGCCTCCAGAAGCGGTGAATGCTCCAACACTGGAAGTTTTTAAGAAGAGACTGGACAGCCATTTGTCTGAAATGGTATAGGGTTTCCTGCCTGAGCAGGGGGTTGGACTAGATGACCTCCAAGGTCCCTTCCAACTTTTTTATTATTATTATTATTATTATTATTATTATTATTATTATTATTATTATTATTATTATTATTATTATTATTATTATTATTATTATTATTATTATTAACAGTAATAAGACCCATGTCAATTTATTGTTAACAAAGTTTAACTTCTACAAATAAGTGACAGCTTATACTTAAACAATCGTTGTCTGTCAAAAGGAGTTTTACATAAAATTAATCTAGTATCCAGAAAATTGAATCTATAGAACTCAATTAAGCTTTTACTGTATATAAGGCCTATGTGATAAGAACTAATACCACTAATGGATAAATTCTTAGTAATGTCATATACCAAACATACTAACATACTTAATATTAAACTCAACTCAACTACTATAATAATAATCTAAACTAAATTACTTATACTAAGTAACCTTAAACTAAATTAAATTGTGCTGTAAATACCTTATCAGTGACATTTTGTGCACAATTCCCTCAAACTATACATAATTCCTTCAAAAGTGACATAAGAAATTAATGTTTAGTGATTAAGAAGCTTTAGTGTATTAATTCTTAAAACAAATTATATTTTTGATGCAAACTTTTCCATATCGGTTCAGAGCACTTTCACTCTCATTTAAATTTTAATAAGGGACAGTTTATCTTCTATGTGAATTTTCATCATTGTTCTTGATGGATAGATAGATAGTAAGTGCTTTTTATCATCATTTTGTGCTTTTTATCATCATTTTCAGGTCACCCTAATTGCCAATAAGCTTAGGAGAAGGCTACTAAAATGTCAAATAGTAAGATAACAAGTTTTGGACAACTTGATTAGTAGATTTATTAATTATAATTTAACCTTCAAAAAAGAGCTCTTCACTAAGCTAGGCATAGGAAAGGTGAATTAATGTGTTAACCATCTGTTATCCTATAATAAGTGAAATAATATTGAATAGCAGTGTATATATTTAGGAGTGGCCAAAAGGTTTCAATTTGAAATATAAAATTAGCATAATTTAAGGGTAGATGTTTTTTATATCTGAAAAGTAAACATTACCATAAAAAATAAATCACTGCAATTGATAAATAGTTCCCGACTCTAGAAAAAAAAATTGAGGCAGGTTTTATAAACAGAATTAACTGTGCAAAAAAAGGAAGAGGATGTTCCTGTTTCAGTTTCAATGTAAGTTGCTAACACTGAGGACTATTTTTTCTTTACTGCATGATCAGAATGAATCAAATATTGGAAGACTTATTTTAATTCATGGGAGTGTTTACATTTATGGAATGAGGCAGGAGATCATTGATGTTCATTTCCCTTTTTCTCCTGCAATCCTCTACATCAGGGATCCCCAATCCTGGGGCCACGGCCCAGTACCAGGCTGTGGGCTGTTCAAAACCAGGCTGTGGGAGAGATGGGCAAGCGTGCGCACCCGAAGCTCCACTCGCTTGATTGGAGGACACTTGCACTCGCACATGAAGCTCCATTCGCACAAGTGGAGCTTTGCACATAAGCACAAGCACCCTCTGCTCAAGCACCCTCCTTGCACAAGTGATGATTTGTATGCGGGTGCAAACACCCTCCATTCATGCACAAAGCTTCATTCGCACAAGTGGAGGGCATGCACACCCGGTTGCACAAATGCAGCTGTGCGCACATGCCTGCCACTCACACACACACCCGCATCAGGTCACCACGCTGGAAAAGTTGGACACTGCTGCTCCCCAAATTTTCAGAAGATAGCGAATAGCTTGATAGGTAGCAGTAGAAAGCTGCAGAAGAGAAGTGAAAATGGTCTCCTTCTACATCCTGCTGGCATAAGAACAGAAATCTATTGATCTAAGTTTTGATCCAAAACTTTCAAACTTTGAGAGCATGTCTAGAGGAATATATTTTACAAACAGACATGAACAACAGGAGTACAAAATAAATTAATCCTGTTTTGATCCTACATTTTCCCCAGCAGTGCTAATACCTGCTTCTAGTCAGGCTTTGATTTGTGGAATCAGTGCATGAAATGGATTAAACTTGCTCTCCATTGGTATTTTCAGTTGTGACTGGGAGGTCCTGGTCCAGGAGAGGCGTGGCAAAGTTTGACTGACTTAGTCTAATGGGCAGGAAGACAGAGTTAACCCATTTGTGGATTCTCCATTTATCATGCTGGAGAACAACCCTTGAAAATGGGCAGCCAGTGGTTACGTATTGAGGCAAAACCATGGCTGTGAAGAATTTTGGGAGGAATGTGCAAACCTGACTGGAAGCTCAAAGTGACATCCAACATTTGAAAATAATTGGCACAGAATATTGGACACTATAAATTTCTTTTCCATCTAACAGAACTTTTGCCCTTACTTTTAGAACTTTATGGGTTGGAAGCTCCCCTTTTGGGAGCCACTGCAGGGATTTTTTCCTGCTGCCTCTATTAGTGTCTCCCTCCCTTTTTTTTCATTAACAGTTTAAAAGCTTGTCTATCAAGTCTCCCTGACCAGAACAATTTTAATTGTGCCAGTAAAAGTGCCAGTAAAAGTGTGTTATGCACACTCTTATGGCACAAAGGGGGGATTTGTGGGAAGTCAAATGATGAAGACTTTTCCTTCAACAATTTGGCACCCCAGATGGGACTCCAAGCTAACCTCTCCAATGGACTGAGACTGGTAAGCCCCATCTTGCTGGCAGCAGACCCCTTGTGTCTGTGGATGGGTTTCCCAGGCCCTGCCCATGTTAAGCCAAGGTAGCAAAGGGAGTTTTGAGTTTGAGCTCAAGGGCTGCTTTGGAAAGAAGGTGAGTACCTCTAAATTTTAACTTTAAAGCCCAGGGGAGTGAGAGAAATGTGTATATGTCTGTGTGTGTGAGTGAGAAGACCCTTTTCCCAATCACAGTTGGATTTTGCTCCCTCTGCCTTTCCTAACCGCCAAAAGATCTGTTCAAGCAACAGACCCTGGAAAGCATGGGGGTTTGGCCAGAGCGCAGGACCTTTTGTTGGGAAAAGGAAAAGGCTGTGTGAATATGGAATGGAATGAGTGAATGAGAGAATTGGATTTGGGCAACCAGCTGGTAAGGCCCTGTAACCAAAGCCCGGATTAGGAGGTGCCCATACCTGCGGTGGAAGTAGCAGGTTCTCCCAGACGTCTCTGAGTCTGAAAAGTGACAGGCGGTTGAAGGAAGTGCCTGTACCTGCTGTGTTGGGGGTGGCAGGTCTTCCCAGACCCCTTTTTGGTCCACAAAGTGACAGGTGGTGTGTTCTCTGGTTAGGAGGTTCCCGTACTCTGTGAGGGAACCAGAGTCCTCCCAGACATCTTTCTTTTGTCCGAAAACTGACAGGTGGAGCGGCAGAGTTTGGTCGCAAAGGGAGACCTGGCTAAGCCAATTGAATCCCACATCAGAAGGGGAACATGGGAAGCTGTAGCTCGAGGTTTGTGACAGGAACACCCTAGGAGAGTTGCTTGTGGTATGGGATGAGAGGCGGATTGCCCGTCCTAGCTGGTATAAAGAAAAAAAATGATAAAGAGACATTTGTGAAGAATGGGCTTTGCTCAGGGCTTTGCTGGGAAACCAATTCAGCTAAATAAAGTTACTTAAAAGGAAATTAAAATATAGGAATAGTGACTTTCTGTCTCTCTCTCTCTCTCTTTCTATGCAACCACATGATATGTTTAAGATTTGTGCCTTCCCTAATTTGAGCTAACTGAGATTTATGGTGGGAATGACCAGGATGTGTAAAACTAAGACTTCTGTTTCCCTTTTCTGTTCTCTTTTCCTTGTCTTTGTGTGTATATGTGTGTCAAAGTCTTTGTGTGTCAGGTAAATGTGACTGTTAATTGTCTCTAATCCAAAGAGAAAAGGTTTTCAAACTTCTGCTAGAAATTCTGCTTAAAATAAGCCACCAAAGGATATACTCTCACCTTGTTTGTTTGGCCAGCAAACAGGGTGAAGAGAAATGTGTTGTTGTTTTTTTCTTTCTCTCTCTGTACTTTTAAGAACATCCCAAAGTTATCAGGAGGGAATGTTTTAAGTTCATCTGCTGGAAAAGTTTCACTCTTGCAGTTACTGTATGTGTTGTAAATGGGTTTTATCTGTCTATCCTTTTCCTGAAACATGAGATGTGTCTAGCTACAAGAGCCTCCTGAAGCTCAAGTTTGCTTGTGTAGGGAAATAACCTTTTTCTTAAGTTACTTTTCTTATCCTATCACTAATCAGTGAAACTACTATGAAACTAATCCTGGAACATATAAGCATTTTTTAAACTTTAAAATAATGTGGTCTATTTTAGAATAAATGTTAAAGATAGATTCTCATGCCCCTGGCAAATTGCACACTTTAAAATATTAGGCTTTTAAAATTATTTGGAGCTTTCAGCATTCTCAAGCTGCCCAGAATTTTCAAGTTGCAAGTCCTTAAGTCCTCTCTAACATTGTTGCAAATGTTCAATTCCAGAAGTGAGACCTTTCATTTATGTTCTCTTACCAGAATCTAGCCTCTCTTTTGTCCTCATCTGTGATGTCCTCATTTTGTCTGCCTATCTGTTTCTTTAACCACTGCAGCATTAATGCCTTTTCAAACTCTGTCTACAAGCTACCCCCCCAATTCTACTTCTCCTTTTCTTATCCTCTGTTCTCCATGCCTTTGTCTGCCTCTCCTCGGAGAGTCCACTCAGAAATGGAGGAGGAGATCTTGTTCTCATATCTTTCAGCCCTGCATAATGACCCCCACAACCTTTTGGAAGCAGACCACACTGACCCAGAGGAGACCCTCCATTCATTTAAGCCATGGAATTGGGTTTGATCCAGCCATCCACTAAAAGCCACCATGCAACCAGACTGGAACAGATCTTCCCAAGTCCTAGCATTCCCCCAGATGCCTGTGAAAGCTGCAGAGGATGGAAGGAGTCCTGGAGCCATTGGCTCTCACGTGAAGCCTCAGAAGACAACAGAAAAAAACTATGGGAGGAGGGTGGAAACTCACTGTAAGGGTTCCTTTCTTGCCTCATTTGTAATGTAATCAGCCAGTTAAATGGATTCATGGAGGGATGGCATTTGGGAATAGTTGGCACAGCAAGTACTGAACACATTGGACTTCTGTCTGGTGGGAGGAAAATTTGTCCAGAATGTTTGTATTGCCTGTTTTGTATTAGTAGCTGCATACACACACACGCATATACACCATTCATAATCACACTGAGTCTATCCCTTTCACCTACCTTCAGTAAAGCTCCCCAGGCTAATTTTTACTCTGTGGCACCAAAGCTTTCCATGCACAACTTGCTGCAAATTCCAAGGGAGAGGGAACCAGGCCCCCTCAAGTGATTTGAAATTCATATGCCCTCACTGAGAAGGTAGCAGGAAAGAGATCTCCAAACCCAAGCCCTGAATATGTTGCACTAGTAGTCCTAGGGCTCACTATGTGCAATTTAAGAACAATTAAAAGACTGGCTTGCACATTGGCTAACTTCAATTGGACATCACAAACCTGGATGCACTGAACTAAGAGTTAAGGCAGGAAACAACCCTTGAAAATGGGCAGCCAGTGGTTACGTATTGAGGCAAAACCATGGCTGTGAAGAATTTTGGGAGGAATGTGCAAACTTGACTGGAAGCTCAAAGTGACATCCAACATTTGAAAATAATTGGCACAGAATATTGGACACTATAAATTTATTTTCTATCTAACAGAACTTTTGCCCTTACTTTTAGAACTTTATGGGTTGGAAGCTCCCCTTTTGGGAGCCACTGCAGGGATTTTTTCCTGCTGCCTCTATTAGTGTCTCCCCCCCTTTTTTTCATTAACAGTTTAAAAGCTTGTCTATCAAGTCTCCCTGACCAGAACAATTTTAATTTTGTGCCAGTAAAAGTGTGTTATGCACACTCTTATGGCACAAAGGGGGGATTTGTGGGAAGTCAGCCCCCCCCCCCCAGAGAAGGAAATATTAAAAGGGCAGAATATTATATTTCCTCAAAGGATCTTAAAGAGGCAGAAAAGCATGTCCAGTTTTTCTTAATAGCCCCAAGTCTCCCTCCCCCAAGCAGAAACCAGCTCTGTAGAATTGCAGATGTGATAATCCATTCAGGAAGGTTGGAGCCCTCCAGTTAGAAGCTTATGAAGACAAAGACACCTAAAATCTACATACCCCACCAAACACTCTAAGACAGGACATAATAGGATTAACCCACAGATGCCAAAGGGGCACACTCAGACTCAGGTCAAAGTACATGACATAGAAAATACAAAGCCTCAAACTGGAACAGGAAACAGCCTCAAGAGCTCCAGAGGGTATAAAAACCCACTCGCTCTCTCTCTCTTCTTCCAGAACCATTTTTCTGTCTGGCTCTCTTCTTCAATAAACTGCAACCTTCTTTCTAAAGCAGTCGCCATGTTGTTTATTCCCATTTGAACTGAACCTTCCTGATAAAGACTTTTCCTTCAACTCTGTAATAAAAAGGAGACCTGCCAAACTGCAGTTTACTTATATTAAAGTAATCTGCTATGTTATTTTTTTTTGTCTATACATACAAAGCTTGGTCATATTCATACCTAAAGCAATATGGAAATTGGAGCAAAATTTGGAATCAATGGTATAAACTTTTCGTATGTCCAAATGCTGGACCTCATCAAATCTGATCAAACTCTGAAAAAGAGACAGTTAACTTTAATTTTTTTAAAGTTAATCTTATTTCAGTCTTGTAAATATTGCTAAACCAAAATGTTCAAAGGAAACTGCCAAGATAAATCAACTGAGTCCTAAATAAAAGAGAAGACAATCATGAGCAACTGATCATTTTGGATGAAAAACTAATTTCAGGACTTTTTTGTCTGCAATTAAAATTGTATATTATTTAAGGTATATGTTAGCAATTAGGTACTACTGTTCAACTCATTTATGCCACAGCATTATATTTTACCTTTCCATTGTAAAAGGTCACAATTTAAATTTATCACACTAATTATAGTCTCTTTTGTGGTAAATAGCTATTTCTTCAAATGATAAATATCTATTTCAATTTCACAGTGCACAGTTTCATGATTAAAAACTGCTCTAAATGTCAAACTGAATGTGAAAACATTGGCAAGAAAAAAACATTGACTATAATTGTATAGCTCCTACTCTTATAACTATATAAATGTTCCTGAACCCTTACTTCTTCCAGCAATGAATTATTAATGAAGTTTTTACAATTATTTACCAATTGAACGCCCTTCAACACATGTGAAATGCCCTTCCACACAGCATTTTTGTCTCACTTCAACAGCAGCTCAAATCTGTGCATTTGTTTCCTTTTCATTTCCCTATTTTGTCTTGTCTATTCTCCTTCCTTTTCTCAACATGCCCAAACAATAAAAAATAACAATATAATGGTGATGTTAATATTAAGAATTCAGCTTAGGACAGTAACTTTAATTGTACAACAAATATATTGATGTATTTCAACCAGCAGCAAGTTCTTTGTTTCATTTTATAGACATGCTCACAAATCATATTAAATTGTATTTAGCTGAAAGAGATTTCTCTGAAGGTTTTTTTTTTAAAACATTCTCAAATTCTGCTCTTATTATGAAAATTAATCAAATAATTAAAAAAAAACTAGATCAGGAGTGTGAAACTCGCTGCGTCCCATGATGTGTCGCGACGTATTGTGACTTTTTTCCCTTTGCTGGAGCTGGGGTGGGCACGGCTTCCGTGTGACGCATCCAGTCTGTGGGCCAGCAGTTTGACACCCCTGACCTAGATATTTATCAGGAGAATTGCCTCTTTCATATCAAAATCTGTTCAGACTAGGATAGAATGTTTAGAATAGACTGGAGTTTGATTGCAAGGGTGATAAAATTCTATGAATTAATCTATTTAACATTTTCCCAGTCTTTTTTATTTGTGATTATATATTTTCTAGTACAAGTTTCTATTGCCTATTAATCATGGCTTATACTAAGCTGCTGTGGTAACCACATTCATACAGAGAGAAAAAATTTCAATTAGAATCTATCATGGAATATTATTTTAGAGAATAATAAGAGCAATGCATCATTCTTTAACTGAAAAATACAATAATGCCATTTTTGTTTTTAAAAACTTTTCAGTAATTTAATCATAGTAACTAATATGAAATAAAAATGTTATCTAAAACATGTCAATAAAAATTAAGTTAGTAGAGATAAAATAATAAAATTCATGCACCTATTAAGCTTATCATTTTTTCTATCTTTCCTATTTTCTAGAGGATTAAACCAAGCATCTGTTGAGCAGAGATAATTTTTTTTTAAAAAATAAAAAAATTAAAAGTTACAAATAAAACCATAAAAAAACTACAAAAATCAAACAAAAATGAAAACTTTTTGTATTAAGACTTTTTTTTATGGAACATTGCCATAAAAAATTATATGTCACCATTAAATAAAAATCAGAGGAATAAACTATTCCAGATAAAATTAAACAACTTAGAAGTAATTATTTGCACATCACAAATATGACATCATATTTTTGGAAGAACATTGATAAACTGGAGTATGTTCAGAAAATTACAAACTATTGTTTGTATTAATGGACTGCAAGGAAAAAATTATCAATAAAGAAAAATATTTGTCACTCAGGGTTGAAGTGAGCGGTTCTTGGTGCTCTCTGAGCTTCGTTGTTTTCTTGCAGATGTTTCATTACCCAAACTCAGTGGTGGGATTCAGATATGTGAACAACTGGTTCTCTGTGTGGATGCCACTTCCGGAAGTCCATTCTGGGCCTGGGCAACAAAAAATTAGCTACTGGTTCTGCCGAAGTGGTGTGAACTGGCTGAATCCCATCACTGCCCAAACTAGGTAACATCATGCTAGTGAAAAAGTTATGAGAAACAGGTGGGAATGTTCAACCTGCAGAAGGGAAAACTACAAGAAAACATGACAGCTTATATAGCTAGAAGAGCTTTTGTGTAGAAGTTGGGGCAGAATTTTTCAAAGTTGTTCCAGAAGCAGTGACCCTACTTTATAAGGAAGCCAATTCATTTGGAAAGCAAGAAGAATTTCTTAATGGAAACTCAATAATGGAAGGGACTGCCTTGAAAATTGTAAGATTCTTTTCTGCTAGATATTTAAATAAAGGCTTGATAGCCATCTATTAACAAATAGTATAGGAAAATACTTAAATAACATAAAAAGCCCTTACTACAAGTAATTCAGGTATTAAAATTAAAAAAGTATAAATAAAGTAGTCTTTAAAGATTTACTTCATGAACTATAGCAGTGTGAGTAAGCAACATAATATTTTGCTTTAAGTATTTATTATTATTAGAGGAAAAATACAAGGCAAGGTATGGCTTTTAATACATTATTAAAATTATAGGGTTATTTATATTTCCAAATACTTTGTTTCTAGTTTTTATTTTTATTTTAGATTCTTTTTGCATCCATAATATCATATTAAAGTTGTGTAATAATTATCCATTGCCTGAAAAAGTTGCTGATTCTTGCCTTATCCTTTCATCTTACAATGGGAGCATGACTCTAGTCAAACATACTATACATAGTTTTTCTCAGAATCATAGAGCAAAACAGGATGACCTGCCATTTACTCAACCCCAATTCCAGTCAGACAGGCATATGAAATCAGGGCAAAAGTTTATAAGAGCTAGAAAAGAGATAATCACCTTATGTTAGCAGAACAAGCAGGCACATTCAAGTTTAAACATTCTAATAAAATAAATAAAACATCTAACTCACAGTTTCACCTAAAGATTGGCCCAAAGTCACCCAGCCATGAAAACTGTCTGGATGATTTTGAGCCACTCACTCGCTTTCAGCCCAATCCACTTCATAGGGTTTTTGTGGAGAAAGTAGGACAAGGTATGTTGGATATTGCCTGCTTATTTGTAAAAATAATAAAAGCAGGATATAAACAAATCAAATAAAGACCTCTTTCTGAAGACAATCTAAATTCTAGAACTATCAAAACTATAACACTGCTTGGCCTTTTTATTCTTACCTCACACACCATTTAACTATAAATGTGTGAGAAAAGAATCCAATAATTCCTGTAAACTAATATAGAGTGGAATTTAGGGGGGAAAAACTAATGATAAACAGAGCTACAGTTGCCCAATAATCCATTCAGTCGGAACCCATATTTCTTTCTAACTCCTTTCATACAGTCTTTTCTTTTTCCTGCATGCAACAAAAAGAAAATAAGAATTAAAAAAAATTGCTGTTTTTTTTTTTAAAAAATGTACTAATCTTATAACAAGAAAGAAAAATACTGATTTACTTGCAGCACTAAACTCTTAATACATTATTTTCTTAAACGCCGTTTCTCAGGCACCTTGTGCCCATATGATAGCATTCACTGACAAGCAAACTAGGATAATAAAAAAAAAAGATTTGAGTTTATAATCATTGATCACCTTTTCTCCATTTCCAGTTAAGAAATGCTTAGACCCAAGGCAGGCAAATGCTGTAATAGTCAGAAAATTTAATTGGATGGACCCTCTGGTACTGCAGGCCAGGCAAATTCTGGACTGCTTTGAAAATGTCCTATAAACATGAACATCAAGATTACTGAAACTATAATAATAATAAAGTTGGAAGGGACCTTGGAGGTCATCTAGTCCAACCCCCTGCTCAGGCAGGAAACCCTATACCATTTCAGACAAATGGCTGTCCAGTCTCTTCTTAAAAACTTTCAGTGTGAGGCATTCACCTCTTCTGGAAGGCAGGTTGGTCCACTGGTTAATTGTCTAACTTAGGAGTTTCTCCTTATTCTAGTTGCTTCTCTTCTTGATAGTTTCCATCCATTGCTTCTTCCTGCCTTTCTAGGCGCCTTGGAAAATAGCTTCACTCCCTCTTCTTTGTGGCAGCCCCTGAGATATTGGAACACTGCTATCATGTCCCCCCTTGTCCTTCTCTTCATTAAACTAGACATACCCAATTCCAGCAACCGTTCCTCATATGCTTTAGCCTCCAGTCCCCTAATCATCTTTGTTGCTCTTCTCTGCACTCTTTCAGAGTTTCAACGTCTTTTTTACATCGTGGTGACCAAAGCTGGATGCAGTATTCCAAGTGTGGCCTTACCAAGGCATTGTAAAGTGGTATTAATACTTCACGTAATCCCTCTGTTAATGCAGCCTAGCACTGTGTTGGCCTTTTTGGCAGCTGCAGCACACTGCTGGCTCATATTTAAGTGATTGTCCACTAGGACTCCGAGGTCTCTCTCACAGTTACTGCTATTGAGCAAGGTACCCCCTATACTATACCTGTACATTTGGTTTTTCTTGCCTAAATGTAGAACCTTGCTTTTTTCACCATTGAATTTCATTTTGTTAGATAGTGCCCAGTGTTCAAGTCTGTCCAGATCCTCCTGTATCTTAAGCCTGTCTTCTGGAGTGTTGGCTATTCCTGCCAGCTTGGTGTCGTCTGCAAATTTGATGATTTCCCCATCTATCCCTTCGTCCAAATCGTTGATGAAGATGTTGAAGAGCACTGGGCCCAGAACAGAGCCCTGGGGCACCCCACTACACACTTCCCTCCATGTAGATGCAGTTCCATTGAGGACCACACGCTGAGTATGGCCGGTCAGCCAGCTACGGATCCATCTGGTGGTGATGCTGTCTAATCCACATTTTTCTATCTTATGAAGTAGTAGGTTGTGATCTACTTTATCAAATGCCTTACTGAAGTCCAAGTAAATTATATCCACAGCATTCCTCTGATCCACTAATTTTGTCATTTGGTCAAAAAATGCAATAAGATTTGTCTGGCATGATCTTTTTTGACAAATCTGTACTGGCTTTTAGTTATAACTTTGCTTGTTTTAGGTGTTCACAGATTCATTGCTTGATTGTCTTTTCCAGGATCCTTCCAGGTATTGATGTCAGGCTGATTGGTTTGTAGTTTCCCATTTCCCCCCTTTTTGAAGATGGGAACCATATCAGCTCTTTTCCAAGTCCTGCCGGTAGTCCCCAGTGCTCCAGGATCTTTGAAAAATATAGTTCAATGGTTCTGAGATCACATCTGCCAGTTCCTTTAGAACCCTGGGGTGTAATCCATCTAGTCCTGGTGATTTGAACTCGTCTAGGCTGGACAGGTGCTCACTTACCGTTTTCTTGCCTATCTTAACTTGCGTTTCTATTCTGTTTTTTTATGGCACTATTTTTGGTAGGTTGGTCTGTTTTTTCCCTTTGTGTAAAGACAGATGCAAAAAACGAGTTAAATAGTTCTGCTTTCTCCCTGTTGCTTGTCACCTTCTTGCCACTTTCACCCACTAATGGACCAATCATTTCCTTCACTTTTTTCTTGTTTTTTACATGTTGAAAGAAGCTTTTTTTGTTATTTTTGACTTTGGTCGCAAGCCTTAGTTCATTTTGAGCCTTAGCTTTCCTCACTTCATCTTTGCAGGCTCGGACTATTTGCTGATATTCTGACTTAGTTATGTGCCCCTCTTTCCACTTTCTATACTTGTCCTTTTTATCTTTCAATTTACCAGAGAGTTCTTTATGCAGCCATGCTGGTTTCTTTTGAGAGCTGTTATTTTTCCTCTTTGTTGGTATTGTGCTAGACTGGGCTTTTATTATCTCACTTTTCAAATTTCCCAAGCTTCTTGAGTTGTTTTCCCTTGAGATTCTCATCCATGGAATCCTTCCCAAGCCCTCTCTAAGTTTATTGAAATTAGCTCTCTTAAAGTCCAAGACTCTAGTTTGACTGTGTTCTATTGCTTGTGCTTCCATAATGTTGAATTCCAATATTGCATGATCACTTCCTCCAAAGGTTCCTGTGGCTTCAACACCTTCTATCATTTCATCTCTGTTAGTGAGAATTAGATCCAAAATGGCTAATCCCCTAGTTCCCTTCTCTCCTTTTTGGGAAATAAAGTTGTTTGCTAGGTTTGCAAGGAATCTGTTTGATCTTCCACTTGGTGCAGAGTTTGTCTCCCAGTTGATGTCAGGGTAGTTAAAGTCCCCCATTACTATTGTGATGTGCTTCCTACATACCTTAGTTAGCTGACTAGCAAAAAGTTCATCTATTTTCTCTGTTTGGTTGGGTGGCCTGTAGTATACACCTATGGCAATGTCATTCCCCCCCCTTTTATATTGAGCCAAATGCATTCAAGACAGTTTTCATCATTGTTGTGCTCTATTTCTGTAGAGATGTAGTTATTTCTTACATATAGAGCAACTCCTCCTCCTCTTTTATTTGGTCTCTTTCTTTTAAATAATTTAAATCCCTCTAGCTGTGTGTTCCATTTGTGGGTTTCATCCCACCATGTTTCCGTAATGGCAACAATATTATATCTGCCCTCATTAACCTGAATTTCTAGTTCACCCTGTTTGCTGTTCATACTCTGTGCATTGGTGTATAGACATTTGAGTCCTTTATGACTGATCCTGTGTTTACTTTCTACGTAACCTGTGTGGTGCCTGAGTTCCCCTGTTGTCTTACCACCTATTTGGTTAGTGCACAAAATCTGTTCAAATATTAAGTCCAGAAAGGGTATCAGGAATCAGGGAAATGTGGAAGCACTGCATGCTGTAATAGACCTGTTGCTATATCAACAAATCAGAGGAATGGGAATAAGATTACCATTTTCAGGACTCACAACAGAGCCTTAGTGTAATGCAACATTTAGAAAGTATAGTACTTCATATATACAAAAATATGCATACTAAGGCAAGCCACTAGCACACATATTGAGAGCAAACCCCATTCCCTTCTAGAACTGAAGATGTTACATAGCTGAATAATGAAACATCTTCAAGAAAACAACCAAGCTCAGAGAGCACTAAGGACTCCATATGTTAATGTTAATCTTTGATAAACCAACCTTACCATGTTCAAAAGTATATCTGAAGTGATTTTCTACTCATATTTCTTCTAATGTGATCCAATTTATGCAATCAGCGACACTGCCAGCATTTAAATGATTAAAAGTAGAATTTGGTTACATCAGAACTTGATGCTCAACATCAACAGTCAGGGAGTTTTGTAGTAGTAATAGTTTATTGATTGATTAGTTTTGTGATCTTATCAATAAAATAAACACAATTAATTATTTAAGCCTAATGTGGGCATATAATTGACAGTCAAACAAAATATGAGAAATATTTTCAATGGCTGGGGTACCGCATATGCAGGTTTTCTCAAAATATGGCAAGTGGTGGAAATGCCCATATTTGGTTATGGAATCCAATAACTCAGAGGTCCCCAACCTTTTGGGCACCAGGGACCAGTTATGTGGAGAGAGGTTTTTATGCGGACCAGAGGGGGCGTGGTTTTGTGTGCTGCCTGCATCCTGCAGATGGGGCTTTGCTTGTTGGTGTGGCCCGGTTGCTGGCATGCCACGGCCCGGTACTGGTCCATGGACTGGGGCTTGGGGATCCCTGCAATAACTCAAATCTTGCTCTATAATGGGCCCTTATTAAAGACTGTATCATATTCAATGGAAATTATTTTTCTGGTTAAAAAATAGTTATATTCTTTTCGAAGTCTATTTTTAGCTACTAATTCCATGTCGGTTTGAACACTAATATCCCAGGACTCTCTATTTAAAAATTTTCTTTGCCTGGCAAGACACTGAGAATGAATGCTAGGGAGAAAACCCATATTTGAGATTATAAAAGCCCAATCTAGCACAATTCCAATGAAGAAGAAAAATAAGAAATCTCGAAAGAAACAAGCATGGCAAAAAGGACAAGCATAACAATGGAAAGAGAGTACATAACGAAGGCAGAATATCAGCAAATAGCTTGGACCTTCAAAAATGAAGTCAGGAAAGTTAAGGTTCAAAATGAATTAAGGCTTGCAACAAAAGTCAAAAATAACAAAAAAAAGTTCTTTCATTATGTAAAAAACAAGAACAAAGTTAAGGAAACAATTGCTCCATTTTGGTAAGAAGGTGACAAGCAGCAGGGAGAAAGCAGAACTGGTTAACTCAATTTTTGCATTTGTCTTTACACAAAAAGAAAAACAGTCTAACCTATTAAAAACACTGTAAATTGCATAATAGAAATACGTCAAAATAAGCAAAAAAAATGGTAAAAGAATACATATCCAGTTCAAATCACCAGGACCAGATGAATTATACTCCAAGGTTCTGAAGGAACTGGTAGACGTGATCTCAGAATCATTGAAGTATATTGTCAACATGTGCTTTTGTTTACATTACAGGATTTGTCCTTTTTGTAAGGGGGACCGGATGTCAACGCTGCTAACATCGGATGTTTTTGCTTTGACAACAGTTAGAGATGCAACCATTTTCTTCTTATGTTTTACTTTTAGAGTTAGATGATGCTGGGGAGGGGAGGAATGTGCATGAGAGTTTAGATAGACATAATAATACTGGACTTAGTGTGTGAACCAAGGTTAATGAAATAAGAGATGATAAGAATTGGTGGGCTGGAGAACTGGAGGAAGAGCCTGCATTTCAAACTAATTGGAGAATGTGATTTATGACTGTTAATTGGAGGAGGGAATTGTGCTTTGATACTATGTGCTCAGGGGAGGGGAATCCAGTTTTTGGCTTCGACTGTGTTAGTGCTGATGCTATGCTACTCAGATAAAGATTCTTTAAGGTAAACAATGCCTGGAAGTTCTTTGAAGAGTCTCATCTGTCGGAACCCTGACATTAAGCCAAAAACTCCAACTTTTTCCTAATATCTAGGGGTCCCGAGCCCCAGTCGCTGTTCCTAGAATCGAGGGATAAGCTAACAAAGATTCAGGGAAGATCTCAGCATGGAGAAGGAGAGAACGCCTGAAACCAGCACCCCGGCAGCAGCTGCTACCCCCGTCGGGGGAGCGACAGCCAGTGTGCCGATGGAGAAGGAGCTTTTTCAGGTCTCTCAGGTGGAGGCAAAGCCCAAGCCGCGAGGACAGCTGATCTGGTCGTCGGAATGGGCCCAGTCTCCCAGCAGAGACTCCAGATGCCTCGAGACGGCCCTGCCACCCTCAAGTGCTTCAAAGGCAGACAAGGTTGAGCTACCACAAAGAGATTCCTGCATGTCGTGTTCCCCAGACTGGTGGAGAACTACAAAATCGTCTGCCGCTGAGGACTCAGGTGAGTGGAAGTACCTGTCCACAGCTCGTAGTCAGTCAGTGAAGAAGTTGGTGGAAAGGTTCGAGGAGCTAGAGATGAGAACCTCTCCGTTCCCCACAGGCCAGCGATCATGATGATCAATGAGGCTGCCACCAACCCTTGCTAAGGGGATCCCCCAGCCCCTCCTTTGCAGATCAGACAGCCTTCCCATCCTCGAAGCCTCCTACCAGGGCTTCCAGCCCCGCAGGGAGGGACAGCTCCAGCCATCGTCCCTCCCAAAGCCCAGATCACCGTTGACGAGATAAGAGCCCGGGCCATCACCGGGACAGCCAATCCCCGGACTGACGTGCTTATCTGCCACCCAACCTTGGCCCCATACAGCAATGGGGGAAACTGCAGCCCACACAGATGGGAGGCCAGCAGTCTCTGCCGGTGCAATAGCAGGGGGCGTGGGCAACCTTCGAAGGGGGCAACCTTCGATGGGGACCCAGAGAAGCTGATTTTTTTCCTCAACCAAGTGCGCTCTCATTTGAACCGCTGTGCCCATCTCTATCTAGACCCAGCTGTTATGGTCGACATGATTGTGACCAGTTTAGATGGAGAGGCATCCGAATGGCTGAACAATTTATATAATGAGCAAGCCCCCAAATTGGAGGACCCCCATCTCTTCCTCCTAGGACTGAGAGCAAGGTTCGAAGACCCATCCATTGCCCTCAAAGCAGAAAAACAAATCCATAAGGTAAAGCAAGCCGGCAGGCCTACACTGGAATATGTATGGGAGTTTCACAAGATAGCCGGTCGGATAGAGAAGTGGCCTGAGCAATCCCTAGTCCATCACTTCAGAGAGGGATTAGATGACCACCTCTCTCAGGCTTGTATCTATCGAGCAGTACCTGATCAATTGCAAGAATGGTACCAGACAGCAGTAAGACTAGATGTTCAGCTCGCCCGCTATAAGAAGCCACACACCCCTGAACCCAAAAGGCAGCCACCCCCCCGAAAACCTCTAACTGCTGCGGCTACTGAAAGTCCCAGGCCACCTGCAGGCCCACCGATCAAGTGTTTCCGATGTGGACAGCAGGGACATCGAGCAGCGAACTGCCCAGTCCCCTACCCCCAACAGCAGAGTAGACCAGGACCAGCAGCGAGAAAGAGACCAGCCCAGCAGCCAGCGAGAGAGAAATCCAACTGGATCACACAGGAACCTGTCGCCCAAGTCATGTCCCCCACGCAGGAGAATGCCGGGACTCAGGCTGGACCTGCCGCCGCTCTACCTGCTTACGTCAACGACGACGAAGGAGAGAACGACCCAATGGTGAGTTGACACATCCCATCTTTCTCTCTACCTGCCAAACTCATAATCCCTAAGAGGGGGGCACAGGCAGATTTAAAAGTGCTAGTCGATTCTGGATGTTCCCGATGCGTCATTAGCTTGCCATTTGCCATGAAAATGGGCATATGAGCAAAGCTATTCTCCAAACCCATGAGGTTTGATCTAGCCGATGGCTCCGTGATGGGAGGGACTTTAGTCACGCAATTAACTGAGTCCCTACGCTTAGAAATAGGTGAACACTGGGAGTTTATTTGCTTCCTGGTGGCTCCAAAAATGACTGAGGCTGTGATCCTAGGATTAGCCTGGTTGGACAAATGGAAGCCGTTTATCTGGTGGGAGAAAGGAATGAGAACTGTGAGGCTACCTATAGGGCCCAAGCCCCCCATTGATTCAACGGACGTTACAGGAAACTTTAGCCCACCCAATGAGTGAGTGCACATGGCTGCCTCACCGCTACCAGGCGAGCCACTCATCCCCAGCGAGTACCGGGACCTAGCGGAGGCATTTAGTGAGAAAAAATGTGATGCCCTGCCTCCCCACCGACCCAATGATTGCTCCCTCGAACTGTTGCCAGGAGCCAAACTCCCATGACCGAGAATGTACTCTATGTCCCCCCTCAAAATGGAGGAGATGCAGTGATACGTGGACAAAAACCTAGCGAGGGGATTCATTGAATGGGCCAAGTCTGCTATGGGAGCCCCTGTGTTGTTTAAAGAAAAAAAAGATGGGTCTCTTCATCTCTGCGTGGATTATAAAAGTCTCAACGTGGTGAGTGTGGAAAATAAATACCCTCTCCCCCTCCTGAAGGACTTACTAACCCACCTGGCTAAGGGGAGTGTCTTCACTAAATTAGACCTGAGAGAGGCATATTACCGGGTGAGGATAAAGGAGGGAGATGAGTGGAAGACTGCTTTCAACTGTCCCATGGGGAGCTATCAATTCATAGTCATGCCATTTGGACTACAGGGGGCCCCAGCCGTATTCATGCAGCTGATTAATGAGGTCCTACATGATCATTTATACAAAGGGGTTCTGGTGTATCTTGATGACATCTTGATATACAGCATGAATATGACTGATCATGTAAAACTAGTGAGAGAAGTGTTAAAGAAACTATTGAATGTCAAGCTCTACGTCAAACTGTGAAAATGTGAGTTTCACCAGACCCGATTAGATTATCTTGGCTATAGAATTTCCAATGAGGGCATTGAAATGGACCCGATCAAAGTGAATGGCAGCCCCCAAAGACTCACAAACAGCTCCAGAGCTTCCTAGGTTTTGTCAACTTCTACTGTCAATTCATCCCCTCCTTTGCCGAGATTGCCCTAACCCCTTACAGAATTACTCAAAACAGGCAAAGGGGGAGGGAAGCCACGACAGGGCCAACCACTAGCATGGACTATTAGCTGTCAAACCGCTTTTGAGAATTTAAAAAGACTATTTGCTGTTGAACCGGTCCTAAAGCACCCCTGCCCAGGGGAGTCCTTTGTAATTCAAGCCGATGCCAGCAACATGGCTGTCAGAGCTATATTACTGCAAAAGAACCAAAGTAGAACCTTACAGCCCTGCGCCTACACCTCGAAAAAATTCACTGAGAATGAGAGGAGGTGGGCAATATGGGAAAAGGAGGCTTTCGCAATCCACTGGGCTCTATTAAACTGGAGGCACTACCTACAAGGGAGCAAAGTGCCTTTTGAAGTATGGACTGATTACAAAAATCTAGAAGCACTGAAAACTCCCCGCAAATTGTCCCCGAAACAAGTGTGATGGGCACAGTACTTTAACCATTTTAACTTCACTCTAAAGTACATTACCAGGAGGGAAAAACTTCCTAGCTGATGCTCTATCCAGATTGCTTCAATACAAAAGCCAGCGCGAAGAGGTTAACAAGGCAATTATCTCCAATCCACAAACTGCTGCTCAACTCACGCCTCGCAGAGCCCCTAATCCTGATGACCCTGGGGCAAAGAAAATAAAACAAGAGCTCCTCACCGATCAATGGTTCAAAGATAATCAAACCTCCCTAACTTGCAGGGATGGTTTGGCTTACAAGGGAGGAAAGTTATACTTGCCAGAAACCCTCCGTCTTAATGCTCTCTGACATGGCCATGACGTAAAACAGGCGGGACACTTTGGATATTTAAAAACTCTACATCTCATCCACTGGCAATTCTGGTGGCCGGAATTAAAACGGGATGTGGAAAATTATGTCCGGAGTTGTACTGTATGTGCCACCATGAAAAGAATTCCAGGGAAAACCCCTCGGTTATTGCAGCCAGTGGCAGACCCTTCTCAACCATGGGAAGAAATTGCTATGGATTTTATAGTAGACCTACCTGAAAGTAGAGGAAATACAGTCATCTGGACTGTGGTAGATCTGTTTTCAAAGCAGGCTCACTTCATCGCCTGCAAAGGACTCCCGTCTGCCCAACGGCTGACTAAATTGTTCTTGAAACATATCTACCTGCTGCACGGCGCCCCTCAAAGAATAATTTCGGACAGGGGGGTGCAGTTCACAGCTAAGTTTTGGAGGAGCTTTCTTAAATTAATCGGATCATCTCAAGGTCTATCATCTGCTTTTCATCCATCTACTAATGGAGCCACGGAATCCACTAACAAGATGGTGGAGCAATATCTCAGATGCTATGTTTTCTACCAACAAACCAATTGGACCGATCTCCTCCCTTTCCCAGAGGTGGCTTACAATAACTCTGTTCACAGCAGCACCGGCTTCACACCTTTCAGAGTAGCCACAGGAAAAGAGTTCAGCCCAATACTGGAATACCCCCAGGCACCCTCTGCTTCTCAGACACTTGATCAATGGGTGAGGGGTGGGAAGAAGTCTGGAAAGCCACGAAGACTGCTTTAAAAAAGACTTCCGAGACCTACAAAAAGCAGGCAGATAAAAAAAGGGCTCCTCAAAGAACATTCCAAGTTGGGGAAAAGGTTTATCTGTCGACTAAATATTTACGCCTCAAATTATCCAGTAAGAAATTAGGACCAAAATTCTTGGGGCCTTTCCCCATTGTAAAGATCATTAACCCGGTCACCATAGAATTAAAACTCCCTAGACTTTTAAGGGAGAGTTCACCCTGTCTTCCATTGCAGCTTGCTGAAACCTTTCGGGGTTCCACTTTAAGACCTCCCCCTAAGAAGGCACCCGCACCCCTCATGGTGGCGGGTCAGACCCACTATGAAATAAAGCGTATTCTTGATTCTAGAATTTTTAAAGGGAAATTGTAGTACTTAGTACAATGGAAGGGATATTCGCTGTCTGAAGCCACTTGGGTGAAGTCTAGTGATGTGAAAACTGACAGACTCATTAAAAGGTTCTATAAGAAATACCCTAATAAACCGAGAGGCAATCCCTAACATGTGCTTTTGTTTACATTACAGGATTTGTCCTTTTTGTAAGGGGGACCGGATGTCAACGCTGCTAACATCGGATGTTTTTGCTTTGACAACAGTTAGAGATGCAACCATTTTCTTCTTTATGTTTTACTTTTAGAGTTAGATGATGCTAGGGGGGGGGCAGGAATGTGCATGAGAGTTTAGATAGACATAACAATACTGGACTTAGTGTGTGAACCAAGGTTAATGAAATAAGAGATGATAAGAATTGGCGGGCTGGAGAACTGGAGGGAGAGCCTGGATTTCAAACTAATTGGAGAATGTGATTTATGAATGTTAATTGGAGGAGGGAATTGTGCTTTGATACTATGTGCTCAGGGAGGAGAATCCAGTTTTTGGCTTCGACTGTGTTAGTGCCGATGCTATGCTACTCAAATAAAGATTCTTTAAGGTAAACAATGCCTGGAAGTTCTTTGAAGAGTCTCATCTGTTGGAGCCATGACATATATCTTTCAAAGATCCTGGAGCACTGGGGAACTATCAGATGACTGGAAAATTGCTAATGCAGTTTCCATCTTCAAAAAAAAAGGGGGGGGAAATAAATCCAGGAAACTACAGACCTGTGAGTCTGACATCAATACCTAGGAAGATTCTGGAAAAGATAATCAAGCAACAAATCTCTGAATATGTAGAGGCAAACAAAGTCATAAACAGAAGCCAATATGGGTTTGTCAAAAACAGATCATGACAGATGAATCTTATTGCATTCTTTGACAATGTGACAAAATTAGTGGATCAGAGAAATGCTCCGAATATAATTTACTTGGACTTCAGTAAGGCATTTGATAAAATAGACCACAAGCTACTACTTGATAAGATAGAAAAATGACAGCATCAGCATCAGATGGATTAGTAACTGGCTGACAAACCACACTCACCATGTAGACCTTAATGGAACAGCATCTACATGGAGGGAAATATGCAGTGGGGTACTCCAAGGCTCTATCTTAGGTCCAGTACTCTTCAATATCTTCATTAATTATTTAGACAAGGAGACAGAAGGGGAACTCATAAAATGTGCAATAACACCAAGTTGGAGAATAACCACCACTCAAGAACATAGGCTCAAGATTCAGAAGGATCTTGACAGACTGGAACACTGGGCCCTATCTAACAAAATGAAATTCAAAGGTGAGAAAAGTAAAGTTCTACATTTAGGCAAGAAAAATCAAATGTACAGATAAAGAATATGTGGTACCTAGCTCAACAGTAGTAACTGCAAGAGGGATCTTGGAGTCCTAGTGGAGAATCACTTTAAAATGAGCCAGCATGCAGTACTTCAGCTTCCAAAAAAGTAAAAGCTGCATTAACAGAGAGTTAGATTCAAGATCTAGCCCAGTGATGGCGAACCTTTTAGAGACCGAGTGCCCAAAAACTGCCCCATCCCCGCCCCACCCCCCACCCCGCTCCACCCCTGCCCTGTCCCCACCTACCCGCAGGGCCACCCACCACCTCCACGGCCTGCCGCAGATCGCCATGGCGGCCCAGCAGCGCCATGGCGGCCACACCCTCCACCCGTGCCCCGCAGCATCATCTGTTTGCAATGGGGTGCAAGGGCGGAGTCTTGTCCCCACTGCCCCGCTGCCATGTCCTTGGCTGCGCTGCTCCAGGCGGGCCATGCCTGGGGGCAACTCTCCTCCGGGGGGGCTGCTGATGTGGAGGGGGCCACAGGGGGAAGTGGGGCTGGGGCGACGGCACGTTTGCCCACAGAGAGGGCTCCGAGTGCCGCCTCTGGCATTCGTGCCATAGATTCGCCACCACTGATCTAGCCCTAATGATGTTACCTACTTACAGTAGGATAATGAAATGTCTGCAATAAAACAAGCAAGCTCAAAGAGCACCAAGGACCCCTCAGATTCAAGATCACATGAAGTGTTAGTATCACTTTATAATGCCTTAATAAGACTATACTTGGAATATTGCATCCAGTTTTGGTCGCTGCAATAAAAAAAGATGTTGAGACTGTAGAAAGTGTACTGGGAAGAGCAATAAAGATGATTAGGGGACTGGAGGCTAAAACATAGGAAAAACAGTTGCAGAAATTGGGTATGTCCAGTTTAATGAAAAGAAGGACCGAGGTGACATGAAGGGGCTGCCACAAAAAAGAGGCTGGAAACTAATCAAGAAGACAAGCAACCTAGAACTAAGGAGAAATTTCATGACAGTTAGAACAATTAATCAGTGGAACAACTTGCCTCCAGAAGTTGTGGATGCTCCAGCACTACAAGGTTTTGAAGAAGAGATTGGATAACTGTTTATCTGAAATATTACAGTCTCCTGCTTGAGCAGGGGATTGGACTAGAAGACCTCTAAAATCCTTTCCAACTCTGTTATTCTGTTATTCTTTATAGAAACCATACAAAAGCACTTTATATGCTTTGAACACATACCATGAATACACACCTTGCCCTGATATCATTCCTTAATCCAGCACAAATGTACATGTACTTCTATGTACGAAGAGTTTTAAAGGCTCTCTAACCAATGCATAGCTTAACTCAAACCAAACAAGGCAGGACAAGAAACAACGGATGGAAACTAATCAAGGAGAGAAGCAACCTAGAACTAAGGAGAAACTTCCTGACAGTTAGAACAATTAACCAGTGGAACAACCTGCCTCCAGAAGCGGTGAATGCTCCAACCTGAATTTTTTAAGAAGAGACTGGACAGCCATTTGTCTGAAATGGTATAGGGTTTCCTGCCTGAGCAGGGGGTTGGACTAGATGACCTCCAAGGTCCCTTCCAACTTTATTATTATTATTATTATTATTATTATTATTATTATTATTATTATTATTATTGTTATTGTTGTTGTTGTTGTTGTTGTTGTTGTTATTGTTGTTATTGTTGTTGTTGTTGTTATTGTTGTTATTGTTGTTATTATTATCTTATGATTTGGTGCTATGTATAAACCCAGTTTATATGTATATCTATGCTGTTGTTGACATGAGGAAATGACCTTTTCTACCAAAATAATTTTGTAACATTTTCAATTTATATATTTTACGTTATAAAGAAATTTTGAATTAAAAATGTGAAAGTACCAAAAGAAAGGAGGGTACAATTGTGATTGTTTATATCCTCTCATTTGTATCTGTTTAATCTTTTCTATATTTTCACATTTCTCTTTATTATCATTTTGTTGAAGTCTCTAGAAGTTTGATTATAAAAGTGTTTTGTGTAGAAAAGAGACAAGAAATATCTTGTATGATTTTTTCAGATTCCATAAAGAGGATCTTGATTTGAATCCCCTATTTTCTTCATCCCATCTATCATTTATAAATATGCAATGATATTATGTCAGTATATCACATACGCACCTTAAAGTTCATAAAGTTGTTCACTATGTCTGTCTTTTTAAAGGAAAAGAAAGACTCCTTGCCTAATACATTTCTTAGATTGCATCAAAGTCAAAAGAAAAGTCGTAATTATACATACGCAAAATCAGCTTTTCTTTGAATGGTTTATAACATATACTGCATTTTTCTCCTTTACATCAAGATATTAAGTTCCTCCTCACTTAATTGACCCTGATAGCTTTAGATGAACATTTGCTGTTGGTTTTTTTTCTTTTAACAACCTAAATGGGTCTCGGCCTTACTACTGTAAGGATGACTTACATAACATGTTCTGCTGTTTTCTTACGCTGGTATACAACTAGATGTATTGAAGTACGAGATGATGAACCATATAAAGTACACATTAGAAACCAATCAAAATCAGATGGATATGTATTTTAAGATTTAAAAAAAATCAAAAATAAACTACTATCCTACCTAATTCAATGCACTGTTTATTTGAAGTTAATATACCTTGCTCCCAGACCTTACAAACCTGGCTCCAACCTGCAAGGGAGCCATTATCAAGAACAATTTTCTTGAAAGTAGAACTAATAGAAACATACAGCAATGGCAATGGACGGAAATTCATTATTTAAAAAATGGTCTGTTCAGATTCAATAGAGATAGCTACAATTTGCTAAACTACTACACGAAAAACAAGGAAGCACAGTTTAAAGATTAGTACATTTATATATAAAATAAGCTCACAATCAATTTTATTAGAGGCAAAAGGCCTTTGATTCATAAAAGCTTGTCCAATATTAAAATTGCTACTTAAAGTTCATAAGAGTTTGTAATAGGTTTGATATCTGATTTCAATAAGATAATAATTTATAGCTTTGACAATATATCCTGAATCTTCTCTCTCGGAAAATTGCCATCTTTATTTTTTTAAATACAGCTCATTTAGCTGTGTATCTCAAATTGTTTTATAAGTTCAAACATTTTCATATGGACAGTAGAAGACCTGAGGCTTGATGGAAATGTCTGTATTATATGAAATCAGTGTAACCTTGTTAATAATCTGATTAAATTAAGATTACCTTCTCACACAAATTCTTGAAATCGTAATCAGAAAAGAATTGGGGAGTTCTTCTTCTTCTTATTATTATTATTGTCAAGCTATGAAGATTGCTTGCGCTAGGACAGCCATGCCGCTTCTAACTTGCCAACAGTTCTGAGGGGGGAGGGGAATGTATGGAATGCACAGGTAGTTCCTATCCACTGAGAAGCAAGGTTGCAAAAGAGATGTTATGGCGAGCAGAGACTTTTTTCTCATAACAACAGCCAGAAGATTAATTGGACAATGTGACCTGAAGTGTCAGAGAGGGAAGGGAAGGATTTACTCTTTTAACTATCTTTCTGGCACCATATTGCCAGAGCTGGTTTTCCATTCATTAGTGCTGGTATATTGTGCTCAATAAAGTCTTGCATTAGAGATCGTAATGTCTCAGGTGTGCTTAATTTGTTGGGATCATCAGCCGGAACTTTGACTAATTATTCACAAAACCAAGTACTCCATTCCTTCTGAATGTAAAAATGCACCATAAATGCAATAATATGAAACACAGTGTTTAAGATGGATCTCTTATTTCAATCAAAAATATATCAGAATTGTCTTTTAAAGTTTGGCCTGAAATCACATATGGCCCCAAAGCCATATACATACAGTGAGGAATCTACAGCTAGACAAATACAGGTAACCCTTAAATTACAATCATTTGTTTAGTGACTGTTCGAAGTTATGATGACTCTGAACAAAGTGATTTACAACTGTTTCTCACACTTACAACCATCACAACATGTCCATAGACACATGATCAAAATTCAGGTGCTTGGCAACTGGCATATATTTATGAGGGTTGCAGGATCAGGTGATTGCCATTTGCAACCTTCCCAGCCAGTTTCCAACAAGCAGTGTAAATGGGGGAAGCCAGATTCACTCAATGACCACATGGTTCACTTAACAAACTACAGTGACATGCTTAATAACCAAGACAAAAAAAGGTCACAAAAGTGCGTTAACAATCACCTTCCTTAGCAGAGGTAATTCTGATCTCAATTGTAGTTTGTAAATCGAGGCCTACTTGTAGTGGCATTCCACTATCAAAGTGTTCATCTCACATACAATAACACTGAATCTCTGGAATATTCTTGAGAGACTGACTTGACAGCCTATGCCAATTTGGGGCCCTGTGTAATATCGCTTTATGTAATTTAACATGGCATCTCCATGAGGAAAGCATTTAATTAATAATGGGTCCATAAAATAGTTTGGTGTTAAAAAATAGCAGATAATGTACACAAACCCAATTCTGCATTCTTATCCTTAATATAAATTAGCCTTTCATTATTTTGGATGCTTCTTTGTTTCAGAGTTCTATTCTGAATGTCATTTTTCTTTGCTATACCAGACTATAAGGAAGAAGTTTCAAAATACTTGCTGTGATAAGGTTTGACTGACTAAAAATAACATAAGGAATATCCTTCATATAAGTCATAGACATTGCTTTTGTACACTCTCAGACAGCAATTATTGCTCTAGACGAAACCAAGTGCTTCCAGTTGATAAAATATCTTTGTAGAGTAATATATCAAGCCACACAGTGAAGCTGTTCTCAGTATAACAGGCTTCTGTAAAATTTGGAAAATAAAGCTAACTCCAAAAATAGTGTAGCTTCATACAAGAACATTAATCAACTATGATGACATGTCTTCCAATATAATTTTCCATTAGACACAAGATGATTTTAAATAAGGCACAGGATACTGTTTTACAAAGCTCCTTTCAAATAATGTAAGCTCATACACATTACTCTCCCTCACACACACACACCCAAACCTTGACACAACTACAAATTTAAGTGCAGGAAATTTCACAACGTGATTGAAGTTATCTTGATTTTTACCAGAGCCTCTAATGCTAGGGAAAAAAGAAGTAGAAAGAACTCATAGAGTAGCTATCTTCTTCAGGACATCATGACACCAAGTAAAGTTGACAATTGATTTATTAAAGATCAAAAATCTTAAATAGCAATTTAGTTAATAAATTAATAAATTCCAAGTTCTCCTTTTGTTCACTTCCTGTGTGAGTTAACAATTTCAATATGATAAATTTAATTCAATTCCATCTGTTTTTGTTCCTTGATAAAAAATATGTTGGCTAAATATTGTTCTTAAGAAATATTTGCTAAAATGTAATTACTCAGACAAATGGTAGGCAATATTTAATTTAACTAAATTATTATGGAAGAGTACTTAGTATGCATTCAGCTGTGCAAGTGCCTGCTCAGTACTAACTCACTGAAACCAGCTTTGCCAAATTCCAATAGAATTTGCCTATGGATTTGGCAAACATTTGTGTTTTAATCTTGAAACAGTTTCAAACTTTTTTCAAACCAGATGTTGTTTTTACAAGAACATGAACAAAACAATGAATATTTAATTAATCTATTTTATGAGGACTAAAGAAGAAGATCTCCAAAAAGAGACTGTAATCTTTCAAATCTCCTAAAATACTTTAATAAAGGGATTATGGATTTTGAAGTACTTAGGCAGAAGCTAACTTGTAAAAAGCAATTAAAATAAAATTAATTAAATAAATTTTGAAATATCTTTCAGTGAGTGCACTTCTACTACAATATTGGGACATCTTAATAAATAATATCTGAATAATAGTTAAAGCATTCCACAGAAGCAAGCAGCTTGGATTCCTTTTTCATAGTCAAGAATATAGCTAAAGTTCCTTTGAAATAACAGAATTTATAGGTTATACCTTTGTTCAGATCAAAGAACTTTAGGTGTCTTTGTAGCATAGTTGTTCCATGGTTGATTAACATGGTATGTAATCATTTATGCTCACTGATATCAGCATTTAAATCAGTAACAACTGCTGATAATATTATGTCAGCCAAACTCCCACATCTACATAAAATTTACCTAATGTGCTAGTCTGATTAAATACTGAAGTATTCATGGACACAGCCCACTCAGATTTAGCTAAGCACTGAAATGCTTAAATTTTCAAAAGATTACTTTGTTATCACTTTGTAAGATGTCCCAAAGATGCTTTTTCAAGAGGCAATTGGGCTTTCTTTGTTTTTCCTTGAAAATGTTTTGCGTCTCATCCAAGAAGGATGAGAAATAGAAAAGGCCAGCATATAGCAGAATTCAATATGTGGCTAAAAGAGTGGTGTAAAGGGGAAGGCTTTGGTTATATTAGTCACAATGTCTGTAGCTGGTCCAATGAAAAAATGTACAAAAGAGATGGTTTGCATCCATCCAAGAAAGGGACTGAGTTACTTGGCAATAAATTCAGAGATTTTCTGGAGGAATATTTAAATTAAACAACGGAGACAGTGAGTTAATTGATACAGAACATCCCTGTCCCCGGCAATCTAAAAATTATAGGGTTATCAGTGCATGTAACATAGATGTGTGTGTGGACAAGAATATCAACCTTGCTGTCAAGCAAAATCAAGCTTTTAATAGCGAGTGCCACACAAAGTGCACTAAACAAATAGGTGGTAAGAAAATAGGGGAACTCAGGCACCACACAGGTTATGTAGAAAGTAAACACAGGGTCAGTCATAAAGGACTCAAATGTCTATACACCAATGCACAGAGTATGAACAGTAAACAGGGTGAACTAGAAATTCAGGTAAATGAGGGCAGATATGATATTGTTGCCATTACAGAAACATGGTGGGATGAAACCCACAAATGGAATACACAGCTAGAGGGATTTAACTTATTTAAAAGAAAGAGGAGGTGGAGTTGCTCTCTATATAAGAAATAACTACATCTCTAGAGAAATAGAGCACAACAATGATGAAAACTGTCTTGAATGCATTTGGGTCAATATAAAAGGGGGGGAAATTGACATTGCCATAGGTGCATACTATAGGCCACCTAACCAAACAGAGGAAATAGATGAACTTTTTGCTAATCAGCTAACTAGGATATGTAGGAAGCACATCACAATAGTAATGGGGGACTTTAATTACCCTGACATCAACTGGGAGACAAACTCTGCACTAAGTGGAAGATCAAACAGATTCCTGACAAACCTTGTCTTCCAAAAAGTAGAGAAGAGAACTAGGGGATTAGCCATATTGGATCTAATCCTCACTAACAGAGATGAAATGATAGAAGGTGTTGAAGCCACAGGAACCTTAGGGGGAAGTGATCATGCAATATTAGAATTCAACATAATGGAAGCATAAGCAATAGAACACAGTTAAACTAGAGTCTTGGACTTTAAGAGAGCTAATTTCAATAAACTTAGAGAGAGCTTGGGTAGGATTCCATGGATGAGAATCCTCAAGGGAAAAACAACTCAAGAAGCTTGGGAAATTTTGAAAAGTGAGATAATAAAAGCCCAGTCTAGCACAATACCAACAAAGAAGAAAAGTAACAGCTCGCAAAAGAAACCAGCATGGCTGCATAAAGAACTCTCTGATAAATTGAAAGATAAAAAGGACAAGTATAAAAAGTGGAAAGAGGGGCACATAACTAAGGCAGAATATCAGCAAATAGCCCGAGCCTGTAAAGATGAAGTGAGGAAAGCTAAGGCTCAAAATGAACTAAGGCTTGTGACCAGAGTCAAAAATAACAAAAAAAAGCTTCTTTCAACATGTAAAAAACAAGAAAGAAGTTAAGGAAATGATTGGTCCATTAGTGGGGGAAGTGGCAAGAAGGTGACAAGCAACAGGGAGAAAGCAGAACTATTTAACTCATTTTTTGCATCTGTCTTTACACAAAGGGAAAAAACAGTCCAACCTATCAAAAACAGTACCATAAAAAACAGATTAGAAACACAAGTTAAGATAGGCAAGAAAATGGTAAGTGAGTACCTGTCCAGCCTAGACACAGGGCTTTTTTTCTCATAGAACGCCCAGAACGAAGTTCCGGCACCTTTTTTGGATGGAACCTTGTAGGATAGGCAAGGCGGGTTGTATGACGGGTATGAGTTCCGGTACCTTTTTTTTTTTTTTTTACAAAAAAAGCACTGCCTAGACGAGTTCAAATCATCTAGGGCAAGTCAACTGGGGCAAATCAGTGGCAGCAAGCCAGCAATGGTGATCCATCTATAGCAAGTTGTCCCATTCTGTATATGTGCTGCCATTTGCTCAGGCAAATAATCAGTTTTAAGAATACTTTTGTTTGTTTGTTTATAAGAATTATAACACTACGAATATTGGCCAGAAAGAAAGTTATAGGAAGTTCCCAGAATAGCCATTTATTATTTAATCACTACACATTTACACATACAAATGAGGATGGAATTGTGTGATTGCCACCCATCTCACTTTCCAAGGTGAGTCTGGAATAGTGAGAGACTCAAGGCAGATATTGTTATTTTTTAACATTCAATATATCCAGAAGAGCCTTCCAAGAATTTTACATTTATCAACTTCAAAAATTAAACCCAAACTTCCTTTGAAATTAAAATAATGTATACAAACCATAGTATTCCCAATACAAAATCACATGTTTCTTCTTTCTTGTGAAGAATGTTTCTTAGCACAGTAATTCCAAGGCCTAATGTCCTTTTCAACCTCTGGTTACTTTCAAAGTTTCTGAACTATTTCTTTTTAAGACACAACTCATGCAACAGAACTCTGTCTCAAGATCTAGCACCTATGGCTCATTCACAGACTAGTTAAGGAAGGATACAGATATCATATCTAATAATAAATAGTAGCATTTTTGTAATTCCATTAGGGAAGTATCATTTTTTTCAGTTCTGAAAAATGCTTTAGAAAATTGCTTCACTTAAGAAGGCCCAGATGAAGAGGTGAAGATTTTGTATCCCATATTCATTCTCAGATACCTCCAGATGAGGATGGATTCAGGAAGGCACCAAGGTTAAAAGATATTTAATATCTGTAGATAATTTCGGAAAGAATCCAGTGTGTGTCTTTGTAATAACTCAAAATTATTACAGTGAGAAACTGTGATGGTGCTTGTGCTGAGAGAGAAAAACCTTAAGCTATCAAGAGTTGAATACAATGCACTACTTCAACCACAAACAATTTGTACTGTTGCTGCTTCATGCTCTGCTTATTTTTTATAATGTTGCTCAATTTATTATTAACTACAGTTAATAAATAAATCTTCCTTTTACAATAAATCATTTCTTGTCTAAAGATCCATTATGCCCCTGAATATTGTGTAGGAGAAATGTTTATAGACATCAATATGGAGTAGGCATTTCCTAAAGAAAAAAAAACTTATATTTTTTTTCAAATTATATGGAAAACTAGATAATTATCAATGTCATTTTTAAAAAATCTACAAAAATAATCAAAGAAGTGGCCAAGTACTTGAGAGTACTAACTTGTAATTTGTACTACACTTGTAATTTGTACTACACACACACACACTCACAAACATACGTAACCCCATAGATACAAAATCTAATCATGTATTTTATGGTGATAAAGTCAATATCAGTATAAATGGTAAAAGTTTGTGGAGAAAGCTTGGATTGCTTGGTGAAGATATGATCTTGAATGCAAGAAATGTGTACTGATTTATTCTTAACATGGTTTTTTTTATTGTGTTTAAGCCCAAAAATTGCCCAGAAGAAAGCATACATTATAGTTTAAACATTAAAACCCAGTCACACAGCAAATTATAGACAGATATAAAACAAGTTTCAAAATTCAATTAGCATGAAACAAATAAAATTAAAATAATTTAAAAGCACGTGAAGCAACACATTGTAATAACCCACCTACAATTAAAATAAAAACAACCCTTGGAGTTGTATTCAGAAATAAATGCAAAACTGCCAGAAAGAATAATTTGCAGTTTCTGAGTTTTCTCCCAGGATAGTCCCCAAAAGTGCATGTTGCAGTTAATGCTGTAAATGCCAGGCAAAACAAATGGATGATAATTGTTTTAGATTAATTAATAAAGGCTTATCACAGTATTCACATATTGAAATCTTTAACTCTCCAAAGTAATATGTAGGTTGTTGCATACAGTTCTCTAAAAACTATACATGATTCAGATATATATTTTTAAGGAACAGATCATTTCAGTTTACATCTTGAAAACAAGTAGTAGTTTTTGCTTCTAGAATATACTGTTATTTTCACAATAGAAAAACCAGTGCCTTCTATACTCTCTTGCTTTCTTGCTAATCTTTGCAAAACTTGATGAATATATTCTGGACTTCCTGGCCAGACCTTACAGGACTAGAAATGTAGTAAAATGGGCAACAGTCCATTTAATTCTGTTAATATTAGATTTAGAGGACTGGATTGCTTGTCCTGCAAGACAGAGGAAGCTTGAAGATTTTACAACTGGAAGCACCTTTTTCTCTGGCCACCACTACAAACTTTGAAATCTATAAAAGAAACAACTTTAAAACCTACATCAGTTCAGAATTTTTTTTTAATGCAATTCCCTCTCCCAAAATATTTTGTTTTTACTTTTTTAATCTCTTAGGAATGTCACCACCTTCATCTATACGAACATTATGATTAAAAAATACAATATAATCAGATATAAAACATAAAATCCTCAGGAATTGAAGTCACAATATATGTTTTGTGGAGATTTTAAAGAAGAGATTGGACAACCATTTGTCTGAAAGGTCTCCTGTTTGAACAGGGGGAAGATCCCCAAGGCCCCTTCCAATTCTTTTATACTGTTATATCTATATGACACAAGACTGAGGAAAAATTGAAGCTTAACAATAAATAGAGATATAAGAGAGATAATTTCTCTTATAATGTGAATTCAAATCTAAAAATAAAATGCAACATAGTCAAGTTGCTCTATTCAGGACTGAAAGTTTACTTTTACAAAAGTATGATGTGTCATAGTCTAAAACAAATTTTCATCCTCCTACTATAGAAAATAACAACATACTGTTTTAAAATCTCTATAAACTGATATTGACAGTTACTACTGAAACAATACTAAAGCTCCACCTAGTGTTGACCTTATAATCTTTGGATGTCCTTACACCTTGTGGGTTTATGGCTTTTAATTACAGACTTCTTGTTTAATAACTGCCTTGCACAGCAAAACAAGCAAAACAAAATAAAAATCTGAAGTAAGATAATAAGGACAATTGAAATCTCACCTCTTTGTTTAACAAGTGAGCTGCTGGTCCCAAATGTGATTGGTAAATGAGAACTGCCTGTATAAGGTAAGATTAAGAAGTCCCCTGAAAACTTCTTATAATTTAATTCCAGCTACAAAGCACAGTATAACAAATATTTTTATTTTAAGAGGAAAATAAAATTGGGCTATAGGTGCTTTATTTTTTTAATATAATTTTTATTGAACATTTTTACCTGACTAAAAGATAAATATGAAAACAAAAATAAGAGAAAATTAGGAAAAAGATAAAAGGAAAAGTGTGGGAGACAATATAAAGAAAAAAAGAAAAAATAAAGCAATTTCTGTTCTTCTTTACCACAGTTTCAACAAGCTTATTAATCCTCTTCCCTCTCTAAGATTTTATTATATAGTTTCACTCTCTTATATTCAGCATTTTTGTCAGCAAATCGAAAATCACCATTTTATTTTTGCCCATTTTCATCCAAAATTCCTAAAATGATTTCCAGTATTTTATAAAGGTATATTGAAAGAAAAAATCTTCAGGTCGAGTCCAAGCCGGGAATAAAAAAATGGAGACTGCTTTAGGAAAGAAGGTTCAGTTTATTGAGTTGCCAGAAACTTCAGTGACACAGCATGTGTTTCTGGGGTGGCTGACAAAATGGAGCTGGGAGTGGTGGGTTTTTATACCTTCTTGGGCTTTTGGGTTTAGAGTTTTTCCTGTTCTGTGCAATTAACTTTGACCTGGGGTTCAGTTTGGCCTTTTTGGTATTCTAATGGTGGTGGGTTAATCCTCCTAAAGGTCATGTTCCTTGGAGTCTTTGTTTTTCTAATCCCATCAGCTCAAATCTTCCCTGGGGCTATGCCAGGGGTAAGCAACCTTGGCTCTTTTATGACTCGTAGTCCACGAGTCATAAAAGAGCCAAGGTTGCCTACCCCTGGGCTATGCTAAAGGCATTTTGCTTATAAATAGGTGGCCCAGTCTTTCTGAATAAATTACTGAATCTGCATTTCTAAAAGGTTTGTACTTGGAGCAGGTTTCTGGGGGCTGGTTTCTAAGATTTTTCTATTATTACTTTGGGGAAATATAATATTCTGCCTTTTTAATAACCCCCCCTCCCCAATATTTCCTTCTCTAGGAGGGTGGAGCTCCTGACTTCCAACAGGTACTTAGTCTTTCATCCCTAATTGATGTCAAGGCTGCTAACATCGAATGTTATGCTTGACAATATATATGGATGCAGACATTCACTATTTAACCTGTGTATTACTTTAAGAGCCACTATTAGATAGTATGGGGGGAGGGAGTGAAAGAATGTGCTGAGAACTATTTAGCTATAACAATATTTCAGCAGAGCGTCTTCAAAGGATGAAATGTGAGAAGATAGATAGTATGGCGGGAGGGAAAGCTCACACTTTAAACTAATTGGGGAATGTGATTTATGACTTGTCACATGAGAGAGGAGAAAATGCTTAGACACTGTGGGAAGAAGTAGGAGGGTTTAGTTTTTGGCTTCACTTTATTCGTACTGAAGTAATGTTGCATAAATAAAGAGTTTTCTAGGTAAAAAAATAAAAATAAAAATAAAAATAAGGAGTAGACTGACGAATGAAGGGAACATCATGGAAGGAGAGGAATTACCAGAGACTAGCTTTCCTACAGCTGTAAGTCCCTCAGAGATGGGAGCCGCAGCATGCGAACCTGTTGAGAGAGAATCCTCACAAGTCCCCCAGCTGGGAGCAAAGCCAAAAAGATTAAAAGAGCTGATTTGGTCTTCAGACTGGGACAAGACAAGTGTGGAATCCGGAGATTTCGTAACAGCTTCTCCATCTTCAAAGACTTCCAAGACGGATGAGTTAGAGCCACAACAAAGAGATCTTCACAGATTACATCCCCCACACCAGTGGAAAACTGCCAAGCCTTCGGCAGCTGAAGACTCGGGTGAGTGGAGATGTCAATTTACAACTCATAGTGAGTCTGTGGAGAATTTAGCAGAGAGATTTGAAGCATTAGAAGTAAGGGGTGCAGAACAGTCCCTGCTGAGAGAGGCCCCCAGCCCTTCCCTCGCAGATCAACCAGTTTTCCGATCCCTGGAACCTCTTGCCAGGGCCTCCAGCCCCACAGAGAGAGGGAAACCCAGCCCGGGGGCCCTGCCTCAATGGGGAGTTTGGCAGCCCCCTCAGATGGAAGATGAAAAGCCTCTGAGCATGCGTCAGCTAATGGAGGTCTTACAGCAGCTTGGGATGGTGCAAGGGCAGCAGAGGGCGCCATCACCCCCCACAGGCCAACACCAGAGAAGGCAGCAACCGCCCTCACCTATTCAGCAACCCTTGGCCATGCAACAGCAACAAGGCTGGGGCCCATCACAACTGAGAGCGCCAGCCCTGTAGCAGCCAGCCCCGAACGTGCAACCCTTGGGCATGCAACAGCAACAAGGCTGGGGCCAACCACAACTGAGAGCGCCAGCCCTGCAGCAGCCAGCCCCGAACATACAACCCTTGGCCATGCAACAGCAACAAGGCTGGGCCCAGCAGCAACAACCCCAGTGGGCCCCACAACAGCCTATGATTGCTCCACGTCTCAGAGCAACTTTCAATGGGGACTCAGAGAAGCTACTTTTTTTCCTCAATCAAGTACGTTCTCATTTAAATCGCTGGGCCCACCTCTACCCAGACCCAGGTGCGATGGTCGATGTGATTGCGTCCAACCTAGAGGGAGAGGCATCCGAATGGCTAAACAATTTATACAATGAGCAAGCCCACGAATTAGGCAATCCCCACCTCTTCCTCCTGGGTCTCAGAGAGAGATTTGAGGACCCTTCTACCAGCCTTAGAGCAGGAGGACAAATCCACAAAATAAAGCAAGCCGGTAGACCTGCTCTAGAGTATGTGCATGAATTCCGCAAGATAGCTGGTCGAATAGAGGGGTGGCCAGAGCAATCCCTAATCCATCTTTTCATTGAGGGCCTAGATGATCACCTCTCCCAGGCCTGCCTCATTCGAGCAGTACCTGATCAGCTACACGAGTGGTACCAGACAGCGGTGAAGCTGGACATTCAACTCACCCGCTATAAGAAGCCTCCCCCACCTGAACCCGAGATAAGACCTGAGCAACCCAGACGACAACCGCCCCCCCGAAAACCCCCAATGGCTACGACCACTGAAAGGCCCAGACCACCAGCAGGTCCACCGATCACATGCTTCCGGTGTGGACAACAGGGACATCGAGCATCGAACTGCCCGGTCCCCTACCCCCGACAGCAGAATAAACCGGCACCTGCAGTGAGGAAAAGACCTAGCCAACAGCCGTCGAGAGAAAAATCCAGCGGGATCACACAGCAACTGGTTGCCCAAGCTACCTCCCCTACACAGGAGGACGCCGGAGCTGAGACTGGACCCGCCGTCACTCTACCCTTTTTTGACAGCGATGACGAAGGAGAGAACGACCCAATGGTGAGTCGACTTGTCCCTCCTTTCAAACTGGCTGCAAGGCTAATCAGCCCTAAGTCAGGAGCACAGACAGACTTAAAAGTGCTAGTAGATTCTGGATGCTCCCGATGTATCATTAGCTTGCCCTTTGCCATGAAATTGGGAATACGAGCAAAATCGCTCTCCCAGCCAATGAGGTTTGAGCAAGCCGATGGCTCCCTGATGGGAGGAACTTTTGTCACGCAACTAACTGAGCCTCTACGCCTAGAAATAGGTGAGCACTGGGAGTTCATACGTTTCCTAGTGGCTCCAAAACTAACTGAGGCTGTGATCCTAGGATTAGCCTGGTTAGACAAATGGAAGCCATTTATCTGGTGGGAGAAAGGGATGAGAACTGTGAGGTTACCAATAGGGCCAAACCCCCCCCCCCCGATTCGACAGACATTATGGAACACTTTAGGCCACCAAATGAGCGAGCACTTATAACTGCCTCACCGTCACCAGATGATTTACTCATCCCCAATGAATACCGGGACTTAGCAGAGGTATTCAGTGAGAATGAATGCGATGTTCTACCCCCTCACAGACCCAATGACTGTTCCATTGAATTGGTGCCAGGCGCCAAGCTCCCCCGCCCGAGAATGTACGCCATGTCCCCCCTCGAAATGGAAGAGATGCAGCAATACGTGAACAAGAACCTAAAGAGGGGGTTCATTGAAAAGGCCAAATCTACTGTGGGAGCCCGTATTATTTAAAGAAAAAAAAGATGGGTCTCTTCGTCTCTGTGTAGACTATAAGGGTCTCAACGCTGTAAGTGTGCACAACAAGTACCCCCTCCCCCTCCTACAGGACTTATTAACTCATCTAGCTAAGGGGAGTGTCTTCGCTAAGTTAGACCTGAGAGAGGCATATTACCGAGGGAGAATAAAGGAGGGAGACGAGTGGAAGACTGCCATCAACTGCCCCATGGGGAGCTACCAATTCAAGGTCATGCCATTTGGACTACAGGGGGCCCCAGGTGTATTCATGCAACTGATTAATGAGGTCATACATGATCACCTGTACAAAGGGGTCCTGGTGTACCTTGATGATATCCTTATATACAGCACGAATATGACTGAACACGTAAAGCTGGTGAGAGAAGTATTAAAGAAACTACTAAATGCCAAGCTTTATGCCAAATTATCAAAATGTGAATTTCATCAGACCCGATTAGATTACCTCGGTTACAGAATTTCCAACGAGGGTATAGAGATGGATCCAGCTAAGGTGAAAGCTATAATTGAGTGGCAACCCCCAAGAACCCACAAACAGCTCCAGAGCTTTCTAGGTTTTGCCAACTTCTACCGTCAATTCATCCCTTCTTTTGCCAAGATTGCCCTACCCCTTACAGACTTACTCAAAACAGGGAAAAAAGGAGGGAAGCCGCGACCGGGCCAACCACTAGCATGGACTATGAACTGTCAAACGGCTTTTGAGAATTTAAAAAGATTATTTGCTGCTGAACCAGTTCTAAAGCACCCCTGTCCAGGGGAACCTTTTGTAATACAAGCCGATGCCAGCGATGTGGCCGTTAGAGTTGTACTACTTCAAAAGAACAAGGATGGGGTCCTGCAACCCTGCGCCTACACCTCAAAAAAATTTATGGAAAGTGAACGGAGATGGGCAATATGGGAAAAAGAGGCCTTTGCAATTAGATGGGGGTTGTTAAACTGGCGACACTACCTAGAGGGGAGCAAAGTGCCATTTGAAGTATGGACAGATCACAAAAGCCTAGAGGCACTGAAAACTCCCCGCAAATTGTCCCCAAAGCAAGTACGGTGGGCACAGTACTTTAACCGCTTCAACTTTACTCTAAAGTACATCCCAGGGGGAAAAAACTTCCTAGTTGATGCGCTATCTAGATTGCCCCAATACAAAAGCAAACATGAAGAAGTTAATGAGGCGATTATCTCTAATCCACAGCCTGTTGCACAAATCACACCTCGCAGGGTCCCCAATCCGGATGACCCTGGAACAAAGAAATTAAAATGAGAGCTCCTCACCGATCAATGGTTCAAAGATAATCAAACCTCCTTGACGTGCCGGGATGGTTTGGCTTACAAGGGAGGGAAACTGTATTTACCCAAATCCCTCCGTCTAAATGCTCTCAAACATAGCCATGATGTTAAACAGGCTGGACACTTTGGATACCTAAAAACTCTACATCTCACTCGCCGGCAATTCTGGTGGCCTGGACTGAAACGGGATGTGGAAAATTATGTGAAGAGTTGTACCGTATGTGCCACAATGAAAAGAATCCCGGGGAAAACCCCTGGGTTACTGCAGCCGGTGGCAGACCCTTCCCAACCCTGGGAAGAAATAGCTATGGACTTTATCGTAGACCTTCCTGAAAGTAGAGGAAATATTGTCATCTGGACTGTGATAGACCTGTTTTCAAAGCAGGCTCATTTCATCGCCTGCAAAGGACTCCCATCTGCCCAACGACTGACCAAATTGTTCCTGAAACATATCTACCGACTGCATGGCGCCCCTAAGCGAATAATCTCTGACAGGGGGGTGCAGTTCACAGCAAAGTTCTGGAGGAGTTTTCTTAAATTAATTGGATCATCTCAAGGCTTATCATCTGCTTTTCATCCAGCCACCAATGGAGCTGCAGAAGCCGCCAACAAAATGGTGGAGCAATATCTCAGATGCTACATATCCTATCAACAGACTAACTGGACTGACCTCCTCCCTTTTGCAGAGGTGGCGTACAACAATTCTGTGCACAGCAGTACCGGCTACACACCTTTTAGAGTAGCCACAGGCAAAGAGTTCGGTCCAATACCTGAATATCCCCAAGTGCCAACCGCTTCCCAGACACTTGACCAATGGGTGAGGGGATGGGAGGAAGTTTGGAAGAACATTAAATCTGCTTTAAAAAAGACTTTTGAAACCTATAAAAAGCAAGCTGACAAAAAGAGGGCTCCCCAAAGATCGCTCCAAGTTGGGGAAAAAGTCTATCTGTCAACCAAATATTTACGCCTTAAATTACCTAGCAAGAAGTTAGGACCAAAATTCCTAGGGCCTTTTCCTACCGTAAAGGTCATCAATCCGGTCACCGTAAAACTGAAACTTCCTAGACTTCTGGGTAAAATTCACCCTGTTTTCCACAGTAGCTTGTTAAAACCTTATCGGGGCTCCACTATAAGACCTCCCCCAAAGAAAGCACCTGGGCCCCTCGTAGTTGCAGGGCAGACTCATTATGAAGTGAAACGTATCCTTGATTCCAGAATCTTTAAAGGCAAATTGCAGTACTTAGTACAATGGAAAGGATACCCGCTATCTGAAGCCACCTGGGTGAAATCATGCGAGGTGGAAGCTGACACACTCGTCAAAAGATTTCATGCAAAATATCCCAACAAACTGAAACCTGATCATTAACATATGCTTTTGTTTATATTACAGGATTGGTCGTTTTTGTAAGGGGGGCCGGATGTCAAGGCTGCTAACATCGAATGTTATGCTTGACAATATATATGGATGCAGACATTCACTATTTAACCTGTGTATTACTTTAAGAGCCACTATTAGATAGTATGGGGGCAGGGAGTGAAAGAATGTGCTGAGAACTATTTAGCCATAACAATATTTCAGCAGAGCGTCTTCAAAGGATGAAATGTGAGAAGATAGATAGTATGGCGGGAGGGAAAGCTCACACTTTAAACTAATTGGGGAATGTGATTTATGACTTGTCACATGAGGGAGGAGAAAATGCTTAGACACTGTGGGAAGAAGTAGGAGGGTTTAGTTTTTGGCTTCACTTTATTCATACTGAAGTAATGTTGCATAAATAAAGAGTTTTCTAGGTAAAAATGCCTCAGAATTCCTTGAATTTGCATCTTCCCTTTGGAACCTTTACATCTAAATTTTGTTACTTCTGCAGATTGATATTTTCACAATCCATTCCTCCATTGTGGGTATTGTCATTATTTCTCCTGTATTTTGTATATAATAGTCTTGCTGCAGATACCATGTACAAAACTAATCTTCTGTGAAGTGTTTTCTAATTGGTTATCCAGAAGTTGCAAAAAAAATTCTGGTTTCACCTGGCTACTGTTCTTTAAAATTATTTATATCATCATGTGTATTTGCATTTAATGTTTTTTCAGAAGTCTAACATGCATATTAAAATATCTGTTCTTATTTTTTTACATTTCCATCATTGACTAGAAGCATCTTTATACATCTTAGATAATTTCTCTGGAGTCATGTACCAGCAATATGTCATTTAGTAGAAATTATTTCTCAAATTATAAGTAAAAGGTTAATTGCAATGTTTTTAACCATATTCTTTTTCAAAATGAGTTGTATATTCATAGTCCTTTTTATCATGTACTCTTTAACTCATTCTTATTCCATTTCAAACCTCAATAAATGGTGAATAACTTCCTGTTTTAATTAAGCGCAACTCTTTAAATGTAATGAATCTTCGTTACTGAAGCAGAAGCAATCCATATGGCAGAAAATCTTAGATAAGCTACAATCTTTTTTTAAATCCTTATTACTTTAGAAGTAACTCAACGTGGCAAACATACATAACACTTCCTCCTCTTCCTATTTTCGCCACAATAACAAATGTGGGGAAGTGGGTTGGGCTGAGAGAGAGTGACTGGCCCAAAGTTATCTGGCTTATTTTCATGCCTAGAATTAAAACTCACATTCTCCTGGTTTCAATGCCAGCATCTTAACTACTACACCAAACTGCTTTGATCGAGATCTTAAATAATTGAATTTCTATATGATAAGCAAGAGATATTTTGGTATTTACCAAATAATTATTTCAGTTCATTTTATAAGAAAATTAAACCAATAAATCATCACACATTAATTCACTATTCAAATTTATGGTCCCAACAATTAGGAACCATGCCTGAAATTTAATCCCAAATTCAGCATTATTCACTTCCATTTCAAAGAATTTTGGGATTGTCAGAATTTCTGCTGACAATCATGAAGATTTACAGTCCATTTGAAGCTGTCAACTGGACTTGAAGTGAATATTTTTAGCATGTGTTTATCATGGCCTCCTTTGAGAAATATTGCTCACTGAAAGAAGATAAATCAGGCAATTCCAAAAAGTCATCTGCACCAGAAAATCCAAATCTGGGCACACATCAGTCCCAATAGGCAGACATTTTGCTCCCAGGACCCTGATCTAGATTCTTAAGCCTAAATCTTGACCATCAATGAGGAGATCAACGATTAGAAAGCAAAAGGCAAATAGAAATCTAATCAAGTACTGATCCTAGATAGAAGTGACAACTACACATAACTCTATGTCTTAACCTCTGACAGACTTCCCTGATATATTGACTCTTTCCTCCTTAGACCCCAGATCTTTACTCACTAAAAGTCATAGATCATAATAAAATTCAAGTCAAAGAACATGATTTAGATTTTCTATTGGAAAAAATATGAAGCTCAAGGGAGACCAGAGATTGTTGTTTGTCTGCTCCTAATTTAGACACAATTCTGATTTAAAAATGTCTATACCAAAGAAAAAATGGACCTAAGCATACACAGTCAAACTAAAAATTAAACCTAAACTATATTTCTAGATTCACACTTTTAATTTAAACCATTCAAAGACATTTTCATTTTATCTTTTAAAAATACAAAAAACAACATTCTTCAGGTTAATTGTTCAGTTCTCTTTTCTGCTTTCCTTTATTTTCCTTTTCATTTTTTTTATTAACTTCAACATACTGTACATAATTAAAGGCTTGAATTTCTTTACTGACTCACTCACTCTGAGATGATTTAATTGTTAGAATAAAGTATTTAAAAAAAGTCAGAACTGCCACTTTATTTCTTGTGAATTAAAAAAAATGCAGAGAAGGACTTCCTCTGGAATAACATGGATAGAATCATCATATACAACAGGCTTTCTCCAGGAGTGCTATAATCTTGAATGAATCCTGAGGCAGATGTATACATCAGTAGCCCAAATATTCAATTGGCAATCCAACACTTGCAACTGCTCCAGGACACACTGACCCTGAGCAGATGAAATCAGGTTTGGATAAAGACAGGCCAGATCCTGTCAGGGAAAGCAGCAAGAAAATATTGGCAACTAAGAAATGCTCACTAAAGGCAGCCTGCATGCCAGTTTGAGAGGAGAGAGCAGCAACAGAGTCACTGAGAGTGAGTGGGCGGCCAAATAAATCTTCTGAATAAATAAATAAACACCTCAAATCAAATCAGGCCAGCACTGGGACTTCTTAAGAACAGCTTTCAGACCCCTGCTTTTCCACTGAAAACAACTCTCCCATTCTGGATGTGTGTGTGTTCCTGTTGTTCTTATCTTCTCCATGGATCAGCTCATGGAATTTTCATAGATAATTGTCATAAGACAACTCTCATGGCTCTGAATCTGCTCCCTTTCTGCTCGCAGTAGCCCCCAATTAATATGATTATTCATCTGATTTCCAACTGTAATTAGAAAATTTATCACACACTAATACGGTAGCATTGCTTGACTGTCCGCTTTCCGTCAGCTGCATAGATGAGGAATGTGAGAGAATGCACTAGGATGATTGTGGGAGAAGATTACAGGGGCCTCCTTGTGTATATAATGATGAATTTGTTCACCATATCCCTTTGTGTTTCTGTGCAAGTATAAAGCCTATGAAAACGGCATACTTCTCCAAGAGCATTGTCATCAGGGAAAAAGTAAAATCAAGAAACTGTACTCCAATGGGTAATGGAAATATAAAATGGTTAAGAGTATCATCATCTTTTCATTTAATGTAATTACACCTTTGCAATGATGATTAATCATTTCTTTAGAATCTCATGTCTCTGTGAACTTTTTTTATGGCTCCAAAAATTCTTTCTACCTGTTTAAACTGCTTCTTGATGCTGACTTTGCTTTTACATGTCACCCACAAAGCAATTCATTGCCAACTGTTAAAGATCAGAACACAAATCAATCCTACCAAAACTGTTTCAAGACAAGAAAGCAATTGAAAATATCAAATGAAAGCAGGTTAAAAGATAACAAAAATATATTCCTTCTATTTCTGATATAGTAAATATTTGTAATTATTCCATTTACACAAATATATTTACCATTACATTAGTATTATATACTTTGTTTTGTGTATAGTCAGTATTGTTATAGTAGACTAGCAGTATAGATTAGCAGTTGATATCAAGAAGCCAAAGGTTTGCCAGCCACTTTATCTGCAGTTGCTAGCACCCTCTCTGACCACCACCACTAAAAATCAGTTACTTATCTGCCATTTTAAAATAGAAAACACATGAGAATGGAGTATATATTTTAAAATAGGCTTAACACAGTTCCATAAATAAAGTTATTTATTTATTTAAAGCATTTTTATAGGTGCCCACCTTATATCAAACTCTGGGCAGCTCCCAATCATTTATCCCCATATAGGAACAAATTAGAAAATTTGTTCCTGCTATATCCATTCTGCATCATTGTTCCAGCTTCTGTAGCCCATTGTGTTCCCAAACAATGTTATATAGGCATATCAGCCATCAAAAGATTGCCCATTCCTACAGGAGTCAGCAAAACCCAGCACTGACTATAATGAACCACATATATTTTAGACATAAAAGTGTGTTTTTCTAATAGCCAATTTTTGTTTATTGACTGTTTAAGGTTGTATTATCAAATATATTATATCAGTGCTACACATCCACCAGATATAAGAGCAACCGTAAATCATACATAGCCCCAGGACTTTCATGTTATGAGATATCTTGGCTGGCACAATTATAAAAGATTTCCATCCTGAAAAATAATCTCCTATGTTTGAAACCATCAATTAATTCTCTATAACATAATTGGAACAAAAAAGCAAAAATGAAATCAAAGCAAGGAAACTGAATGCCAGTGAATTCCACATGGCAGTTTTCTACTCAAGAAGGTGTGGTGCTCATCGCCTGGAGACACTGCTGTTTTTGAGAATTTTTCCTTTATAAGAGTATAGCACTCTTATCATAATTTTTCTTATATTTTCTTCATACAAATGACTTCATACAGTCATTTTCAATTATAATTATATTTTTCCTCTATTAGCTGAAATCTTAAATGTCCTGCTCAGAACCAGACAATGAAAACATTTTTCATCTTAACTTATATGGAATCAGCCCTTATTTCATTTAGCTCAGAACTATAGATTATTTATAATTTTTAGCAGGAACTTTGTAAGCCTACCTGAAGGGCAAGGCTAGAGAATATGTCATTCTATTATTTTAGCATGGTCAGTAATAATACTCATTCTGTTTTTCCCAATCATTATTTCATTTTGATCCTGTTTCTCCCTTTGTTTGCAAACTATACAGTACATATCTTCATGTGTGATTTCCTAATATATCCATTTTTGTATTTATGCATTTTATTTTCATAGTTTAAGTTTATTAATATTATGCATTTTGTGTATTTTTCCTTAAGACGTATATTTTATGTTCAATTTTTGAATTAGGAACTTCAGTGACAAATTTCTAAAATGTATGGATTTAAAAACCCAACTCCATGTTACTTAAAAAAAAAAAAAGAAATGTGAATTACGTATACTTACAGATCAGTACCCACAAATTTGTATGTAGTAGTAAACAATAAAGTCAAGCATGTCAAAAACAAACAACAAACTAAAACATTATAGCTTAGTGTCATGTGCATTTTAGGTCTCTAGATAGGTCTCTAGATAGTACCCCTGAAATCTGTTCATATTTCCCATCACTAGATTTCCTCCTCCCTAGATCTTACTTTTCTTTTACTTTACTCCCTAGATCACTCATACTTTTCTCCCCAATCTATATAAATCCACTTTCCTGCAACTACGCTCATCCTCAATTTAAGTTAACTAGAAACCAACATATCAGGGAGTTACCAATGCATAATTTTCCCCATAGCTAGGAAGTCCTGAATTAATGCCATAACTAGATTTTCCCCAAAAATATGAAGGCAAGGTTCCACTTACCTGGGAATGAGCACTACGGAAAGTTTAAAATGATTATAAATCTGAACTTTTTGCTTAAATGTCACGTTTTACTTACTGAGTACACTGTGTACTTCAAAGTTACTTTCTTCCATTTGCTGTTCCTAATTTTCCACCATCATTATTTGATTATTAAATTATATACTGGTATATACTTTATAAAGAGACAGAAAATTTAATGCTGTATGACACAACCTAACATGTTTCCTCCACTGAGCCATGGAGTTGAAATCCAGCTAGAAACAAATTCAATTTTTCTACAGTCAAAAGAAAACATGAATATATTGAAATTATTTTAATAATTGATAATGTATTATATGAGCCTAGTGACAGATTTTATCTTCCTGGGCTCCAAGATCACCACAGATGGGGACTGCAGCCAAGAAATTAAAAGACGCTTGCTCCTGGGGAGGAAAGCTATGGCAAATTTAGACAGCATACTAAAAAGCAGAGACATCACCCTGCCAACAAAAGTATGTATAGTCAAGGCCATGGTTTTCCCAGTTGCAATGTATGGCACAGGACCTGATGATATCCCAGTAGAAATTTTAAAATTGCTGGAAGACAATGGGAAATTTTTTTTACTGCAGCTCTTCAATCAGATATACGAAACAGGAAAGATACCAAATGATTGGCTAAAATCAACCTTTGTGACAATCCCCAAAAAAATAAATGCAAAGAAGTGTACCGAATACAGAACAATAAGCTTAATGAGTCATGCCCTGAAAATATTCCTGAGAATAATTCACAAAAGAATATACAACAAAATTGAAGAGCGTCTAGGTAACACACAATTTGGTTTCAGAAACAATCTTGGTACACGAGATGCGCTATTCAGCATTCAAGTTCTTGTACAGCGTTGTAGAGATGTCAATCACAGTGTTTACATGTGCTTAATTGATTTTGAAAAAGCTTTTGATAAAATAAGACACAGCAAACTATTAGAAATCCTGAAACAAGGGGGACTAGATGACAAAGACATCCAAATAATAAAGAATCTGTATTGACATCAGGTAGCAAATGTGAGACTAGGCCAAAAATACTCAGCTGATGCAGAAATAAGAAGAGGGGTCAGACAGGGATGTATTCTGTCTCCACTGTTGTTCAATATCTACTCTGAGTCAATCTTCAACGAGGCACTGGAGAACATCGATGCTGGCATCAAAGTAAACGGTGTTTGGATCAACAACTTAAGATATGCTGACGATACAGTTCAGCTTGCCAGTAAGTATGAAGACCTTCAGCTCCTCATCAACAGAGTCACTGAAATATCTGGAAAATACGGCTTGAAGCTTAACACCTCAAAAACCAAGATCATGGTCGTCAGCAAACAACCCGTTAACTTACCACCAATAAATTCAGAAGGAATACCACTAGAAAAAGTTGAAAGGATCATGCACTTCGGTTCTAATTTACATGAAAGCTGGGACATGACCGCTGAAGTAAAGACAAGGATAGAGAAAGCTCGAACAGCATTCTTCAAAATGAAAAAGGTCTTCTGCAGTCACGACATAAGCCTAAGACTGAAAATCAGGCTTGTCAGATGCTATATTTTTCTATCCTGCTCTATGGAGTAGAGAGTTGGTCTCTGACAGAAGGCCACCTGAAGAGACTAGAAGCATTTGAAATGTGGATTTACAGGTGGCTGTTACGTATAAGCTGGGTTGACAAGATCAGAAATGAGGAGGTGATAAGCCGCCTGGGAAAGCCAAGGGAAATCATCAAAACAATTAAAAAATGAAAGTTAGAATATTTCGGACATGTGATGCGACACCCAGAAAAATACGGCATACTCCATTTAATCCTCCAAGGAAAGATTGAAGGCAAACGAGGTCCAGGCAGAAGAAGAACATCATGGCTTCAAAATCTAAGGGACTGGTTTGGACAAAACTCAGCAGCACTTTTTCGTGCGGCTGCTGATAAAAACAGGATTGCCAACATGATCGCCAACGTCCGATAATGGATATGGCACAAGAAGAAGAATGTATGGCTGTGAAAGTTAGACCATAAGAAAGGCTGAGCACAAAAGAATTGAGGCCTTTGAACTATGGTGCTGGAGAAGACTCCTGCGAGTCCCTTGGACTGCAAGGTGATTAAACCGGTCAGTCCTAGAGGAGATCAACCCTGACTGCTCTTCAGAAGACCAGATCCTGAAGTTGAAACTCAAGTACTTGGCCACCTAATGAGAAAGAAGGACTCACTGGAGAAGAGCCTAATGCTGGGAAAGATTGAGGGCAATAGAAGACGGGGACGACAGAGAATGAGGTGGCTGGATGGAGTCACTGAAGCAGTAGGTGTGAGCTTAAATGGACTCCAGAAGATGATAGAGGACAGGAAGGCCTGGAGGAATGTTGTCCGTGGGCTCACGATGGGTCGGACATGACTTCGCAACTAACAACAACAAATTATATGAGCCATATTTTCTCCAGTTGTCCCAAAACATTGCTTTCAGTTACACTAGAGTCTACAGACTTATTTTTAAAAGCATTTTTCACCCATGTTTGAGTAAATATGTTTCAGACTATACATTTTCTCCATTTATAGAAAACTTTCCCAATCTTGAGCTATTTCAATGGGTTGAGTTGCAATTTGCATATTTGAACTGAGAACTACAGCCCTATTACACATATATTCTGACTACAACATGTGAAATCCCAGGATGGAAATGGCTGTGCTATAATTTAATTTATTGTCACTTACTTGGATTAGAAAGTTGAAGCGGAAGAACTGCTTGCATACTGTGGAGAAAGAGAAAAAAGCCAGTGTTTAATGATATATTTAGATACATATAAAACAAACTTGCAGCAACTACCTTACAACATTTTAATACCCTTCAATGTAAGATAACTACCTGCACTGTTGCCTTTAAATTTGAATGTTGCTAAAGGACACAAATAATAGTTTTGGTTAGTTTTGTTTTTAAATCAACAACTACTTTTAGAAAAAAGATCAGTCACTTGCTCTGTGTCAGCAAGTTTGCATTCTCATTCAGCTTTTGTCTAAGATTTGCTTTGGAAACACATTAATAGATCTCATCAACATACAGTTCATATAGAAGTAGTACATATGTAGTAGAAGTCTATTATCTTAATAAATTGAGGATATGAAGGTTCCACATTGACAAATAAGCATTTAAAAGCATGATAGAATGCTTAGAAGATGGATGTAATCATATCCAAATATTTGATTTCAGTCCTTGACACTCTGCAGTATCTTGTCCTAGATAGCCAACAGAAGAAAAAATAGTAATCCTGGACAATAAAAAGAATATTTGCTTCTGTATCCAATATGGCAATAAAAAGAAAGTATGCATAGTTCTGTTTCTTTTTTAAATCAATCACTTATATTATAATGTACTCTTAAAGTTGCTTGGATCATACACTGCAATAGGCCAGAGTTTGCTGAATAAGGAGTAACTGTCTGAATTCACACATTGGACCAAATTATACCAAATAAATCACAGTCTACAAGGCTCAGTGACCAAGTTCGCATAACCCACCAAAAGAAAAACATTTTATGACTTATTATAATATAAGTATCAAGGCAGAATGTTAATCAGAAGTACACAATATTTTAAGTTATTGTTATTTGCCAAGTATGTCACTAACTAACAGTCTGGATAAGCAGCGAAACATTTCAAAACAAGAAAGAAAAGAAGTCTAGTTGCCATGACTGAACTTCCAGACAAGACTACCTGGATAACTGAGAATTTTCATCGACTTTTGCATTGTATTTGTATCTTTCCAATTTGAACCAGATAAAAAAAACATAATATGCTTTATTATTATTACCTAAAATAGTTGTACAACAAAGACTAAAGCAAAAATGATTTAAAAAGAATAAAAGCTAACTGAATGAATATAATACAATAGCATTCTAAAAATAATAAATCAATTTATGCATATAACAATGTCCTACCAAGAGCTAATAATATCATAACGCCAGCAGGAGTTTAAAGTAGCATCATTTGCAATATCTGAACTGTTTATCTAATACAAGTTCTGGTTCATATCCTGAAGTCAAGATAAATTTAAAAAATAAAAACTGACAGGTTGCTAAAAAGTATATAGACATAAATAAATATATTAGTGCAATAATACTCTGAATGATATTTCATTTTAAATTTTCTACAAAAAACATTTCAAATAACCCTGAGTTCATAATGTAAGTACTGATTTAAATAGAAAAAATAAAAAGGTTAGGATAGAGAATTGGATCAAAATTTAATCATATCTATCCAGTAGTAGTATATTAATTACTACTACCCATTTTACAAACTAAACTCAAATTGCATATATGTAAATATGAAATCTATAGGCACTTTTGTCAATAACACAGAATTTACAATCAATATACCACATAATACTAGCACAAAACATCCTTGCTATTGTTACTTCAATGTGTATTATAATCTCCCTTCAGCAATTACCACCCAAAACTTTGATAACATTTGCCCTTTTCCTTCCCAACAGAGACTGAACTAGCTTTTATCTCTTCCTCTAGCCTGGAAGAAGTCACTGATACAAAAATTGATTCTTGCTTCAGACCTAAAGCAAAGAGAAGCAAACTGTGTTTGTCTTAAGGCTGCACTGTAATGTGGCAGAGCATTCAATCTAAAAGATGTTCCAGATGAAGAATATGACATTAGGGAAGATGTTGTCCATTTTACTAAACTAATTAGTTGCCAGACAAGATAAATGGAAAGTATCTCAGATATTTCAACGAAGTTGAAGTTCAATGAAGATCATGAAAATTTAAAATCTGCATCAACTTTTTATAAAAATGCAATGACATATACAGAATTTTGTAGACAACATAAAGTAGGGACATAACAATCAATACCAGCCAGTATAGATTTGGTGAATGCACTTCTAACATTAATCATTATTGTTACAAGAAATGTTTTAGCTGGAAGAGCTTTAAGCAGTTAAAAAAATCATTAATCACAGTTATCACAGTTATCTTTGTTTTTCCTATGTCTTCTTTTCATAGAGAATTTCAATAGCCATATTGAGTAGCTGCTTACTACTGCTAACAGCCTCTAGTCTAGCACTTGCTCCACTTGCTCCACTCCTAGCTGAATCAACAGTTGCACGCAGCTCTTGTTTCCTTCTCTGCAATGTCTGAATATGTAAGGCAGACTGGCAATGGTAAAGCAGCAGAATGGATCATTATGAGCAATAATAGGAATTGTTGCAAAGGCCTAGAAGAGGAAAGCACTGTGCTCTAGCATTGTTGCTGAAGGATGTAAAGCAGGCATGTTGTAACAAGCACTTCCTGCCCAATGTCCACAGTCCAGTAACTGTCATCACTGCTATTCCACTAACTAGGCCAGACTCTTCTTTCTCACCTGCAAAGAACTGCAAAGAAGACAAAAAAATATGCGGCTCACTGTTCTGACCCTCTGCCATTACCCAATATCAGATGGTTCCTGCTGTTATTAAGCTTAGTAACAGCAGATTAGACATTTTGTGTCTTCTTTTTCATTTGCTGTTTGCTATGATTGGAAAGGCAAAAAAGGCAGAGAAGAGTAAACATTATTTGTGAAAGTGAACCCACATATAAAAGTGCATCTGACATTATATATTTAAATTTTCAAACAATTTGTGATAAGAGTCCCTCACCCAAAACACTTGGTTAAACTAGGTTTACCGATAGTAGTAGAGAGTAACAAAGTTGACCTTGATAGAAATGTGCTAGTACCTAGGCAAGAGGGCAGAATTATTTTTTTAAAAAAACTTTATGAAACAAGAAAATATTCTGAAGTGGATCAGGCAGACATTTTCCTATGATTCACTGGGTATAAGAAGGAGGGGGGGATGTACAGCACAAACAAACTATAAGGTTCTCTTATTTTAACCACTTTCAATAAAAGCACTTTTCTTCTTCCTGTAAAGTCAGCTTCCTGATTTGGTGGAGCTGATATAAATCTCATTCTCTTTCAACAAAGATTGACCATCTAGCCTTTGTTAGTGGAGACGGCTTCCAATCCTCAGGGCACCCTACCGTCTGCTAAGTACCTTGCTGCAACATTGTTGTAACACCAACACAGGCAGATTTCCAAATGATGCATTTGCCATATGCCATGATGCAATTAACACTATAGTTGGGAAAGAATTTACATCACTAAGCATCAGCACAACAGCCTGCAGCATAACTTGAATTTCTGTGTTCTCAGAGACTTTATCCGAGTAATCAGGGGGAGATGAAAATCAATTCCTAAACTTCATGACTCAGCATGATCTGTTTATAGTGAATTAGCTAGTAGAGTTTCCCACAGATTGCACCAAGGTGACTTTTGGGCTGAGTGCTGGAGAGAAAGAAAGATCAGAAAGGGATGAAGAAACACAGTCTAGGCGGTAGCAGGAAGGAGTAGGGATTGTAGATAACCACTTCTACAGTTGCATTATAGGATCTATTTAATGATCTTGAGGGTAAAGTTTAGGGTTAGTGTTAGGACTTGAAAGATTCTGTTGTTATACCTGTTATGTACTGAGCTTAATTGGGAACAGGTGCAGGGAGCTGCCCTGAACAGTCAGCAGACCACGTGGCCTGCTGGGCCAGACTTGCTGTCTGCAAGGCTGACTAGGATGCATTTGAGCGGGAAAATACGTTGCATTTATTGGCTGGCAACGCCCCAGGCTGAATGTATAAAAAGGGGCGGAGCCATTTTGTTCTTAGTTCTGTTTAGCTGCAAATAAAGAAGTACCTGCTTTAAGTCCTGCCTCTTCAATGCCTACCAACGCAAGAAACAGAACATTGGCGATGAAGGTGGGATCGTGCTGCCGCAAATTCAAGGGCTGACTCACCACGGGAAGCCTAAAAGGCGCTGAGAAGTACAGCGTTCCAACCTCCTTCACTCTGCCTGCCAGTATGGAAACGCTGGAGGAGAGTGCAGCAAGGAATCATCCTGGAACCCCGTCGGAAGCCTGCGCAGCACGAGGCATTGAAAAGGCCACCAAAGTTACACCATGGCAAAGATTGGTCGTCTTTCTGAATTCGACGTTAAGCATCCAGAATGTTGGAGCTCCTACGTCGCTAGGGTAGAAAATTACCTCAGAGTCAACAAGGTTCAGGAGGATGGACTGAAGGCCGTGACGGTGCTGTGCGTTTGCAGTCAAGAAACTTTTGATATTGCGGAAAACCTGGTTGCTCTGGCACCCTTGGAGTCCATTGCTTACGCAGAGTTGAAAAGAATGCTCAAAGAACATTTTGAGCCGAAGCTGTCGGTCATCGCTTGGCGACATTCTTTTGAACAGCGGGGAGTCCACTGCTGATTTCATTGCTGCTCTGCGACAAGCTGCAAGGCCTTGCGAATTTAAGGACCTGGAAGAATGGCTACGAGACCGGCTAGTTTGTGGTCTGAGAAGCCGAGAACTTCAGCAAAAGATTTTTGCCAAAGACACTGTCTCTTTCCAAGATGCGCTGAGGGAGATAACGGCCGAAGAAGCACAGGAGGAGCTGTTAAGGCCTTGCGGCTTTCCAGGAACCCTCCTTGCTCGGACACAGTCCATCTAGAGGACGCCGAGAGGGTTGAAGACTCCGAGTCGGACAACGAGGTCGATCGGTTACAGCAACTGCTAGAAAGAAGGCCCCACAGGCATCCTGACAAGGCAGTTTCCTTCTCTCGATGCATTGGGTGCGGAGGCCACCACAAGCGGGCCGACTGCCAGTTCCGCACTGCAACTTGCCGGGCATGTGGCAGGCAAGACCACATCGCCGCCGTTTGTTTGGTCGCACAAAAGACCGTCCATTGGAAGACTTGCCTCGGAAAGGTTCTGGGGTCCCCAGTCAGAATAGGGTGGGTTTTTGCGCATCGAGAAGGAGTGTATGCAGAACAGGTACCCACCGGCCATTGAAGAAAAAGCTTCATCTTGAAGTCAAACTGCAGGGGGTCCCCTCAGACATGGAGCTGGACATAGGTTCAGCTCTGTCCATAATTTCCCAGAGAACTCTTAAACAGATTTGCTGCAGAAGCGGCCAATGAGTTAAGCTCACGCCGTCGAATCTCATTTTGACCGATTTCCAGAATTCCCGAGTCAGCGTTAAGGGGGAGGCCACAATCGGGGTTCAGTTCAGGGATTTTGAGGGTCCCTTGGACGTCGTTGTTGTCGAGGGCAACCGCATGAGTCTGATTGGACTCGATTGGTTTGATGCGCTAGGCATCCGGGTGACTGGGTTAAACAGTTTGCAAACGGCAAGCCTTTCAGAAGTGTGTAAGGAGTTTGCTGATGTTTTCAGCCCTGAGCTAGGAGCATACAAAGAGCCTCCCATTGCCCTGAGATTAGATCCCTCAGTAGCGCCCATTAGAATTAAACCTCGGCGAGTGCCTTTTGCTCTCAAGCAGAGAATTAATGCTGAGCTGGCAAGCTATTGCAACAAGGCATTTTAAAGCCTGTGGATAGCAGTCCATGGAAAACCCCCATCGTCACGCCACTTAAAGCCAACGGAGAAGTCCGCATTTGTGTGGACTATAAATGTACGCTTAATAAAGCTCTTCAGCAGCACTCCTATCTGGTGCCTGTAGTCAGCCATATTCTGGCGTCTCTACAGGGAGGTCGCATTTTCACCAAATTAGATTTGGCCCAGGCCTATTAACAGCTGCCAGTGGACGACGCCACGGCAGAGGCCCAAACAATTGTGACCCACCGGGGAGCCTTCATGGTGCGGAAGTTACAGTTCGGGGTTAATGTAGCCCCTGGCATTTTCCATAGTGTCATGGAGCACACACTCTGCAATATTCTGGGTGTATGCCCATACTTCGATGATGTCCTCATCGCAGGGGAATCAGTCGAAACCCTGGCTGACAGGCTCTGGGCCATTTTGCGGCATTTCTGCGAAGCGGGGCTGAAGCTCAAACAAGAGAAGTGCAAAATTGGAGTAACTTCCACAGAATTCCTGGGGTTTTGCATAGATGCCGAAGGCATCCATCCTGCTGAATCCAAGCTCAAAGCGATTCAGCAGGCACCCAGTCCCAAGACGAAGGGAGAGCTCCAAGCCTTCCTGGGACTCTTTAATTTCTACCATGCTTTCCTCCCCCACAAGGCTGCAGTGGCAGAGCCGTTACTTGGACAAACAGGCCCTTGGACAAACAGGCCCCATGGAACAGTGTCCACGAGAGGAGTTTTGCTGCGGGTAAAGCATTGTTGTCTTCCAATGCGGTGTTGGCTCATTTCAATGAGCAGTTGCCAATTAGCATAGCTTGTGATGCATCCCCTTATGGGATCGGGGCTGTCTTAAGTCACCTCAGGGCTGATGGGACACAAGTCCCTATAGCCTATTACTCCAGAACTCTGTCTGCTGCTGAGCGCAATTACGCGCAAATAGATAGAGAGGCATTGGCCATTGTGGCTGGCGTCAAAAAGTTCCACGACTTTTTGTACGGCCACCATTTCACGGTCTTTACTGACCACAAGCCGCTTCTAGGGTTGTTCACAACAAACAAGCAGACACCCCAAATCATCTCTCCTAGAATGTTGAGGTGGTCAATATTTCTATCAACTTATGATTTCTATCAGCTTGCCTGGTTCACAAACCAGGTAGAGAAATGGGTCATGCAGACGGCCTTAGTAGATTGCCCTTGCAGCATTTAGAGCCAGATCCTGCACCGGCCAACCACATCCTGTCTATCCAGGATTTGCCGGAGTCTCCCCTTAACGCAGGGGACGTTGCTGCAGAAATAGTTTCTGACAGCACTTTGAGCCACGTGTTGAACTGGGTGTATACAGGATGGTTGGAAACGTGTCCTGGCCCTAGTTTCCAGAGTTTCTGGAAGAGGAAGCATGAGTTATCCACCTTTAAGGGTTGCCTCCTGTGGGGAAATAGGGTAGTAATCCCGACCTCACTGAGGACTAGAGTCCTTGATTCTCTGCATGAAGGACATCCGGGCATAGTCTGGATGAAGGCGCTCACGCGTAGCTACCTCTGGTGGCCTGGACTCGATAAAGATATCGAGGCCCAGGTCCACGTGTGCTACATTTGCCAGCAGTCAAGGCCAGAAATGCCACATGCTCCCGTCCATAGATGGGAAACTACACATGCTCCTTGGTCGAGGGTTCATATCGACTACCCTGGTCCCTTTCAGGGGCAGCTCTTCCTCATTGTTGTGGACAGTCACTCTAAGTGGCTGGAAGTCGTTCCAGTGTCCAATACAATGACCGCCATCACCATTAGGGTTCTTCGTGGCATCTTTGCCATACATGGCCTCCCAGATGTCGTCTCCGACAATGGAGCTCAATTTACTTCCTCGGAGTTTCAGTCCTTTCTGAGGGCAAATATGATAAGGCATGCCACATCAGCTCCGTTTCACCCGGCCTCTAATGGCCAAATGGAACGCATGGTGCGCACCACAAAAGACTCCTTAAAGAGGATCACCCATGGCAACTGGCACCACAGGTTGGCAGACCTCTTCCTCTGCCACCGCACAACACCATGCACATCCACGGGCAAGAGCCCAGCTGAGCTCCACTAGGGTTGCCGTCTTATCACCAAGTTGGATAGATTACACCCAGATCAGGTTGCATCGCAGGTGTCACAGCCGAGGGCACCGGGGCAATTGAAAGTGGGTGATCCGGTTTGGGCACGTAATTATGGACCAGGACAACTGTGGGTGGTAGCTGTGGTTTGCAAGGTTACTGGGCCACTTTCCTATGAAGTGGCATTGGAGAATGGTCGCGTGCTACATAGGCACATTGACCAGCTGCGATGGAGGTTACCTAGCCACTCTTCCGCTCCTTACTCTGCTCTCGGGGGGAGGAGGACCACGATCCCGATCGTGAATCTCAGTCGATCAGCGAAAGCGGGACATTGCATTCACCGAATGGGGTTTTTGCCAATGAGGCGGCTCCTGGCTCGGGCACTACGTCCATGGGACACTGCGCTCAATCGGCTTTTCATGCCGTGACTACCTCAGGCCTTGCGCCAATGGGACAGTGCTCCCAACCGGTTTCTTACGCCGGTCAGGGGAATTCCACCCCACCGCGGAACTCTGGTTTGGGCCTACTGGAACAGGCCAGCCAAAGTCAAATGGACAAAGGCTTGGGTCTACCGGAACAGAACAGCCTTCACGATCTGGGTTCATCCGTATCGAACGGGTCCCAAAGTCCCGGTCTGCCGAGCCTGGCAGGCGAGCTTGCAGATCGGGCGCTTGCAGCAGCTCCGAGACGATCAGAGCGGGCCAAAGGCCCACCAAAGTTTTTATGTGAGGTTTCTGTCATTGCAAGTGTAAATGCTTATGTATTTAATTGCAATTGCAACGCTTATGTATATTCCTTTGTAATGGAAAGACCTATAATGTTGTGTATTATTGACTGTTATAATGTATATTGTTGGGAACGCTTGTAGTATTGAAATATAGCACGTATCTGCTAAAGAACCAGGAGGGGAGGGGTGTTATGTACTGAGCTTAATTGGGGACAGGTGCAGGGAACTGCCATGAACAGTCAGCAGACCACGTGGCCTGCTGGGCCAGACTTGCTGTCTGCAAGACTGACTAGGATGCATTTGAGCGGGAAACTACGTTGCATTTATTGGCTGGCAACACCCCAGGCTGAATGTATAAAAAGGGGCGGAGCCATTTTGTTCTTAGTTCTATTTAGCTGCAAATAAAGAAGTATCTGCTTTGAGTCCTGCCTCTTCAATGCCTACCAACGCAAGAAACAGAACAATACCGAATTTCAACAAAGGCGGTTCTTGTCTTTCTATGGAGTTGATTTCCTAATCTAACCTAACTAGCAGGACTGATACAAGGGCCCCACTTAATATCTAAATTTTACTATCCACATTTAATATTTAAATTTAATACAAAGGTATCTATATTTGGAATCAAAGGATAGGATTAAAGACAAGAGAACTGCCTGCTCCTGACTTCCGGTTCCGGGATGCGGCGCTGGCGGTCGTGCGAAGAGTTCGCTCTCTTCGCCGGCTGGTTTCCCTCCACCAGTAGACCCTGGACAGGGTCGAAAGTTGCCCTGGAGGGGCGACTACCACTGGAGAGGACTCTCGTTGACTGCGGCGGGAGCGGCAGCGCCTTCCGCAGTCCGAGACAGCTCTTCTGGGCCGACGGGGAAAAGATCGGCCATTAACATGGCCGATCATCTAGCTGCACCAACCGCAAGTCAAACAACATCTAAGTGTCAAAGAACCACCATGGAAGATCCAGGTGAGACATTTCCTTTGCTTTCTCTACCCTAATTATTCTCCTGTGAAAGCCTCTGAACTATTTCCCCAATTTTATGAAGCAGCGTTTGTGCATGTGGGACTATAAGCCTTGAAACTATAACTAATCTAGTTTGATTATTTTTTTTTATTATTTTTGGGTACTCTGGTTCCCGAAAAATTTCTCTTATTGAACTTTTTTTTTATCTACTTATTAAATTGAACAATATTTTTTATTATTATTGCTCTTGTTCTCTTAATTGGGAAAAAAATACTATCTGAAAAAATACTTTACAGCCTACTGGGGACATCTTGTGGTGAAAATTGACATTACAACTGTACTATTTCTTGATTATGACTATAACTTGGCCTTCAAATTATCACAAAAAAGCAGCTGTGTGGAGGTGGACTGCTGATTGTTATTAAACATAGCCTCCACTAAAATACTAAAAGACTACTTGATTATGGAAATGGAGGATTTTTTCCCACAGCTTGACTACAACCTTATATTGGAAAAAATCTTGGAATTTACTGAGAATATATACTTCAGGAGGGAAACTAAAGATGACTCCCCAGAACTACAAACTGAGGAACAGATCAATACCATAGAGGTTTGTGTTCAACCCTATGTACAACATGAGACCAAGGAACTGTATTTACAACTTAATTACGAAAAAGCCTTTGCCTCAAAATCACAAATTAACACCCAGACTTCAGCTGATTTCTTCATAAATCAAAAATCAACAGAACAAGAACTTACCACTATCAAAGAGGATTCCAGACAATTCTATCTACAATCCATTGAATATCAGAACTATGATATCCCGGACAACCAACTAATAACTATAACACTAGATAAAATTGACTACGTCACCCAGATGACAATGAAAGAAGGACAACAGACACAAGACCAGATTGAATTGAGGATGAACATCGTAAACAAAACAACGAGATCTATTGACATAGTGGCCCTTTTATGGAAACTGGCCTGGCACAAAAAGAAAGCTAGAGTCAGATTTAAAAATGGGACTTAAATCTATACTTGATGGCTAAAAAAAGGTTTTTTTTAGAGATATGGTCTGAATTAATAGTAACTGAGATGAAAAATAAAACTGGGACTGATCTAGCTTAGGAGTTAGATTTATAACTGTGAGGGAATTATTGTAGATTATAATTTGGAATTTTGAAATGAAAAATGTTTTAAATGTATTCCTATCTTGATTATATATAGTTGAAATAGAGTAAGAAGGTATATATTTTCTCTTTTATTTTATTTCTATTTTTTATCCTTTCTTTTTTATGGAGATAATATGTTTATCATAGGTAATATCTATTTTGTAATGGAATGAAAATAACGGAATGGATGTTGGGATTGATTTAATATTTAGGATTCAGATTTACAATTGAGATGAAATTATTGGTTAGAATATAGTTTGGAATTATGAAATGAAAAATGTTCTAAATGTGTACCTATTAAGATTATATATGGTTGAAATAGTGTAAAGATATACATTTTCTTTTTTACCTTATTTTTATTTTTTAATTCCTTTTTTGGAAGATAAGAGGTTTATGTTAGATGTGATATTTATTTTCTAATGGAATGGAAACAATAGAATGAGAAGGTAATTGTTGGAATATTATTGTAGACATGATAATGGTTATGTTATGTAATTAGGGAAATTAGAGATGCCTAAAATATAGATAGTATGTCTAATTAATGTTAAATTGGAATGTGGTAATTGGAATATAGTTAAACTTAAAAACAGGACTTGGAATTTTTAGAGGTAAAATGTGATTGGAAATTTTTTATGGACGGATTGAAATTTACCTAGGAATGTATTAACCTGAATATGTTATATTAATGGAGGGAAAGAGAGAGGGAACCTCCAAGGAGTTAACCTGACCAGTAAATGTATGTTTTTGATTTTAGACAATTGATGATTTGTGAATGTATGTTTTGATTTAAGATGATTGATTACCCTATCCCCATGTTGTTTCCTAAATACTTTGTTAAAAAAAAAATGGAAAAATTAATAAAACTTGTTATAATAAAAAAAAAGAGAACTGCCTGCTCCTAAAGTGGCTGCCACAGTATATAGATTAATGATAAAACATGTTTCCCAGAAAGCAAACAGATTGTTCTGTTCCCACCACTCTTGACAACTTCAGCTTCCAATACAGATAGTCCTTGCTTTACAGTCATTTATTCATTTGAACCATTTGAAGTTACAACAGCACTGAACAAATGGTGGTTATCTTCAGAGTTCTAACCATCCCAACAGCCTTAGTCATGTGATCATGATCTGGACACTTGGCCACCGGTTTGCACTTATGACTGGTTGCAATGCCCCACAATCACATGATTGCTATTTGCAATCTTCCCTGATGGCTTCCAACAATCAAAGTCAATGAGAAAGTTGGAACTTGCAATCACATGAGGTTCTTGCTTAATGACCTGTGTGGTCTTCCTGGCAGAGAAAGTCACAAACTGCAGATCACAAATTGCTGGGGAAGTCTTCCCCCATGCACCTTGTCCAGCCCCTCTGTAGTCGCACAGCATCAGCTCCTTATGTATCCCTCAGGTCCTCATACATCGTCTGTAACTGACACCTATCATGTAACCCTTCACACCCTTGCCCCCTCTCCTCAATCTACATCACACCTCTTGCACAGCTTTTGCACACCCTCTCCAACCTGTGCCTCATGCACATGCTCTCTGATCCCCACCTACCTGGCAGCAATCACTTACCTGCCTGCTGGCTTAGGACTTACAACTTCCTGCCAGCTTCCCCACTGATTTTAACTGTGGGAAGCCAACAGGTAGTTGCTTCTAAGGACCTTAAGATTACATTAATGATGGCAACTGGGACTGCAGGAATTGCTGTAGCTAAACTATGCAGTTGCACTTTATGCCCACATCACATAGCAATGAAGTTCCAATCCCAATTGTCATCATAAGTCAAAACAGTCATCATAACTGTTTTCTGGACAGATGGATGCATTTCCAACGAAGCACTGGGCATCTTTATTTTCCAAAAATGGTCATGTAGATTTTGTGATATAGAAAGGTGAGAGAAATTTAGCTTAGCAGCATGCCAATTTTTTTTCCATGATTAATTTTTTGCCCTAGTTGCTGCAAACAAAAAATAAAAATAATAGTCAGATAGCATAGGCAGCTCACAAATACTAGGTAATTGCCCTGAGGCATGTTGTGTATCTTTTTTAGATGCAGTACACAATGACAAAATACAACATCAAAAGTTTGAAACAATAACAGAATACTTTTTTAAACAATCTGACATCGCAGCTTAAAATGTAATTACCTCTCTTACCTGAATAGCCCTTAGAATCTAAAACTATCATTCTTGCTTGGATTTGAATAATATAAATTAAACATTTATAAATATTTGAATATGTAAAATAAGGAAGTATTGATTAAGCCATGGCTTATGGTTGTGCATATTACTTTGAAAGATAATACCTTATGGTTTAATTCTTATTTGGTTGAACTATTAAGTTGGAATATAATTATTCTGAAGCATTAATCGGCTTTTGTAGCAAGTTCTATCAAAAAGTCTTACACAGAATATTGAATTGATGTTTGATCTTCCTTACAGATATACAGGTAGTCCTCAGTTTATAGTGGCAATTGGGACTGGGATTTCCGTTGCTAAGCAATGATGTTGTAAAGTGCAATATCACATGACTACATCACTTAGTGATAGAAATCCAGAAAGTCCTAGCTGGCATCATAACCCAAATTGGGATTCCCATTGGGAATCCTGCTAAGTAATGTGGAGCGTTGCAGGGAGTGGGGCAGGTCTTGGGAGGCCTAGTGCAGACTGCATGCAAGTTGGGGGAAGGAGGTTGCACGGAAGGGAACATGGGTTGACACAAGAACAGGAAGGCTGAAGGAAGGGGTGCAGGTAGGTGCAACTGCAGGGAGACTGACAGTACACAATACATGATACAGGGCACAATATGGTGTGCAGGAAGGCCAAAGAGGGGAGACTTTCAAGAACAACTTGTTACTTTCCCTGCAAGTTTCTCTATTAGTTTTGCTTGGCAGGGAAGGTAGTAAATGTCAATCAACATTGCAACTGTTATAAAGGCAAGCTGGTTTCCAAGCACTCAAATTATAATCGCATGACCATAATGGTGTTGTGATGGCTAGAATTTTCAGGACCAGTTATAAGTACCACTTTTCCGGCACTAATGCAACTTTAAACAGTCATTGAACGAGTGGTCAGTAAGTGAATATGACCTGCAGTAAGAACCTAAGTGGAAACTGACTGTGATTTATCTGGTGCCCATTTTCACAAAGTGTCTTTTAAGAACTAAGTAAGTCAAGAATAAATTATTTACCCTATATGAACTTGAAAAACTAATATTTTGTCAAAACTACAAAAATGAAACTGACATTCCTTCCCATGTACATGTGGGGTGGAAGAGGAGGAGATATAAGGGAAAAAAATCTCAGGACTGTATTTTCCACATCTTGTCAAAATCAGCTTAGCATTAATTAATTACATTATTTTCCATTTCTCCTTAACAGGAGTGTAGAAACTACTACTTAAAAATGTGGAAGCATTTATAACACTCACTCCTCCCCCCCACACACAAACACTTTTCATAAGAAACTAAAGCAAACAAATAAAAAAGATTTAAAAGGTGTGCAAGTCTCTTATTTACTGTTTGGTAAATGGTCTACTGGCAAACCCAAGTGCACTAAGCGTAGGCTTCCAGTATTTCCTACTTTAAATACTTTTGGTAGGTTGTTCTTAATCCAGAACACAGTGTTCTTGCTAGAATCCAAAACATACTTTGATGGGGGAAAGGAGGGAGGCAGACAGGGAAATAAAGATCCCCCTTTTTTTGCTTTTGTTGTTCCAAAACCTCTGGTTGTGAAAACGTTTGACTTCATACGTACATATGCAGCCAAAATCTTTGGATTTATCACAACATTTTATTAATTTCAAGAACCCTGTATTTGTGGGTTTTTAATATGTGGGCTACTTATTTTCTTTTCTATATTTCCACTATTTGCACAAACATGTTGAGCATGAACATGAACATGTATTTACAGCACTTAAAAAAAAAACCTAGAGGAGTGATTTATGCATGTTGATTTCATTAACTCTGAAGGATATTTCACTCACATACACAAATACTCATACACAGGTAACTATGCAACAGGAAAAGAACACGCAAACATCCCAAAGAACAAGTCTTTTGTGGATATTTTTGCTTAGCAAAAACAAAAAATAAGAAAAAAGAACCCCTACAAATTTGGTTTATTTCTGAACATTTTCATATTTTTGCTTGATGAAAAAAAGTAAACTGTCAAATTTGCACTAAACCATGGGGGGAAAACCCTGGCAGCCAGTTTCAAAACCCAGCTTTAGATAATATAGCAGCTTTGATTTTACCATCAGTATTAAAATGGAAGAAACCTAGTAAACAAAATATAACACAATACTGATCATTTAAGAATATTTTCCTTTACATTTTATTTTAGCTGAGTTCAAATTCTGGAAAATAAGGCTCCACAGTTTCCAAGCAATAGAGAATCAACCAAAAATCCCACTGCCATTTTATAGGTATTATAATGTTTAAATAATTATAATTTAACGCATAAGAAAATCAGTCCGTCTATAAACAGAAAAATATTTATGCTATACTTTATTTTTGGTTCAATAGCTCAGGTAGAGGAACGGATTGTTAGCTAGACGAACATTCAGTTAATTAATATGCACCATGTAATTTCAACTGAAAAAGTGGGGGGGGGAGGGGAGGAAAGAAGGCAAATGGCAACTTTTGTCAGACAGCTCCTTTGTTTCCTCTCTAGGTCAATGTTTTTCAAACTTGGCAATTTTTAAAAGGTGTCAACTTCAACTCCCAGAATTCCCTAGCTGGTATGTTGGCTGGGGAATTCTGGGAGTTGAAGTTCACATATCTTAAAGTAGCCAAATTAGAAAAACACTGACCTCCAGTGTTGCCCCCTTTTCTCCTGAGTATATTTTCTCAGGAAATTTATGGGAGGTGGGTGAGTGGAAAAGGAATCAGAAGGATTAAAAATGGGAGACAATGTGGTCTAGATTCCTTGTAACATTATGAGATTGAGGAGACTGAACAATTAAAGTGTAGTCTAGATGTATACATTAAGCTTAGAATCGACAATATTCACCATTAATGAATATTTACAGCACAGTTGAGGCAGAATAGACCCCAAAAACTGTAATGAATGTCCTATGATAACTTCAACAAGTTTGAGAATCACAATGAACAACAATATGCATCCACATTAGTTAAATCCACTTTGCTGTACCAAAAGGAACACTTGTAGGAAAATGGCTCTGTTTAAATGAGCTGGGGCATTTAGGAACCCAAACATACACCTTGCTCTTTAAATAGACATTTAAATGTATTCTAATATATACCACTGTCCTCCTAAATCCCTTGGATACGAATACAATAATGATAGTGATATTTAGACAAAATTCTGTTCAACTCATCATTGCCATGTATCAACAAGTCATCTAAAACTACCTCAGGCTATTTCTGAAATGTGATTTAGTAACCAACTGGCAGGTATTTGTCTCAAATAATAGGAACTATTCCAACTGATGCAGGGATTTTTTCTTCTTTTGAGAAACATTCCACTATTATATAAAAACAAAAACAAAACAAAAGCTCAGCCTCTCTTTCATGCTGCTTTGTTTTTTAAAAAATGTGTATCTTCTTAACTCACCAAACAATAAAGACTGCTAGATAAGTCTTTTGGTCTGAATTATGATGGCTCACACTGTAGCATTTTAACTCTGCTGGCATATGCTAAAAGAAAAACCAAAACCTGGAGAACTTTTGCTCTGATGAAATACCTAAAAATCTTTAAAAGTTCTATTGGAAGAAAACATATAATCTAATAGTAGTAGATATTTTTTCATAATATCCATAAAAGGAACTTTTAATCTAGACTCAAGAGATCTAATGTATGTTGGTAGCAATGGTGCCAATGGCCTGTATATCAACATTTTACAGGCATGTTTGCTTTGATTTCCCTAAATAAAAATTCAGGGATCTCACAGGTTTGCAATGATATAAAACTATTTGTTATAGAACTCCATTTCAGTTCTAGCCTTCAGTAGGGCAATGTTTTTATTTCTGTTTAGAAATCAATAACCACAATTTTGTGGATTTAATTAAAATAATGAAAGACTGTAACATTCATGTTTATAATTCCAGTTAATAAAAAGGAAAAGCACAAGAACATAATATCTCCCTGGCTGCTTTCTATATCAGAATAGGAAAAATTTGGTTGGCTGGCATTTAATATTTGGGGGCCTGTCCAAGGGCTGCACTGGAGAGAAATGGATGAAAGTTATGAATTACCAACATTCATTCGGGTAAAGCCAGTATTTTTTTTCCCTTTTTCTTGATGTTTATGGAATTGGATTGTTGAATTTATCAAACTGCATCCATTAGTGTTGGGGTATATTCTGCCTCTAACAGAAAGCTGTGCTATAATATTCACCGTTAGAGCAGCTCAGTGTCCTGAATAAGATTATGAAAGCATATCTGACTCAACACTTCAGATCTCTATCAATGCAAGATTATTGATTGTGGGAACACACTGAAGAATTTTTTTCAGATTTCTACAAGTAGTTGCCTCGTTCTTATTTTAAATACAAATGTGCACAGGTGAAGACAATATTTTATCTGAGATTTGTTTATAAAGATCAGATTCATTGCTTGTGCTATTAAAGGCAGGACAAGAAGGCAGGACAAGAAGCAACGGATGGAAACTAATCAAGGAGAGAAGCAACTAAGGAGAAACTTCCTGACAGTTAGAACAATTAACGAGTGGAACAACCTGCCTCCAGAAGCGGTGAATGCTCCAACACTGGAAGTTTTTAAGAAGAGACTGGACAGCCATTTGTCCGAAATGGTATAGGGTTTCCTGCCTGAGCAGGGAGGTGGACTAGATGACCTCCAAGGTCCCTTTCAATTTTTTATTATTATTATTATTATTATTATTATTATTATTATTATTATTATTATTATTATTATTATTATTATTATTATTATTATTATTATTATTATTATTATTAAATTGGTGTAGCTTCTTACCAACCACATTCATAGACTCTCTCCAGGAGGATTGGTCTCCAACTTGGTTCTTCAGGTCTTTCAACAATGCACCCTTTCCTGCTATAATTGAATCCATCTACCTTGCAGCTGGTCAACTTCTTTTTTCTTCCATCTTTTCCTAGATTATAGAATTATCTTTCGAGCTAGGTGTTTGCCTAATAAATACTAAGTAGGATAATTTGAGCCCAATCATCTGTCCCTTAAATAGAAACTCTGGATTTATTTTCTCTGAATCAATTTGTATGTTTTCTTGGCTAGTCATGGTATTCTCCTGGGTTTTCTCTAACAGCAAAGTACAAAATGTTAATTCTTTCTATTCTGCTTCTTCAAAGTTCAGCTTTTAGATATAGACATATTTTGGCATCTAAATGCCTTTATGACTGCTAACATCAATCATGTGTTTTCTTTGGAAAATAAAAGAATAATTCATCATTATCTTCCCCAGCACAGTAAGAAATGATGCTTCTGCTATTTAACTAAAATAATCTTTTGCTTCCAGAATTTTCCTATGTTGTTCCTAGTGCCCTGGGTAAACCTGCTGGCATTATATATTCTTGGCATACACACCTATTGTGCTTAACCATGTGTCTCCAAGGAACACCCACAAAAGTTTTTAAATCTTAAAATTTAAACTCCACCTTTTTTCCCTTTTTAAGTCCAGAAAGAATATTGACTTACCAAGTGGAATTCTCTTATTCTGCCTTATTCAGAAAACCTCTCTTTAGCTATAAATTCTGAATGTTTTAACAAAGTGAGTGGATCCATGTAAGTCGCATTATAGCTGTGAGCTTGACTCTCAATTCCTAACCATTCAAGTCATGAGTTGACTACAAAAACCTCACAAGGAGCAGCTGTTCAGAGTAGGGCAGTCTCATGGTCTCTCTTAACCCAGAAAGACTGTGCCAGCAGAATTTACCAATCTCCACTGCAATACCATCCTGGTACCTTCTACTTTGCCATAAATCTTCATCTAGAGCCCTCTGAACTGAATCTCTGAAGCTGATATAGATTATTGTATGCCTAGTCAAAAGTATATGAAAGGCATGGAGCTGAAAGATTATTGCAGAATAATTATTTTACTTAAATATTTATGCTAATGAGAAAATGTAATTGATAATGAAAAATGAAAGACAAATAATAAGATCATGGAAATGTTTTGAAGTAAAAAAAATAACAAAAACCAAGAGGGCAGGGAAAGACTGGAGAAAATCGGCTATCATTGAACTGAATTATCTAATAGACAAATTTTAATCAAAGAAAAGGAAGTAACAAGAACACTGGGTGAAAATGATTGTATAATGCAGAGTTCTTCATTTTAAGAGAAACTACAGTAAAGCTGAATAAATAAAATCTATGTTTTGGATTTTTTTTGAAAAAAAATAAATTTTAATAAATTCAAAGCAATGATAAGTAGGATTCTGTTGCAGAAGCTAAAAAGTAACAATGTTCCTGAAAAAGAAAATTTTGAAAACACAATTACAAACAATTGTAATAAAAAAAGCTTTAGAAAAGAACTTAGTGACTAATATAGGCTCACAGTCAACAATTGCTGATTTTCTGCTGAAATTATGGCTTTCCTAGTTCATATAATAAAATTAGCTTATCAAAAGCTGTGTCCTTGAATTGTTTCCTGCAAGCGTTTGAGTTCAAGCACTCATCTGAATAAAGCCAGATAATACTAAAGGCATCCAACTTTGAAGGTATGTATGATCTCCATCAGTTGTTCCACACAGATATTAACCGGTACAGATAACAAGCCAGAATTTAGTGGAACTGAATGGGAGTAATGAAAAGATTGGGTGAAAATGGGCTTGGGTTATAAGAAAATATTTCGCCTCTAATACTTCCATTTGCAAGCTATCAGTTTCTGCAAACTCAAAGAGGTACTTTAAAAAGAGAACAGTTTTCATTGATTGATCCAAACTGCTTTAAAATTCTGGAATACAACTTCAATTCACTGACCATTACCGTCCATATTAAGACATCATACTTAAAAACAGTTATCTCACTGATATTTTGATGTGAACCAATGTTTTTCAACTTCAGTAATTTGAAGATGGGTGTACTTCAACTCCGAGAATTCAACAGCTAATAACTTGCAAGATTTTAATCAATTTGTCAAGATGTCCAGGACATCAAAGACAGGAAGACTACAGAAAATCAAATTTTAATATGGGACTGCACAACATCTATCTTCCAAAAGTATACCATACTTTGAATATATCTTGAGGTCAATGCTCAAAAAGTAAATGGAGTTTGGTAATTGAAAAGCAAGAAATTTAGTATCTGGGGGTTTAAGAAAATATTTGGCTTCTAAACATGCCTAATGCAAGAAAGATTTGAAAAAAAAACTACTCCATATGTAGGCTTGAGGTAAATGGCACAACAGGCCATATGTGGCACTAAGCTACATTTTTGGGCACAGCCACAGAATTAACACCTTTTTTTGCTGTCAACTGTCCCAAACTATATTTAAGTAGGGCAGTCTTTGCTTAATGATTGCCCTGTTTAGCAACCATTTGAAGTTACAATGGTGCTGAGAAGGTAATTTAACAATTGGTCCTCGCAATTTCGATTGTCACAGTGTCCTATAGTCAGGTGATTAAGATTTGGGCGCTTTACAACTGATGAGCATTTACAACTGTTGCAGCACTCAGTCATGTGATCACCATTGGCATGCTTCACAGCTGTTTTCTGACAAGCAGAATCAATGGAAAAGCCAGCTGTAAAATTATAAATTGCCATTATATAATGTCTTGCTTAACATAATGTGTTGCCAGTTCCAATTGTAATTGTTAAGCAAGGACTATCTCAGGGGTGTCAAACTGCCGGCTAGTGGGCCGGACGCGTCACGCGGAAGCCACGCCCACCCTATTGCCATCAATGGCAAAACAGTCCCAATACATTGCGTGACGTCACGTGACATCGCGAGTTTGACATGTCTGGACTATCTGAATATCATATGATCATATGATCTAAACACTGGTTAATGTTAAATATGATTTAAGTAAACTAGGATTTTGTGTATCTTGTATTTTTAAAGTTTTGTTGTATTCTATTTATATAGTTTTATTTTTTTAATATTATTAGCCACCCAGAATTATCCTTTGGTAATCTAGATAGATAGACAGACAGATAGGTGATAGATCCAGCTTTATTCAACTATAGTGATGAAACAACAGATTATGGTTACTCTAAGACAGAGCAACAGTTTACAAATTTATAAAACCAACAAAAAGGAAAGGATATGCAACAGTAGAGTCTTTGTGACTTATTTTTAAGATACTACATTATGTTTTAATAAGACAGCGCTATTGTTCTACTGTATTAAACTGAATATTAGTTTAATAAAAGAAACTGTGGGATAAATATGCTGTCAATGCTACAAACGAATTTGGCTGAAGCCATTTCCACTCCGTTTTCGATTGCCACAGAATTGGGAGGGGGGATTGTACTTTTAAGTTTAGACAAAACAATAAATTGTCCTGTGGGAACCAAGATCATTGCTGCCTGAATTTTGGCAGGCTGAAACTTCCGTTAGAAAGCCCGCCAAAGTAGTTAATTGGGGAATGTGATTTATGACATATTACTGGGGTGGGAAGTTCAACTTTGTAACATTGTAACCTTTGGGAGGGAACTTCAGTCTTGGTTTCACTTATGATCGTGCTGATATTATGTAGCCAATAAATATGTTCTTTAAGGAAACCTCTTCCTTGGAGTTTTCTTTTTACTGGTCTCATCTATCGGAACCATGACATATGCATTACAGGTAATTCTTGTTTAGCAACTGCCTCAGAGAGGGACCATTCCCAGTTACCACAGTAATACAAAGTAACTTTGTTGCCAAGTCTTCATTTATGATGTTACAGCTGATGCTTGTAACTGAAAAATTCTAATCAGTTTTCGCTACAGATAGTCTTTAATTACCATTTGTTCAATAACAGTTCACATTTATGATTGCCTCAGAAAAAATGATTTATAGCCTGTCTTTGCAGCATCCTGCAGTGACATCATCATGATTTGTGACCTTTACAGGTAGATTACAGCAATCAGTGTAATTAGAGAAGGTAGATTCAATTGGGTCCAGTCATGTGATGACGCACTTTATGACCTCATAGACTTACAATGGACATTAGTCAAAGACTATCTGTAAAGGCTTTCTTCTGCCTCCTAAGCACCTTGAGGTTTGCAGCCATGAGCATGTTAGGCAACCAGATAATTCTAGCATATTCCTTTAAATGTGTATTCCCCATTGTATGCTTGCTTTCTCCCTTATAATCCTTTCCTCTCCAATAAATATAAATACAAACATTAGTTCTCTTCCTGCTAATTAACACAGCGTCAGAGTGAGCATTCTCAAGGGTGATGGAATGGGAGAAAAGGGTTATCAGATTTTCTTCAACTATCATATAGCCACCCAGTTTTGTTATGAGATGGGCAGCAAATAATTTCAATCAATCAATCAATAAAATTATATGATACCCATATCATAAAAGCTAAGTTATGATAGACTAACATCTTACTTGATACAATTTATTTTCCCAAAATAATGTAGGAAGTCAGCACCCCTCCCCCCCCTCGAGAAGGAAATACTTGGGGGGATATTAAAGAAGGCAGAATATTATATTTCCCCAAAGAAATAATGGAGAAAAAATCTCAAAAGGCTTTTCTGTCTAAGTTTTCCAAAGGAGAAACTGAGCAGGCCAACTCTGTAGAAATGCAGATTTGATAATCCTATTCAGAAAGACTGTGCCACCTATTTATAAGCAAAATGCTTTCAGCCACTGCCCCAGAGAAGATTTAAGCTGATGGGATTAGAAAAACAAAGACTCCCAAGGACAGAACATGACCTTTAGGACATAATAGGATTAACCCACCACCATTAGAATACCACCTTTGGTATTGACCTGAACCTCAGGTCAAAGTTCATTGCACAGGAACAGGAACAACCTCAAACAGGAACAACTCCAAACACAAAACCTCCAAAAGGTATAAAAATCCACCCATTCCCAGCTCCATTTTGTCAGCCACCCCAGAAACATGCTGTGTCACTGAGGTTTCTGGCAACTAAATAAACTGTACCTTCTTTCCTAAGCAGTCTCCATTTTGTTTATTCCTGGCTTGGACTGGACCCTGATGATGGTTTTTCCTTAAACAATAATATACTGAGATCTTTTACATAATATTTTAGCACAATAAACGTGCACAACATTATTAATGTTGGATTTAGCTTGTGGAACTATTTTTATTTTTTTCCCAATAAATGCATAGAGGAAGGACCATTACACAAGGCCCTTTGAACTCATGTGTGCGTGTGTACGCACGCACGCATGCATGCACACATACACATACAGACTTTTTGTCTCAGTATTTTCCAATTGAAATTAATGGCTCAGTAAATGGGAATGTGTGGAAAAAGCTAAAAACCTTAAATAATCTTTAGATTCTATTTTGGCTGGATAATGTTTGTGTCCTTGATGAAACATACATATCCATATTGCTATTTAAATGCAAAGCAAACTGTAGATGAGACCATTTTCATTCCCACCCCCTCTCCAACTTAAGAAGGATATGGATATGAATATTCATATACTGAAATGCAACATTTAGAAAAAGTATGTATTCTAATTCTAACAATATACCCAACATAATATATCTAGCCATTCTTAAAATACAATATAATACTCATAAAAATAATAGATAAGCTAAATTGTAAGCTGCCTAGACTAGGGGTCCCCAACTCCCGGTCCATGGACCGGCACTGGTCTGTGCATGCCAGAAACTGGACCATGCAAACAAGTGAAGCTCCATCCGCGGAATGCAGGAAGCACACGGAACCCATGCCCCCTCCGGTCTTTAGAAAAAACTTTCTCCATGGAACCAGTTCCTGCTGCCCAGAAGGTTGGGCGCCTCTGGTCTAGACTATCCCACAAAGAGATAGGCGGCAAATAAATTTAACAACAAATAAATAAACTAGAAATTATAACATGACCTTTAGAAAACATAAGGTTCTTGCATATAATATGTTGAAAGCAGAAGAAATCTGCTAAAGAATCTGAAAGAATACAATGAATTTTGTTAATATAAATGGTAATAATTTATCAAGATTATTAAGTGCAAACAGAAATGTATATTATTTCCACAGTAAGAAAGATAAAGCAGGAATAGTTAAATTAATTGTTTTATTCAAAGAGAAGATATTTAATTATGTTTTTTATTTGTATAGCACTTCTGGATTTTGTGCTTGTGATAGAAAAATGAAACTTTGGTTTTGCCGATTAGATAGATTTTTTGTTATAGAAATAGCTAGTTACATACTAATGTGTAAAAGTAAAAACCTTAGGCTGTAATATTGTTATCTTGTACTGTGCTAAAAAGAGTCGGAAGTCAATGCTTTTTTCTTTCTTCCCTTGCATCTAATATTTTCTTTTCCCCTCTTTTTCCTTCCCTTAATTTCCTATTTTTATTTTTATTTGTATTTTATACATTGATAAAACAATAAAAGTCATGAGAAAGCAAAAGCAAGTCACCCAAGTCGTTGCATCATAAATCACTGAATCACAAGAGGTAACCCAAGTTGTCAGTGGGATTTTGTTGTATTTATTTTAAAAAGTTTAGCTAAATCCTATTGATATTTTGCAAGCAACGAAAAAAATCAGATAAAGATCTTCTGCAAGGTGAAACTAAGGTCATAGCACAGTTCAGAATGCAAACATAAATGTAAAGGAAAACTTGTTGGATGAGATATTGTACATTGTACCATGTTCATCCATCAAGTTCAAGAGACAACAAAAGCTGCTACATAATTAAGCTGTTGGTTAATCAGAAGCAAGGAATTTTAGTCAGCTGCTATGTATTAACAACTTCTAAAAAGGAGACTATGAAAAGGACATTAATATGGATTAAAAATTAACCATGATTGCCAGAAAGCCTGATATGGCAATTCTGCCCACAGAAGCATGTGCTCAGCAGTATCTGCCAAAACAAGAAACAACACATGGTATTCATTCTGCTGCCCTTAACAGCATCAACAGATACAGAGGCAGAGACAAATATTCCAAAATGCCAATTTTTCTCAGATGAGGCTCCCAGAAGTGAAGCTGAATCAGAGTCTAATAATATTCTGAATTAAATAGAACATGTTTTCCTTTTTTATTCTTTTTCTATATTGTTTACAATTTTTCATCTCATTTCAATAGGACTGTTTCTGTAGTTTACATTGATACACAGCTTTGATTGCCAATGGAGTTTTATCTTACTAATGATTGTGAATATTATTTCCTAATATTGCAGCTAGGAATCTGAACAATTCACAGTAGTATGGATTTCCAAAACAAGTTTTTAAACAATGTAATTGAATCTATAGTAAGAACATGCAGACTTTAGATTCTCTCTGTATTTCTCTCTCTCTCTTTAGAATAGAATAGAACAGAACAGAACAGAATAGAATAGAATAGAATAGAATAGAATGGAATGGAATAGAATAGAATAGAATAGAATAGAATAGAATAGAATAGAACAGAACTGGAAGGGACCTTGGAGGTCTTTTAGTCCAGCCCCCTGCTCGAGCAGGAGAACATATACCATTTCAGACAAGGGACTGTCTAGTCTTTTCTTAAAAATCTCCAGGGATGGGCCGCCCATGATTTCTGAAGGCAAGCTGTTCCACTGGTTAATTGTCCTCATTGTTAGGAAGTTTCACCTTAATTCCAGATTGCTTCTCGCTTTGGTCAGTTTCCAACCATTGTTTCTTGTCCTGCCTTCTGGTGCTTTGGAGAATAATTTGATCCCCTCTTTTCTGTGGCAGCCCCTCAAATACTGGAATACTGCTATCATGTCGCCTCTGTTTCTTCTTTTCTTTAGACTAGCCAAACCCAAATCCTGTAGCGGTTCTTCATATGTTTTAGTCTCCAGGCCTTTGATCATTTTAGTTGCTCTTCTCTGAACTGTTTCCAAGGTCTCAACATCTTTTTTGTAGTATGGTCACCAGAATTGGTTGCAGTATTCTAGGTGTGGTCTTACTAGGGTTTTATAAAGCAGTACTAATAATTCTAATACTAATATTGAGATTAATACCCAGAGCTAGGCATAAGGATTTAGCTTTAGTATCAAAACTTACAAAAATTCACAAATACCTTCATATTCAGAATTCCTCCTGTTTTCCAACAAGTTGTCTTTATTTAGCCAAAAAGTTCAGGACAAAATAAACAGATTTTTGTTGTCACTATAGCTAATTACTAGATGTTAGAAGCTTTTACTTACGTACTATACTGCAAATCACCCAGATCTACTACTGTATCCCATCAATGTTCTTATCTTGATCTAAAATTGCTCAGTGTTTAGAATGAGTTTTAATAGTTTATCCAAAATAAGAACAACAAGGGGTTACTGTTGCTGACAACAAGATTTAAGAGTGTGGACAACACTGCTGTGATCAATATAATAGAAAATCATAATAATATGTTTTATACTATGTGGCATGGTACTCATGTAATATTTATTTTTGTTGCTGTGAGATTAAAAAAAAAAGAAAAACTTTAACAGAATAAAAGACTTTTTTTAATGTGTGTATATGTGAAATTATAGATTTCTACATATAAAAACAGAAAGAAAAAGAAAAAAACAAGAATCTCTCCAGAACACAAGCATATTCGAAACATCTGCAAAAAGTCTCAGAATTTAAGCAATATATTAAAACTTGGCAATATATAATTATGTTGATTGCCTACAGTCTTTTACTCATGTCAATTGAGAGCCATTTCAAAGACTTTGAGAGGTTTGTCTTCAGATTGCACAAATCACCCTATTTGCATAACTGTAATGAATATGTGGACTACAAGTGGCATCTTCACTGCCACTAGTTATTTTATTTTATGATTATCCTTGGGTACATTGGACTCCATTATCAATTATTTTGATAGAGTGTTTAAAATAGACACTTTCCATCTTCCTTCCAAAATATATTGATGGTTTTAGCTGCTTTTCATGCAATATTTTGTAAATATGATCCCATATTTATTCCTCATATCATATTGTGGGGAGAATCCAGAGAAATAAATATTTTGGGAAATATTAAAAAGGCAGAATATATTTCCCCAAAGGATAATGGAGAAGATCTTAAGAAAAAGACAGAAACCAGCCCCAGCTCCTCTTCCCCAAGCAAAAACTAGACAGAGGCCAGCTATTAGAAATGCAAATTCAATAATCCTTTCAGAAAGATTGGAGCCTTCCAGCTAGAAACTGAAGAGATTAGGAAGACAAAGAAACCTAAAATTTACATACCCCACCCAAATTTTAAGGACAGGAAACATAATAGGATTAACTCACCAATACCAAAAGGACACACTCAGGTCAAAGTACATGACACAGGAAATAGAAAGCCTCAAGAAGGAAGAACTCCAAATACAAAGCCCAAAGGAGGTATAAAAGCCCACCATTCCCTGCTACATGTGGTCAACTTTCCCAGAGCCATCTTTCTATCTGGCTCTCCTCTCCAATAAACTACAACCTTCTTTCTAAAGCAGTCTCCATTTTGTTTATTCCCAGCTTGGACTGGACCCTGATGAAGATTTTTCTTTCAACAATTTGGTGACCCAGATGGGACTCCAAGCTAACCTCTCCAATGGACTGAGACTGGTAAGTCCCATCTTGCTGGCAGCAGACCCCTTGTGTCTGTGAATGGGTTTCCCAGGCCCTGCCCATTTGGAGCAAGAGTAGTAAAGGGAGTTTTGAGTTTGAGATCAAGGGCTGCTTTGGAAAGAAGGTGAGTACCTCTAAATTTTAACTTTAAAGCCCAGGGGAGTGAGAGAAATGTGTGTATGTCTGTGTGTCTGTGTGTGTAAGAGAGAGGGAGAGAGAGAGAGAGAGAGAGAGAAGACCCTTTTCCCAATCACAGTTGGATTTTGCTGTATTTGGCCTTTCCTAACTGCAGAAAGGATTTGTTTAAGTGACAGACTCTGGAAAGCATGCAGGTTTGGCCAGAGCACAGGATCTTTTGTTAAGGAAAAGGGAGAAGCTGTGTGAGATGGAATGGAAAAGTGAGTGAGAGAATCAGATTTGGGCAACCAGCTGGTAAGGCCCTGTAAGCAAAGCCCATTTACAGGAGGGCCCCATACTACTGCACAAAGCAGAGGTCCTCCCAGATCCCTCCTGGGTCTGAAAACTGACGGCGGGTGAAAGAGGTGCCCATACCTGTTCAGCCGAGGGCGGCAGGTCCTCCCAGACCCCTTTTTGGTTTGAAAAGTGATGGCGTGAAGTTCCCTACTTAGGAGGGACCTGTACTCTGAGGGAACCGGAGTCCTCCTGGATGGTTTTTTTTTGTGTGTCCGAAAACTGACGGTGGGGTGGCAGGGTTAGTGTCGCTAAGAGTGGGCTGGGTAATGCCGCTAGGACCTGACTAAGCCAATTGAACCCCACATCATAAGGGGAACATGGGAAGCTGTAGTTCGAGGGTAAGGTTTAGATTACCCATTGGAGATTTGCTTGAGGCATGGGATGAGAGGTGAGTGCCGGTCCTAGCCTGTATGAAAAGGAAGCAAGCAAGATAAATTTGTGAAGAGTGGGCTTTGCTCATGGCTTCGCTAGGAAACCAATTTGGCTAAATAAAGGTACTTAAAAGGAAAAGGAAAATAAAAAATAGGAATAGTGATTTTCTCTCTCTGTCTTTCTATGCAACCACGTGATATGTTTAAGATTTGTGCCTTCCCTAATTTGAGTTAACTGAGATTTATGGTGGGAATGACCAGGATGTGAAAAATTTAAGACTTCTGTTTTCCTTTTCTGTTCTCTTTTCCTTGTCTTTGTGTGTGTATGTGTGTCAAAGTCTTTGTGTGTGAGGTAAATGTAATTGTTAATTGTCTCTAATCCAAAGAGAAAAGAATTTTAAAAATCTGCTAGAAAATTCTGTTAAAATAAGCCACCAAAAGAAAATACTCTCAGCCTGTTTGTCTGGCCAGCAAACAGGGTGAAGAGAAACGTGTTCTTTTTTCTTTCTCTCTCTGTACTTTTAAAAACAGCCCAAAGTTGTCAGGAGGGAATGTTTTAAGCTAATTTATAGGAAAAGTTTCATTCTTCCTTTACTGTATATGTTTAAGTGGGTTTCATCTGTCCACTTAATATCTGCAATGTTAACCTTAATGCCTTTTCAAACTCTGTCTGCAAGCTACCCCTCCTAGTTCTCCATTTTTTATCCTCTGTTCTCCATGCCTTTGTCTGATCAGCAAAACCTCTCCTGGGAGAGTCACGCAGAAAGGGGGGAAGAGGACCTTGTTCTCATATCTTTCAGCCCTGCACAGATGACCTCCATAACCCTTGGAAGCAGACCAGACTGACCCAGACACTGCCTCCATTCATTTGAGCCATGGAATTGGATTTTGATCCTGCCATCCACTAAAAAGTCACCACACAACCAGAGCGCAACAGACCTTCCCAGGTCCTACCATCACCCAGATGCCTGTGAAAGCTGCAGAGAAAGGAAGGAGTCTTGGATCCATTGGCCCCCACGTGTGACCTCAGAAGACAACTAAGAAAACTATGGGGGGAGGGTAGAAACTCACTGTAAGGTTTTCTTTCTTGCTTTGTAATTAGTCAGTGAAATGGATTCATGGAGGGATGGCATTTGGGAATGGTGGGGCACAGCAAGTCCTAAACATCTTGGATTTCTGTCTGGTGGGAGGGAAAATCTATCCAGGATGCTTGCATTGCCTGTTTTGTAGAAGTAGCTGCATGCACACACGCACACACACCATTCAGAATCACACTGAGGCTATCCCCTTCACCTACCTTCAGTAAAGCTCCTTCGCTGCTTCTTGCCCTATAGCACTAAAGCTTTGCATGCACACCTTCCTGCAAATTCCAAGGGGAAGGGAACCAGCCCCCCTCCAGCGATTTGCAATTCATATGCCCTGACTGAGGAAGTAGCAGAAAAGAGATCTCCAAACCTAAACCCTGAACATGTTGCACTGGAGGACTCAGAATGGAAGTCCTAGGGCTCACTGTGTGCAAATTAATAGCCTGGCCTGCACACTGGCTAACCTCAATTGGACATCACAAACCTGGATGCACTGAACTAAGAGCTAAGGCAGGAAGCAACCCTTGAAAATGGGCAGCCAATGGTTATGTATTGAGGCAAAACATGGCTATGAAAAATTTTGGAGACATGTGCAGACCTGACTGGAAAGCTCAAAGTGGCATCAAACATTTAAAAAGAATTGGCACAGAATATTGGACACTATAAATTTCTTTTCCACCTGACAGAACTTTTGCCCTGACTTTTAGATCTCCATGGGTTGGAAGCTCTCCCTTTGGGAGCCACTGCAAGGATCTTTTTCTGCTGCCTCTATTAGTATCTTCCCCCTTTTTTTTTTGCATTAACAATTTAAAAGCTTGTTTATCAAGTCTCCCTGACCAGATCAAATTTTAATCTTGTGCCAGTAAAAGTGTGTCATCCACACTCTTATGGCACAAAGGTGTGACTGTGGGAAGAATCCAGAGAAATAAATATTTTGGGGAATATTAAAAAGGCAGAATATATTTTCCCAAAGAATAATGGAGAAGATCTTAAAAAAAGACAGAAACCAGCCCCAGCCCCTCTCCCCCAAGCAGAAAACTCAGCAGAGGCCAGCTTTTAGAAATGCAAATTCAATAATCCTTTCAGAAAGGTTGGAGCCTTCCAGCTAGAAACTGAAGAGATTAGGAAGACAAAGAAACCTAAAATCTACATACCCCACCCAAATTCTAAAGACAGGAAACATAATAGGATTAATGCACCAATACCAAAAGGACACACTCAGACTCAGGTCAAAGTACATGACACAGGAAATAGAAAGCCTCAAGCAGGAAGAACTCCAAATACAAAGCCCAAAGGAGGTATAAAATCCTGCTACATGTGGTCAGCTTTCCAAGAGTCATCTTTCTGTCTGGCTCTCCTCTCCAATAAACTACAACCTTCTTTCTAAAGCAGTCTCCATTTTGTTTATTCCCAGCTTGGACTGGACCCTGATGAAGATTTTTCTTTCAACAATACAGTCCCCCTTATTTGACTGTATTTGGTCCTGAATGTATTGTCAATGACTTCAAGCTATAAGCCCAGTGCTTTATGATCCATGATGTCCCTTTCCCATATATACACAACATAACAATTCTGGGCCTGACATATTTATATGCAGTAGAATCTATTAGGCCTTGAAGCTAAAGCTTTCAATGCCTTCACTAAAACATATTCATCAGTAACCTTAAATAAAGCGTACAAAGGTTTTTTTATCCATGGTAACCTTTTCACACATGTAATTCCCCAATGGTAAATGAGATATGAAGTGGTAGAATCAGAGATTTATGTATTGCTCTTAGCCTTTTCATTTTCAACAAAGCATAACATTTTTATGTGCCCAAGATTTCTGCAAACAAATCCAGATGAGCATATGGAATGCCATGAGTAGGCATGTTATTTCTTCATGTAATCTGAAGACAAACAAATAAACTACTGCTTCATTCTGCAGTCATCTGGTGATTAACATTCCCACATTAAAAATCTCCTTCATACTACATGCCCATAGTAAATAATAACTTGTGCTGCTATAGGCATGCCTTGACTGGTAGCTATTATCTTTAAATATTTACCATTAAAACCTATCTAAACACTCCCATTACGTCAGAAAAGCATTATATGTAGCTAAGAAGTACATCTAAAAATAATATGGTTAAGACTTAACTGATTAAACTGTAAACTGACTCAGATGTTATAGGCAGTTTATCAACCACCTACAGTATATTAAAAAAAACACTTATTCTTGAATTAATTGAACTGAAATCAGTTATTCTGCAATAAGTGAGAATGATTTAATTTCCAATTATCCTTGCTTCATTTGTATGCCATTCATTTTATTTCTTTCTATAGCCTGAACCTACTTTTTAGTTGTAATTAATAGTTTTACAGTGTAGAATTTTACCAAGGTGTAATAGAAAAAGAAAAAGAAATCCCAATCTTTCTTCCAAAGTTGCAAATCTTGCATGTTTACAAATGCATTGTTGCTTTATAATTATTAATTGGTCTACTGCAAACAAGATCACACGAAAGACTTTGTATGTTCTTAGGAATAAAAAGCAACTGCTGGCTTGTGGCTTCTTTAGTAAAAGGTAAAAGATTTATACACTCTGAAGGGAAAGCAAAGTATACTTTACCTTGTGACATCTTACACAACGTTTTTAGACATTTATTACAGAGGAGCTCATCTCTTTTCTCTGGAAAAGGCACTGCCATATAATTGTGAATTTTGTTTTGCCTGTTTCCTAAACATCTATCAGAATTTAAACTGACCTTAGAATTTGCCCATAAACTAGAGATAAGAATCAGCAGGATGACAGAAACCATATTTGTTTCAAATATAAGTGCAGATACAAGGATCACAGGTCTTCTGTTGTTAGCATCTGGTGATAAAAAATAGCATAAATTAGCAGATGTATATCTTAGAGATACTGTGTGCTAGAAAAGGTTCATACAAGCAGATCCATTTATATATGAATGGGTACATATTGAAAGATTTTGTCAGCTATGATGAATCTAAATTGCCTGCTATTTTACACCTGGCTCCTCTGCTTTAGAAATTAATGGGATGTAACAACATATTTATAAATATGTATGTCCAATTACACAGTGCAAGAATTGCACTGAAATTTCACACAGTTAGGAACCAAAGCAAAGTTTGGAATGTCTGTACTTTTAACTTCAGCTCTTTCTCTGAAGAGTGAAATGAAATGGCTTTCAAGAAGAGCCATTTTTAACTGGGATTTAGCTACACATTAATTTGTTGAAGGAAAAATTACATTGATAGTATTATAATTACCACATTTATTAGATCATATTCATTCAACAGAGAGTAATCTTAGGCATGCATAAACAGATCCTCTTAACTTCAGTGCAAAATGGAAAACTACCATATGTAGAATCCCATTATTTGTGCCTCTAATCCACTGTTTCCCAATTTTAATAAGTTCCAGATTTTTGGACTTCAAATCCCAGCCTTTTTCACCCCATAAAGCCATTGCTGAGAATTCTGACAACTGAAATCCTGAATCTGGAAATCTATATACATCCATGATAAGGGGCGTTGTCTTACCTGAACGCCTTTTCTCAGCATGATGATGGAGAATCCATCAATGGGTTAAGACCGTCTTCCTGCCCAATTAGACTAAGTCTGAAAAAGTAGCCACGCCTCCTGCTGGGTCATGTGCTTCCCAGACACGACGAAGGCGAAGCTATTGACAATAGTCCGATGTGTTGGCTCCCCTGCCCCTAACACAGGCCCTGACTGACCTAAAGGGGTGGGTGTGGATTCTCCATCATCATGTTGAGAAAAGGCGTTCAGGTAAGACAACGCCCCTTCTCCAGCATGAGGATGGAGAATCCACCAATGGGACATACCAAAGCTATCCTGTCCCTATGGGAGGGAACTGGCCTGGGCCTGTGTCCCACTTGGAGGTACCATCTCTGGAGCACCCTCCGGCCGAATGAGGCTTCCGCTGAGGCAAATTTGTCCAGCTTGTAATGCCTCACGAATGGGGAAGGCGAGGACCAGGTCGCCGCCTTGCAAATATCCCCAATGGATGCCTGAGATGCCCACGCTGCTGATGTTGCAGCACTGCGGGTGGAATGAGCGGTGATATGACTTGGAACTGACAGGGAATGTGATTGGTACACTTTAGCAATGCATGCTTTGATCCACCTGCCTATAGTTGAAGAAGAGACCTTCTGTCCTATGGAAGAAGGTTGGAAGGAAATAAAGAGCGCTTCCGACTTGCGAAAGGCAGACGTCCGCTTGAGGTAATGGTGTAATGCCCTTCGCATGTCTAAGGTGTGCCATTGGCGCTCCAAAGTGTGTGAAGGGCGAGGACAAAAATTTGGGAGAATCACCTCTTGTGATCTGTGGAACAGAGAATTTACCTTTGGTATGAAGGATGGATCCAGCCTGAGGACCACCCTGTCATTGTGGAAAACGCATAGGTCCTCTCTAACAGAGAGTGGCTAGTTCCGATATGCATCTGGCCGATGTGATGGCTATAAGGAATGCTATCTTCATGGTTAGGAACCTCAGTGAAGATGTCTTGATTGGCTCAAACGGTGGTGAGGTTAGGGCTTGTAAGACCCGCGGGAGTTCCCAAGAGAGATAACGATGAACCACGGGTGGTCTGGTGTTATTTGCGCCCTTGATAAAGGACCGCACCATCGGGTGCTGAGCCAATGGTGTTGAATTGTCACATGTAAGTACCATGGATAAGGCTGCCACCTGCCTGCGGATGGTATTGGGTGTCAAATCCTTGTTGAGCCCCTCCAGTAGATACTGAAGGATCCTCAGGATGGTGATGGTTGACAGGTTAAGCTGGTTCCTTTTGCACCAGTGACAAAAGTTCTTCCACGAGGAGTTGTAGATCCTGTTGGTTGAGGGGCGTCTTGCGGCCTGAATCATGGAGATGACACCTGTCGGGTAGGACTCACGTGTCAGGAGTCGCCGTTCAAGTGCCAGGCAGCTAACTGTAGCCATTGAGGGTCCAGGTGTTGAAGGGCCCCCTGGCTGAGCGCCACTCGATCTGGAGGAATCCTCCACTGCGGTGAGATGGAAAGGCTCACAAGGTCGGCAAACCACGGTCGTCTCGGCCAGTGTGGAGCAACTAATATCACCTCTGCTCTTTCCTGCAGTATCTTCCGTATAACAGCCGGGAGCAGAGGAAGAGGAGGAAAGGCATAGAGCAGACCCCCGGGCCATGGGCTGCGGAGGGCGTCTGCCTGTTCCACCCCTGGTGATGGGAACCGGGTGAAAAACCTGGGGAGCTGGGCATTCGCCAGGGAGGCGAACAGGTCCAGCACTGGGAGACCGAACCTCTCAGAGATTTCCCTGAATAGTTCGGGATGCAAGCACCATTCTGAGTGGTCCACTGTCGACCTGCTCAAGGAATCCGCCTGCTGATTTGCTTCCCCTGAAATGTGTTCTGCTCTGAGGGAGAGGAGGTTGGTTTCTGCCCAATGGCTTAGCAGCTGGGCCTCAGTCATGAGGGACCTGGACCAAGTACCCCCCTGCCGGTTCACATGGGCTTTCACTGCCACATTGTCCGTGAGCACCAGGACATGTTGACCCGCCACCCTGTCGTTGAAGTGACGCAGTGCCAGGTGAATGGCCCTGAGTTCTAGCCAGTTTATGTTGTGTTTGAGGTCCGATTGCGACCATCGGCCCTGAGCTAACTGTGACTGGAGGTGAGCCCCCCAGCCGAACAGACTGGCGTCTGTCGTTAGTGTAAATCTGGCTGGTTCCTTGAATAGGGACCCCCTGGCTATTGCTGTGGAGGTCCACCACTGGAGAGACTCTAGGGTTTGAGCGGGAACAACTACCCTGTCTCTGAAATGGGAGTAGGAACCATTGAAGGGGTCTGGAGTGTAGTCTGGCCCATGGTACTATCCCCATACAGGAAACCATCTTTCTCAATAAAGTGTGGCCAGTGTGGCCACCCGTTTCCTTCGTACCTACCTGATTAGGGTCCGGATGCTGTCCCGACGTTCCGGCGACAATCTCCTTGCAGAGATTGGTGTCTATGATCGCGCCGAGGTGAAGGAGGCGGGTTGAAGGTTTGTCTGGCTCTTTTGAAAATTCACCGAGAACCCATGGTCTTGAAGGGACTTGATGGTTAGGGCTAGGTCCAACCGCGCACTCTGTAAGGAGGTGGACTGGATAAGGATGTCGTCCAGGTAACATTGGATCCGTACTGGAACCAGTCTTAGGTGAGCAGCCAGAGTTGCCAAGATCTTGGTAAACACTCTTGGGGTGGATGAGAGGCCGAAAGGTAGAGCCTTGTACTGGTAGTGATGGTTTGCGTAACAGAACCTGAGGAACCTTCTGTGGTCGGGGAGGATGGGGACATAAAGGTACGCTTCTGTGAGGTCGATGGAAGTCAGAAGGTCGCACCTTCTGATGCTTGCCAGAATGGACTGAAGTGTCTGCATCTTGAGTCTTTTGTAGACCAGATGAGAGTTTAGTCCTTTCAGGTCTAGTATTGCTCTCCATCCTCCTGAGGCCTTTGGCACCACGAAGAGGATGGAGTAGAACCCCCTTCCCAATTGACCAGTCGGTACTGGTTCTATGGCTCTGATTTCCAGAAGGTGGCGAATGGCTTCGCTCATGAGTCTGATCTTGTCCGGACTTCTGGGAGTTGGACAAGAAGTGAAGCGTTCTGGGGGGTGGGATGCAAACTCGAGGGGGAGGCCATATCTGATTGTGTTGAGCACCTATCTGTCTGTGGTGGTGGCCTCCCATTCGTGGATGAAAAAGGTGAGTTTGCTGCCTATGGGAAGGCCTGATCTGGAGTCACTTGTTTCCCCTGAAGGGGCGGCCTCCCCTGCCTCGAAAGGGCCGTTTGGATTGGAATTGTTGCCCTGCCCTTGGAGCGGGGCATTCTGGTTGTCGGTCAGATCTGGAGTTGAAAGGGCGAGTAGAGGTAGCCCACTCATATCCTGATCGAAACTGTGGTCTACGTGACTATGGGTTGGACCGCCTGTCTACCCTTCTGTTGAGATGGGCCAACACCTGCGCTTGTCCCTGTTCTCCACCAGGAAGGGGTTGAGCGCCTCTCCAAATAGTTGTCCGCCATGATAGGGGGCGGTAGCCAGGCGCCACTTTGATTTTAAGTCTGCCCGCCAATGCTTGAGCCATAATAGCCTACATGCTGTGACGTTAGAGGCTATGGCTCGTGATGAAAATCTAGCGTTGTGTAGTGATGTGTCCGCCATGTATTCAGATGTGGCCACTAACTTACGCAGATTCTGATGAGCACGGACCTGATCCGGGGGATCAGTGCTTGGAGCTCTCGAAGCCATATAATGGAAGTTCTGGCAAAGAAGGAAGTGGAAGTGGCTGCCCTTACCGACCATGCCGAGGCTCGATGAGACCTGCGTAAGGAAAACTCAGATTGTCTGTCCTCTGCTTTTAAGGTCTCAGCCATGTCTCCTGACACCATGGAGGAAGAAAGAATTGGTGTTAGAGACACCATGGAGGAAGAAAGAATTGGTGTTAGAGAACTTCCAAGAGTTCTGACAAGGCTGGGGCGACGTTAAACAATTTTTTGTCTGTCCCCCCCAGTGATGGGAGGATGCCAGGGGTCCTCCATTGCTTTTGAATGGTGTTCAGGAAGAAGGGGGGACAAGGGATATGTCTTTCCATGATCATGGGTTCAGAGAAGAGAGGTTTAGAGTCCTGGGTGGTGGAAGGGACCAGTTGGGGTTCCTGCTCAGGGGAAATCTTGGCTGAGGTAGTTGCCTTCTGTAGAAGAGATTTAAACAGGCCCGGGTTGAATAGGCCCACAAAGGGAGAGGGGTCTGGAGATGACTCCTCATCCTCGGATAATTGTATGTCCATTGACCCGTATTCCTCTGGACTTGAGTCTCTGGCCTGAGACGAGTGATCGGACAAAACCGATTCAGAATACCCCGGGGTTTCTGCCCGGTAGTGTTGTGTGGTCGTGGGAACCCCAAATTCTGGCCTAGGCCCCTGAATGAACGAAGATGCCATTCCCTGGGCAAACGCTTGGGCCAGCAGCGCTTGCAGCTGCTCTGGCCGTATTCCTTGAGGCTCAGTAGGCCGAAGCCCAGCCGCTGTGGGTGTGAATGTGGCCTCTGGTGGCGGTTGGGGCCTGGGTGAAGGGGCCACCCATTGGGGGCATATCTCCTGATTGAGAGGAGGGCCTTCTCCCTGTTTGGCCTCACTTATTGGGGACCAGGCCCTTTGAGCTAGGGAGCTGGATGGTCCCGGTTGCGGATTAAATAGTGAGCTATCATGTGGGTAGCCTGGGCCATCTCAGTGGTGCCCAGCTGTTGAGCCTTGGAAAATTGCTTTTCTAAGGCTAGGTGTCTCCTGCTGGCCTCCTTTTCTGCTGCCTTAGAGGGCTTCTTACCAGACGTAGCCTTGGCCTTGACCTTACGTTTTCGTGCAGCCTTTAATTTGGAGGACTTGGTGTTCCCTGGTACGGGAACGTCGGGCTCATCCTGTGCGGTCTGAGGAACCGTGTTGTCTGCCATCACCACTGAGATCTTACTGAATTGCTGTAAGAAGGATCTCGGGATATGGGAGCGGAGTGCTGGATATGGCTGGACCCCAGCTACTGGCAGAGCCAGTAATTGCTCTAGACTGTGGTGGATGCTGGACCAACAGACCACTCTCACACCAAATTGCTCCTGATGGCTTTTAATCGATGCAGTGGACTGGGTGGCCAAATCACAATTGCCAGCTGTCCTTTGATGTTGTGAAATATTGTTGTGTTTAAATAATAATTCTGAATTAATCAGTATTGATCTTCTTTAATTAGTTGTACTAGCAACTTGATTAATAATTAATAATAATAATCAATTAGATTAATTAATAATGCTTATCAGTTATTATGTTAATCAACTAGTAATATTGACCTGCTATCAGGTCGACTTGGGACAGAGCAACTGACCTGAATGGAGTCAACGTCTGTGTTGCTGAATCTGGGTGATCAGCTGATCTCCTGATGCCGCGGCAAATTTAAATTTTTTAAGCTTGAGATGGCCGTGTTGCCAAGATGGCGGCCTCGAGCACGAGGCTGGTGCATGGAGAGGTCCTTGGGGCAGAGGCTTGGCTGTCTAGCCCCCCCTTCTGCCTGAATTAGCTAGCCTGCAGTTGCCTCTGTCGATCAGCTGGCTTCCAGCTGAAGTGGCAAGCTTGAATTGTGTTTCGCGCTGGCCGCGTGGTTCAAAATGGCTGCCGCACGCTTGGACAAAGTGCCGGAGGGTCCAGGATCCGAGGCTTCGTTATTGAGCCTCCTCTGTCCCAGAAGTATCACCCTGCCTCTCCTAAACCCCTGCAGGCTGTTTGGGCAAAGGGGCAGCCGGACAATTCAAAAGTATTGTGGCCACGATCGATGCGCCAAAACGGGCCGCCGCTCAGCTGTTCTACTAGTCCAACCCTCAGCTGTCTTGTTGAGGGCTTCTGATCCCTACAATGGGAATTCTGACTGCCGGGCTATTAAGCTGAAGGATTCTTAAAGCTTTAGATCCTGCTAAGTCTATTAAGACTTGCTTATTCAAGTCTTGATTTTAATATGAATAGGAGACCCTGCCTTGAGGCAGCGCTGATCTCAGCACTGTGACTAAGGAGGGGAATCCGCGAAGGGGAAAAAGAGAGATACAACCTGCTCTGAAGTCTGAAAAAGGGAGCCAAGCACAATCGTGTCCTGCTGGGCTGAAGACTAAGTCGTGTTTGGGAAGCACATGACCCAGCAGGAGGCATGGCTACTTTTTCAGACTTAGTCTAATTGGGCAGGAAGATGGTCTTAACCCATTGGTGAATTCTCCATCCTCATGCTGGAGAATATTCTGTTTCAAAGTTAACACAGCAGGGATAAAATAAGGAAAAATGAAAAAATCAAAATGACCTATGGAAATAAAATCAAGAGTTTGGATGAAAAAGATAACTACAAATACCTGGGCATCCTTCAGTCTGATAACATCAAGTAGGGTTAAGTCAAGGAGAAAGTTAGTGAATACATCAGAAGAGGGAATATCTTAAAATCCAAATTCAGTAACAAAATACCGTCAAAGAAATGAATACCTAGACAATTTCAGTTATTAGATATACAGTACAGTTAGAATAGTGGACTGGACTCAATATCTGAAGGGCAGCGAAGATGATGCTTTGGAAATAGTACACCAAGAACTGAATATCAAAGACAATAAAGTGGCCAATAAGAAAAATCAAATGAAAAAATAAAAAGAGACATGGCAATTACATAAAAAAAAATAGCAGGGAAATCAGATAACAACAAGACCTGTCAATGGCTAAGAGCAGGAAAATTAAAGAAAGAGATAGAGGGACTAATTCAGGCATACAAAGCCAGCATTGAGAAGACAGCAATAGACAGCAAACCCCACCTCTGCAGCCGAAGAAACAATAGACCTATTTAGCTGCTGCAACAATATAACACAGATAGACTACTTGGAGAGAGCAAAATGGGAAAGAAAGAACAAGAAAGAAACCACAAAATGTAAAGCCTGTAAATAGAGATAGAATAACTTGGCAAAAGAAAGCAAAGGTAGTACCAATATTAATATATACTTTAGGTGTAATCTCAAAATATTTTAGCACCGTAGGTATTTAAAAGTTATCATCAGTCAACTGCAAAAGGCAGCTTTATTTGGAACAGCTTACATCCTGTGATGATACCGTTAACATTATTGAACAACATCTATCTATTCCAAACTCTTAGGAAAGATTTGCTAGGTAGACAAAAATGGCAAATTCAGTCTAAACATTTGTCTGATTATGCAATCAGCCATAATAAATCAAGAGCATGATAAATAAAAAAGAAAAGCAAACATAGCTAAAAATAATTTATATCAACATGAATTTTTCTGTAATTGTAAAGCATTCTGGCTTTTACCATATCATACATTGTTTTACATATTGTCTTTTGATCTTTGTAAATTTATCTCCTCTTTCTTTTTGAACATCTAATGAAATCTATCCAAATCCATCCAATAATCCATCCAGTATTCCCTTTCATTTCAACCAATTCCTTCCTTCCTTCCTTCCTTCCTTCCTTCCTTCCTTCCTTCCTTCCTTCCTTCCTTCCTTCCTCCCTCCCTCCCTCCCTCCCTCCCTCCCTCCTCCCTTCCTTCCTTCCTTCCTGGCAAAGAATGTCGTAAAAAGTGTCACTTCCATCAATGTTTGTAATAGATCTTGACCCTCGGCTAAAAACTATTTCTTCATGGAGATGTACTGTTCCCAAGTGTAGGCTAGTCTGTTGAGATCCGGTTGTTGTTTGCTAAAATGTCTATTAATGTTAGCAAACCTGATCTTAATGATTCATTAGAATTTCTGATTCTTGGGCCTGGAGGAGGAAGATCATTTATATCCTTGGCCTCCTCATCTTCCAGCATAGATCAATTCCTTTGTACCAAAGTATCATTTGTTGTCACATACATGATTGTTGATTCATGAAGGCACATTCTTTGGCTAGATTTACTCCAGTTTCCATCGGCTCTCTTATAATCATACAGTGAGGATCTAATGACCAGTAATAGGATGGCTTCAGGTCTTCATTTGGGGTACCTGAACCATTGTCTAAAGAAGAGTTAGATGAGAGTCTTGTTGGAGGAAACTGGATCTTGGCTTTGTTTTATAACCTCTTTGTAATTTTTTGTTATTCGAGTCTCTGGCTTCAATCCCAGTCAACAATAATCATCTCCTGTGAGGACTATTTTAATATTTAAATAATAACAGTATTAGTTCTTCTACCTTAGAACAAATTAGCATATGAAGCTCTGATGATCTACTTAAACAATTTACTCCCCTGTGATCCCCATCCAAAGTACCTTGGAGTAACATCGGACTGGACTTTCTCCTACAATATACACCTAGAGAATATGGTGGCAAAATCAATACTAGGAACAACATACTCCAGAAATTATGTGAAACTAAATGGGGAGCTTCAGCTGCCACCCTCAGGTCATCAGCACTAGGGTTGGTCTACTCCACAGCAGAATATTGTGCCCCTGTATGGTTTAACAGCTGCCATACTAATAAGTTAGATGCCAGACTCAACAACACCATGAGGATTATAAGTAGATATACAGTATTAAAACCACATTGACTTGCTGGCTTCCTATTCTGAGCCATATAGCACCACCAGCTTTAGGAAGGCAAGATGTACTAGTGAGAGAATACAGAAAAATTATGAACAACTCACTCCCACCGGTGCATGCTGACCTTCCTCATTTATCAGCCAGAAAATCCAAGAAGCCTTCATTGGCACTTGCACAACATCTGCCCAACAACTTTAACATTCATCCCCAATGGAAAGCAAATGGGTTGCTGAATATCTAGACATAGGAAGACATATAAAGGACTCCACAAAAAAGGTGCCAGGCTTTGAATACCACGTCTGCAATGGACAACCCTGAATAGAATTCACATCTCACACAGTGTCTGCCAGGACTGTATAAATGGGGCAAAGTATCCTCCCCTCAGTATGATTGTGGGGGTCCCACAACAATTGTAGATCACATTGTGACTGGCTGTAAGCTGATGACTTATACCAGATCAGTATCTGAGTTTTTTTAACATAAAGATGCTACGCCTCAATGGTTAGATGGCCTAGACATTGGTATTTGAATATTTTATTGTGATTTATTAATCTAGGTGAAATGTTAATATATATTGCTAATCTGTGTATGATATGCCATACGCTAAATAAATAAATATATATCCCTCCTACTCATTATGTTCTCAAGTGTTCTTCCATCTTCCTGCAATAAGCACTCTCAGATAAAAAAAACTTTTTAAGATAAAATGCTTGTAATTCCACCTTTAGTTTACATTCTTTATTATTGGCATGCCTGCACGTCTGCAGTCAAACTGTAGCTGATACTGACATTGTATGCTTCAATCAAAATTCAATTTAAAAGTTCCTACCCAACATTTATTAATAAATTTCAAAATTATATAATGAAGATCACATATATGTAACTTCCTGAAGTCCATTCTGTCAGATTAAACTACCTCAAAGTACTTCTTTAGTACCGGTCACACAATTTGATAGTCAGTGCACTTAGCAATAATCATTCAAGCCTATTTCTTCTTTTACTACATATATTTCTTAAATAACTTATTGCAACTTATCTTTTTCCTAACATTATCAAGCTCTCATTTCCATATAATAAAGTGGGCAGAAGCATGCTCTTATAAATAGCTATGTTTATTTATTCTGATAAATATTAATTTATCACAATAACCACATATTATCTATATCTTTTCTTCCAGAATTTTCATATCTCTCCATTTTTTATCTTTAGTAAATATTCTGCTGATGTACATATTCATCTACTTACTCTAGATCTTTGCCACATATGAATACCTTGCAATTGTTATCTTTTATTTCTTGGGTAAGTTGGGTTTTGTATATTCAACCCTAACACTAACCTTTCAATTTGTATAAGGAAAAAATAACATCAATCTTTCAACTAACTGATGTCCACTGACTAACTGACTCATGTCCACTACCCATTCCAAAAGTACGCAGCATTCATATCCTAACATGTCTGCAGCTAGCCATTTACACCATACTACATGTATGACTTTCTTGGATGATAACAGTTTTTACTATTTGTTTCAATTTATGTATAGTAATACATTACTATAATTCCCATACACATCTCTAAAACAGTCTCCATACTTTTGTTTCCACTCAAATTATTTCATATATTTTTTATTTTATTTGCTTCATTATTTCATTATCTTTATTTTTAATTTCATTTGCTATACTAGGTAGTCCTAGTATTCCTAGTATTCATGTATTCCCAGCTGCTGTCGTTAACTGAATTCCATAGTCATTAGGTGAAGCAATTTCCTCCAGCTTCCCACAACCAAATTCAGTAAGGGAGCTGGTAGGAAGCTGTCAAGTCTCAGGCCTGCAGGTAGGTAAATAGCTGTTGCCAAGTGAGGGAACGAATGCAGTGGTGGGGTTCAAATATGTGAACAACCGGTACTCTGTGTGGATGCTGCTTCCAGAAGTCCATTAGCTACCGGTTCTGCTGAAGTGGTGCGAACCAGCTAAATCCCACCACTGGATGCATGGCACTGGGATAGGGGTGAGAAAGGTGCATGAAACACATAATACAATGTGGCGAGGATACATGAGGATGTGCAAGAGGCACCACATAGGTCTCTTAATGGGCCTCACTCTAAACTTTTAGGATGACTGTTGTTTGGATGACATTATATGACAATAATGCAACCCTGTATCTCTTGAAAATATGTGAGAGAGATTTTGGGAGATGATGGGATTCGGTTAACTGTTGCAACCAGGACTACTGGGATTGCCCTTGATAAACGATGTGATCATGTTTTATGACTGTATTGATTAAACAATGGAAATTTTGGTATCAATTGCTATAATAAATCAAGGACTACCTGTAGTAAATTGTATTTTTATTTCTGATTTTGCAGCTCCATATACAAACTAGTATCTCCTCACACAATTGGAAACAAGCAGGAAACCACCACTGTAAATTGTGTTTGTTGGAATGTTATACAGGTAGTGCTCAATGTATAACCACAATTGGGATTGGAACTTCTGTCACTAAGTAATGCGATTGTTAAGTGAGTGATGCCCAATTTTATGCTCTTTTTTGCCACAGTTATTGTTAAGCGAATCACCACTGTTGTTAAAAGAATAATCCAGTCACTAAGCGAATCCCACTTTTCCCCTTTAACTTTGCTTGTTGGAAGCTCTCTAGGAAGATTGCAAATGTTGATCACGTGACTCTGTTGTAAATACATGCCAGTTTGACAAGTGCCAACATTTAATTACATGACCACAGAGACACTACAACAGTTGTAAATGTGAGGATCAGTAGTAATTTTTTTCAGCACTGTTATTAACTTCAATCATTAAACAAAATGGTTATAGGTCAAGTAATACTTTCTGCCAAGACATACAATAGCCTCCTTTTCTGAGTGCTGACAGTTAAATGAATTAGCAAGGGTCTATAATCATTGGCTGCCTTCTACAGCTAAGTTATAAAAAAGTTAGTTGACAGAGCATTCCTGCCAAATTCCATCCTCAAGCTTTTTCATTGGAATTGTGGCTAAATGGAAGTGAGATGGTGAAATCTTATTTTCATCTATTTCTTGAGGAATAGATTTGACTGGCTGGAAGTCTTTCCTAGATGGCGGTGGTAGGCCGTGGGTGACATACACTTTTTCATTCTATTTGTTTTCCTCTTTCTAATCAAATAACACCAATTTGGGTGGTTATCTGATCCAATAAGATCAGAAATACGACATAATGAAATATAGCAGTCTTTGTAATAAAAAAAATAAAATCCATTTCTCCCAGCTTCACTGCTATTTAACTTTCTGAAAAAGTAACTTTTATCTGACAGAGGTGGAGGGGGATAAAATTAGGGGAAACATTAATGTTTAACCCAACCAGATATGCTCCCAGGGTGAGTAAAACACCTGTTTACTTGATAAGAGTAGGCCCAACACAGGCTACATACAAGTCGGGGTAGAGTGTATTGTGGTACAGAGCAAGCTAAGGAAGGACAGAGAAAGAGGGCAAGTTGTGACTGCAGGGAGGGCAGGGAAAGAAGGCACAGTATGTGTGCATGTAGAGTATAAAGTACAAGAAGGCTAGGGAAGAGGGCACAAAAAGCTGAGGGAAGAGGGCATTGGGGCACATGTTTGTGAATGAGTGAAGAAAGTCTAGAGGTTGGGAGCTTTACACAAGCAACTTGCAGTCTTCCCAGCTCGCTTCCCCATTGATTTTATTTTAATTTGGAAACCCGCCAGTGAAAGTTGCAAATGATTATCATCTGACCATGGGATGCTACAACTGGTCATAAGTATGAGCTGTTTCTCAACTGCTTGAATTTTGTTCACATGATCATTGGGGCACTGCAAAAGGTCAAAACTTTGAGGACCAACTGTAAGCCTCTTCATTCAAAGTAATTTCAAATGGTGGCTGAACAAATGGTCATAATATGAAAACTACCTGTAATGCAGAGAAACTCTAAGCTTTCTGAAGAAATAAAAGCCTATCAGTTGAGGTACTAAGCAAATAAGCTTTTTTTATTGAATCAGAGGTCTCACATCTCTGTTCTGGTGGGTGTAGAAAAAAATAGAACAATTAAATCGAAGTCTGCCACCTGCTGGGTTATTATTGATGTCAATCAGAGCTAGCTGAATCAGCACAAGTAGAAAATTAAGGAGAAATTTCCTAACAGTGAGAACAATTAATTAGTGTGGCTTGCCTCCAGAGGTTATGGGTGCTCCATCACTGGAGGCTTTTAAGAAGAGACTGGACAGTCAGTTGTCTGGAATGATATAGGGTCTCCTGTTTAAGCAAGGATTAGACTAGAAAAACTCCAAGGTCCCTTCCAACTCTGTTATTCGGTTATTCTGTTCAAATGAATAACTGATAATATAAAAAACAAAAGTAATTGTTTTTGGTCAAGTATATATAAATTCATTCTACAAATTTTCTCCATAAAAGTTAACCTTTTATAAATATAATTCTTCAGTCCATATTAGTTATAAAACATAAGATATTTTGTTTAAATGGTCAGTCTGACCTCTTCATTATATTTATTTAAGAAAGAATATGATGTATCTGAGATTTTAAGAATGTTGCCAAATGCTCCTTATAAGCATATTCCAAAATATTTGTTTTGGAATATGTCCCAGGCACAGAAATTAAACTGTATTAGTTGCATTTCATAAAAATTAATTAAATATAGTTAGTATGATTACTGCCCATGTACATAATAATAATAATAATAATAATAATAATAATAATAATAATAATAATAATAATAATAATAATAACAATAACAACAACAACAACAACAACAACAACAATAACAATAACAATAACAATAATAATAATAATAATAATAATAATAATAATAATAATAATAATAATAATAATAATAATAATAATAATAATAATAATAATAATAATAATAATAATACAAACAGCATGTCAGTTGCAATTTTGATAAGGACTCTTGGAACTGCACTCACAATTCCTGAGACCATATGTGGAACCTAGGATATCACAGTGTGGATTCTATGTGGTTATAACAAGATGAGTAAAGCTGTGCTGATGATTCACCCAAAGAAGTTTATATTATCAAAAGAAAGAAAATGAACAAAGATGTCACTTAAAAGAACAGAATAAAATATATTTATGCTCATGACCTTGTGCACATGTAATTTTTAATAACACTATGACATCAATATATAACATGTTTCATAGTTTCTCGCAATATTTTCTCATTTGTAGCTATTGCCATGGCACAAATACGCCTACAGCCTATTGTGTACCATTTCCATGTGACATTTTATTCCTAGTTTGAGTATGTGACAGGGTTAAGTTGTCCATGGTAAAGTTGTATTCATATTAAGTTAGTACTTTTCTTTTATTATAATATTGATCAAGGACAAACTCAAGATGTTTGGAATCTGTTTTCACTCATTTCCTTGAAGAGAAATCAAATTACTAAGTACAAAAGAAATTGACCCAGACTAAATGTCGGCAAAGCGACAATAAATTGTATGGCAGTATAATATTTTGTTAACTCAAGATTAAATGGAAAACATTTTAACTCAGTAATGGAGAAAAGTTCAGAATCTGCCCGCAAGATGCTTCTTAAATTAATTAAGAGCCTAGTGCTCTCTACATGTGATCTTTATTTCTAAAGTTCAAACAGAAGGCTACTCTCTGTAAAGTAGGTAATGTGAATGATCCAAGTAAGCCCGAGAAGTAAGGCAATCTTGAGCAATCAAATTATAATTTAATTCAGCCACACACAAAAGTGTTTTATTTGCTTCCATATTCTATGCTCAGGTCTTATTAACAAAAACCAGCATTCCTTGATCTTTACTAACAAATGCTTCAAATTAATGCAGCAATTAAATTCTATATGTACTAAAGATAATATCATTTTTTTTTCTGAGGTTAATAGTTCCTACCAGGGAGCCTATAACTTTTAAGGCTTTTGTCTATTCACAGTTATCCTATTTAAGCAATGCAATTCCAAAACCCCACAACTAGTCCTTAGAAAAAACCTGGTACTGCCACGGAAATAGAGCAACTTGATAGGAGTGTTGTGATGGAAGAGAAAGAGGCACATGTTTCTTCCCTCTTACTTTGCAGATCCACATAGGCATCTCCTTCTCACATGCCAATCACAGCCCCTATTCTATCCTTGCCCTTCCCCCAAAAGAAGGATCCTATCAAGTGATTTCTGTAGTGATTTCCCCATTGCCTTTGATGTGTATTCTTTTCCAATCTCTTCTTTCCACTTCCTGGCAGAGGGTGGAAGGGGAGAGAGATCAAATCTACAACATGTATTAACTGTAAAGGTAATAAATGGCCACAATGTTATTTTTTCAGGACCATTGCAACTTTGAAGGGTCGCTGGAAGAGTTGTTGGTAAGTGAGGACTTCCTGTATCATTTTTGATTCACATAGATTTTCTACCCCTACATATGATTGAGATACCCAAAGTCTCACATTGGATGCCCCTGTTTTGTTATGTGGTCATATTATAGAGAAGTTTTCAGGGAAAAAACATGCAAAGCTGTTTAGGGAATGGAAGCATTTAGTGAAAAATAGCATAATCCACACTGACATTTTCCTATTTCTATTATGGGAGCCACAAATCTAAAATATTTTTCCTATGCTGCACTGTCTTCCTCTCACAGTTTGAGTCTGGCATGATTATTTTTTTAATCATAAGACAGTGACAATTAAGAACAGATGTAAAACTTATACAATGAATTGACAACTAAATGCGTCCTAAAAATATAACCAAAGAGCGAACACTACTTAAAATAGAGAAAACAGCAGATATACATAAAAAAGGAAATCACTTGATATTTATGGAATCTGCTTGTCAAAAAATTGCAGTTCATAACTGAATGTCCTCCCTCCCTCCCTCCGCCAAGGATTTCCTTGCCCAAAAACTCTGACTTGAAACAGGTCAAATTGACTCCAGATGAAAATATTGTAGGAGAGGTATGTTAGTTTATGATAGCTCAAAATCTGAAAGTCTTTCAAATTAACAAACTTTAGGCATTTGATAAAGTAGATCACAACCTACTACTTGATAAAATAGAAAAATGTGGGTTAGACAGCATCACCACCAGATGGATTCGTAGCTGGCTGACCGGCCGTACTCAGCGTGTGGTCCTCAATGGAACCGCATCTACATGGAGGGAAGTGTGCAGTGGGGTGCCCCAGGGCTCTGTCCTGGGGCCAGTGCTCTTCAACATCTTCATCAACGATTTGGACGAGGGGATAGATGGGGAACTCATCAAATTTGCGGATGACACCAAGCTGGCAGGAATAGCCAACACTCCAGAAGACAGGCTTACGATACAGGAGGACCTGGACAGACTTGAAGATTGGGCGCTATCTAACAAAATGAAATTCAATGGTGAAAAAAGTAAGGTTCTACATTTAGGCAAGAAAAACCAAATGTACAGGTAAGTATAGGGGGTACCTTGCTCAATAGTAGTAACTGTGAGAGGGATCTCGGGAGTCCTAGTGGACAATCACTTAAATATGAGACAGCAGTGTGCTGCACTGCCAAAAAAGCCACACAGTGCTGGGCTGCATAACAGAGGGATAGAAATCAAGATCACGTGAAGTATTAATACCACTTTACAATGCCTTGTAAGGCCACACTTGGAATACTGCATCCAGTTTTGTCACCACGATGTAAAAAAGATGTTGAGACTCTAGAAAGAGTGCAGAGAGGGCAACAAAGATGATTAGGGGACTGGAGGCTAAAAGCATATCAAGAACGTTGCTGGAATTGGGTATGTCTAGTTTAATGAAAAGAAGGGACTAGGGGTGACATGATAGCAGTATTCCAATATCTCAGGGGCTGCCACAAAGAAGAGGGAGTCAAGCTATTCTCCAAGGCGCCTGAGGGCAGGACAAGAATTAATGGATGGAAAACTAGTCAAGGAAAGAAGCAACCTGGAACTGAGGAGAAAACTCCTGACAGTTAGAAAACAATTAACCAGTGGAACAACCTGCCTCCAGAAGTGGTGATGCTCCAACACTGGAAGTTTTAAGAAGAGACTGGACAGCCATTTGTCTGAAATGGTATAGGGTTTCCTGCCTGAGCAGGGGGTTGGACTCGATGACCTCCAAGGTCCCTTCCAACTTTATTATTATTATTATTATTATTCCAGTAAAAAGGTTTTGTGAACTATATCTCACTTCAACAGATGCAAAGAGTGGATAAATTAAAGTAGGATTTAAATTGAGACTGGATAGGGGAAAAGGGAAGGGAAGAGAAGCTGGATTTGTATATGCAAGTTACTCATGGTACAGATAACAAGGGCAATATCTTATTAACTATTATAATATGTTAAAAAAAAGCATTTGGTTTGTTGAGACTTTTTGAAATAGCCTAATTTTTTTTAACATTTTGCTCAATGGTTTTTCAATTATATTGGATCAATCAATATAATTATTGTTCCAAACCAGCATAATGGAGTATCATGGAAGATATTACTATTAGCTATTACTTTCCCCTGTTTTGAATCCTAAATGTCAAACTTGTATCTATTACTTATTTTGCACCTTTTAATGAAATCGGGTCCTTCTGGTTTTTAGGTGAAAGAAATGATTCTTGTCAGGATGAAATAGGAAAAATAGCAATCTCTGTTAAGCTAAAATTCTTCAACCTAGTACTCTCCAGGAGTGTTGGATTTCAATTGATGAGCTGAGCCAGAAAAGGAGAAATATACCATGTTAAAATTATTGTTTTTAAAAATATAAACTTTGGAAGAGAATGTACTCTGAATCTTATAGAAAAGGGGCATTGTCTTACCTGAACGCCTTTTCTCAGCATGATGATGGAGAATCCACGAATGGGTTAGCTCTGTCTTCCTGCCCAATTAGACTAAGTCTGTCAAACTTGCCACACCTCTCCTGGGCCGGACTCCCCAGTCCTGACAAAGGCACAGCTATTGGTGACAGTTCGACGTGTTGGCTCCCAGACCCCTGACACGGGACCTGACAGACACTGAGGGGCGGGTGTGGATTCTCCATCATCATGCTGAGAAAAGGCATTCAGGTAAGACAACGCCCCTTCTCCAGCATGATAGATGGAGAATCCACGAATGGGACATACCAAAGCCGCTCTTGTCCCTATGGGAGGGAAGCAGTCTGGGCCTGTGTCCCACCTTGTGGCACTACGTGCTGTAGCACTCTCCGGCCAAAGGAGGTGTCTGTGGAGGCAAACCTATCTAACTTGTAATGCCTCATGATGGGGAACGCAAAGACCATGTCGCCGCCCTACATATATCCTCAATGGACGCCTGTGTCGCCCATGCTGCAGAAGTCGCAGCACTGCGAGTGGAATGAGCAGTAACATGACTTGGAACTGACAGGGCCTGCAACTGACACGCCCCTGCAATGCAAGCCCTGATCCACCTGCCAATAGTGGAGGCAGAAACCTTTTGCCCCATAGAAGAAGGCTGAAAGGAAACGAAGAGGGCTTCCAACTTGCGAAACGGCGCCGTCCGCTTGATGTAATAGCATAATGCCCTGTGAACGTTCAGGGCGTGCCATTGGCGTTCCAAGTCATGGGACGGATGAGGACAAAAATCTGGCAGTATTACTTCCTGCTGTCTATGGAATAAGGTATTGACCTTAGGAATAGAGGATGGATCCAATCGAAGGACCACTCTGTCCTCATGAAAGACGCATAAGTCATCTCTGATAGAGAGAGCTGCCAGTGCGGCTAGCCGAAGTGATGGCTATCAGGAAGGCTACTTTAGTTGTCAAGGACCGCAGTGTACAGGTTCTGATGGGTTCAAATGACGGTGAGGTAAGGGCCTGTAAGACCCGCAGCAGATCCCAAGAGGGATAGCGATGAACCACGGGCGGTTTGGTGTTGCTCGCTCCCTTGACAAACGAGCGCATCATGGGATGCTGAATCAATGGCTCTGAATTGCCACATGTGAGCACCGTGGATAGAGCCGCCACCTGTCTGAGGATAGTATTGGACGCCAAGCCCTTCCAATATTCTCGGAATGGTAATAGCCGAGAGAGCCAACTGGTTCTTTGCACACCAGTAGCAGAAATTTTTCCATGTGGAGTCATAGATCCAGTTTGTCGTAGGCCGTCGGGAGGCCTGAATCATGGAAATCACACCTGAGGAATAGGAGTCCTGAGTCAGGAGCCGCCGCTCAAGTGCCAGGCGGTTAACTGGAGCCACTGGGGCTCTGGATGTTGCAGAGCTCCCTGGCTGAGTGCAATGCGTGTAGGGATGCGTCCGCCATGTATTCAGATGTGGCCACTAACTTACCCAGGTTCTGGTGAGCACGAACCTGGTCCGGGGGAATCATGGCCTGGAGTTCTCTAAGCCATATGATGGAAGTCCTGGCAAAGAAGGAGGTGGATGTGGATGCCTTCACCGACCATGCCGAGGCTTGATGAGACCTGCACAAGGAAAACTCAGATTTTCTGTCCTCTGCTCTTAAGGCCTCAGCCATATCACCTGGCACGGTGGAAGAGGAAAAAATTGGTGTTAAGGACTCATCCACTGTTGGAACCTCCAGGAGCTCTGACAAGGCCGGGGTGACATTAAACAATTTTTTATCCGTTCCCCCCAGTGTTGGGAGGGTGCCAAGAATCCCCCATTGCTTTCGGATAGTGTCCAGGAAAAAGGGGGGACAAGGGATACTCTCTCCATAATCGTTGGTTCGGAGAAGAGCGGTTTTGGGTCCTGGCTGGTGGAGGGAACCGGTTGTGGTTCCTGCTCGGGGCAAATATTAGCCGAGGTAGTTGCCTTCAGCAGGAATGACTTGAACAACCCTGGGTCAAAGAGACCAATGAAGGGAGAGGGGTCCAGAGCCGACTCCTCATCTTCTGACAATTGGAAGCCCGCTGACCCGTACTCCTCGGAACCTGAGTCTCTTGCTTGAGAGGAGTGATCGGAATACATAGATTCCGGATATTCCGGAATTTCCGCCCGTAATTGAGGTGGAACCGTAGGCATCACAAATTCAGGCCTGGGGCTCTGGTAAAACGAGGAGGCCATGCCCTGGGCGAATGCTTGGGCGAGTAATGCCTAGAGCTGCTCGGGTCCCACCCTGAGGCTCAGAAGGATGAAGTCCAGCCGCTGTGGGCGTGAATGTGGCCTCAGGTACCGACTGAACCCTGGCCGGGGAAGCCACTAGGTGGGGACTTGGCCCGTGATCAGTGGACAGAACTGCACCCTGCCCTGTTGGGCATTCCGGGGACCAAGCCCGTTGAACTAGTGAGCCGGCTTGGACAAGTTGGGGATTAAAGAGCAAGCTCTCTTGAGGAGCCTTGGAGAACTGCTTTTCTAGAGCTAGGTGTGTCCTGCTGGCTTCTTTCTCAGCGGCCTTAGCCTTTTTTGCCAGAGATGGCCTTGGCCTTGGCCTTAAGCTTTCCTGCCGCCTCCAACTTTCCTGCCGCCTCCAACTTGGAGGAGTAAAGACTATTTTTGTCTTTATTTCTAATTTTTAACCAATTATTTTAAGTCTCTAAAATGTTTGATTCTCATAATACAGATACAAAACTATAAAAGTGGGAGTCCTTCTTTTAATCCAGTGAACAAAACTATAAATCCTTTCCTGTTGTTTGCCCGGTTAAATAAGTCATTTAAATATCCACTCAGAAACATTTTATTTTCTTAGTGTGGTTGGGGAGAGAAAAATAGAAAAAGGCCCATGAAATTCCTCATCCTATAAAATTTTGCAGATAACTAGGTATAATTAGTCTAGTACCTGAAGTAGTTTATTGTACTTCAATCACTATAAAATTCTGATCTACAAAGCAATATTTGTTATGTTAACAAAGAATAATATCTAGATGCTCCATTATAATCTACAAGGGACAACACTGTGGCTTGCACCCCCCACCCACAAGTCATTTGCTAATTATCTGCACACCACCATTCTGATTTCCCAGATATTTCAAATAGACTCAAAAATTTTCAAAGTTTGACTGAACCAGTATATTTTATAGACATGGGTTTATTTAATTTCCCTTATGATACACGCATTATTACTCATGTGAAGATTAATGTTTGTACTCTGAGGTTGTAACAGTGCAATCGGAGACACTGGGGGAGGCTGGACAAACAGTGCAGGAGAGAACACACATTAACAATCAAGTGACAGAAAAGCTACCTGACTCCTATCTCATAAACAGGAACTAAAGCCAGCCATGTAGAAAGAAACATCAAAACATAAAAAATGAATTTTAGGTCACTAAAAAAAGAATCCAAAATTCTGCCTTAATTAATTCACTATGATGAGGATTGAAATCAGTTTCTAAGATTCTGCATTTACACCAGCCTTAGATACCTTCTTAGTTCCTTGATCTTGCCCAGCTGCATGAGGACTTCACATAGAGCATTAGGGCAAAATTAGGAACTAAAACTATATTTAGTCCTAGAAATATAAGATAAAGTTCAATTAATCTCATATAATGCATCTAATTCAAAATATTCATAAGACTGATTCTCCTACAATTATTTAAATAATAATTATAGAACTGTATCTGAACTACTATATATTCTTGGACAAAATAAAAAGTTGGGTTTCCTTTCAAATGTTTAAATTATTTGTTTGAAATATAATTATCCCTGAACAAATGGTGAGTCATGAATCCTTTAATAGTGAAAAATAAAACAATCTTCAATTAAATGAAAGTATAACAGTTTAATTTTCCATTCTTTGTCTTTTTCCTCCTTCTTTATATTAAATAAAATACAGCAATAATCCAGTTCTTCTGGTCATTCAAGGTTGGCTGGGTCCAGCAAAGTTTCAGCAGATCCTTCAAGCTGCTGAAGCTTCTGGAAATAATAGTTCATTGGATGAATTGTATTCTGTTCAAATAAAATACAAGACAGGCAGCTGGGTACCACAGTTTGTGAAAAGAAGAATCAGAATATCTTGCTTTTGTGTGGGAAGAGTTGTGATTTTTAAGTTATTTAAACCAAACTGATAGCTTACTTCACTTCTTGTTGTTTTGGGACCATGGTACACAATCTTGCCCACTCTGCAAGACTGTAAAAATTAAAGATGGCTTTTGCCGTATTATTCCAATTCAGTTTCTGCATTTTATGATTGATTGTGACCATCAGGTCAATGTTGATTCTCAGTTACTTGGATAGATTTTTTTCCCATGACAATCTATTTCTAAATTGGTCCTTCAGGTGTTATAATGGTGTACCCACTGCCACTGTGATTAGGTCCATCTCTCTTGCTGCTGGACTTTTCCTTTCCTTCCATCTTATCCAACATTTCAATCTTTCCAGGGAGATAGGTCTTCACATAATGCATTTGATTTTTCAATGAAAACTCCGAAGTGATTTGCTTAATGATCCATTTGTATATTTTCTTTGCTATCCCTGGTATTCCCAGTTTTCTCCAACGCTAAATTTCAAAAGTGTCAATACTCTTTTCAGCTAGTTTCTTTGAAGTTCAACTTTTGTTTCCATAGCATGGAAACTATTTCCTGGATGATTCTGATCTTTGCAAATATACATATCTAGGAATCTGAATATTGTTTTCTTCAAGGCTACTTTAACCAACTCCTTCATGGATTACTGCCTTGTCATGGCGAAGGGGCTTGCGTAACTCAATGAAGCTATGAGCTATGCCATGCAAGGCCACCCAAGACGGACAGGTCATAGCAGAGAGTTCTGACAAAATGTGATCCACTGGAGAAGGAAATGGCAACCCACTCCAGTATCTTTGCCATGAAAACCCCATGGACAGTACTAAAAGGCAAAAAGGTATGACGCTGGAAGATGAGCCCCTCAGTTTGGAAGGTGTCCAATATGCTACTGGGGAAGAGCAGAGGGCTAGTACTAGTAGTGCCAGAAAGAGTGAAGCGACTGGGCCAAAGCCGAAAGGACGCTCAGCTGTGGATGCATCTGGTGGTGAAAGGAAAGTCCGATGCTGTAAAGATTTTTTCTCCATAGGAACCTGGAATGTAAGATCCATGAATCAAGGCAAACTGGACGTGGTTAAACAAGAGATGACAAGACTGAACATCGACATCTTAGGAATCAGCAAACTAAAATGGACAGGAATGGGTGAATTTAATTCAGAGGACCATCAGCTATACTATTGTGGGCAAGAATCCCTCAGAAGAAATGGAGTAGCCTTCATAGTCAATAAAAGAATAGGAAAAGCAATACTGGGATACAATCCCCAAAATGACAGAATGATCTCAGTGCAAATCCAAGGCAAACCATTCAATATCACAGTAGTCCAAGTCTATGCCCCAACCACTGGTGCTGAAGAAGAAGAAATTGACCGGTTCTATGAAGCCCTACAACACCTTATAAAATCAACACCAAAAAATGATGTCCTTATCATCATGGGGGATTGGAATGCTAAAGTAGGAAGCCAAAAGATAACTGGAATAACAGGAAAGTTTGGCCTTGGAGTACAAAATGAAGCAGGGCACAGGCTGATAGAATTTTGTCAAGAGAATACGATGGTCATAGCAAACACTCTTTTCCAACAACCCAAGAGACGGCTCTACACATGGACATCACCAGACGGTCAACACAGAAATCAGATTGATTATGTGCTCTGCAGCCAAAGATGGAGAAGCTTTATACAGTCAGTAAACACAAGACCAGGAGCTGACTGTGGCTCAGATCATGAGCTTCTCGTTGCAAAATTTAGGCTTAAATTGAAGAAAGTAGGGAAAAACACTAGGCCACTCAGGTATGAACTAAATCATATCTCTGATGAATATACAGTAGAGGTGACAAATAGATTTAAGGAATTAGATCTGATAGACAGAGTGCCTGAAGAACTATGGACGGAGGTTCGCAACATTGTACAAGAGGTAGCTACTAAAACCATCCCAAAGAAAAAGAAATGCAAGAAAGCAAAATGGCTGTCTGAGGAAACTTTGCAAATAGCTGAGGAAAGAAGGGAAGTGAAAGGCAAGGGAGAAAGAGAAAGATACACCCAATTGAATGCAGAATTCCAGAGAATAGCTAGAAGAGATAAGAATGCCCTCTTAACTGAACAGTGCAAAGAAATAGAAGAAAAAATAGAATAGAGAGAACCAGAGATCTCTTCAACAAAGCTAGTGGAGGTGACAGTATTCCAGCTGAGCTATTCAAAATCTTAAAAGACGATGCAGTAAAAGTGCTACACTCAATTTGCCAGCAAATTTGGAAAACTCAACAGTGGCCACAGGATTGGAAAAGGTCAGTTTACATTCCAATTCCAAAGAAAGGCAATGCCAAAGAATGTTCAAACTATCGCATCATTGCACTCATTTCACATGCAAATAAAGTTATGCTTAAAATCCTACAAGCTAGACTCCAGCAGTATGTGAATCGAGAACTTCAAGATGTACAGGCAGGATTTCGAAGAGGCAGAGGAACTAGAGATCAAATTGCCAACATACGCTGGATTATGGAGAAAGCTAGGGAGTTCCAGAAAAACATCTACTTCTGCTTCATTGACTATGCTAAAGCCTTTAATTGTGTGGATCACAACAAATTGTGGCACGTTCTTAAAGAGATGGGAGTACCAGACCATCTTATTTGTCTCTTGAGAAACCTGTATGCGGGTCAAGAAGCAACATTGAGAACTGGACACGGAACCACTGACTGGTTCAAAATTGGGAAAGGAGTCCGGCAAGGCTGTATTCTGTCGCCCTGCCTATTTAACTTATATGCAGAGCACATCATGAGAAAGGCAGGGCTAGATGAATCAAAAGTTGGAATTAAGATTGCCGGGAGAAATATCAACAACCTAAGATATGCAGATGATACCACTCTAATGGCAGAAAGTGAAGAGGAACTAAAGAGCTTCTTGATGCGGGTGAAGAAGGAGAGTGCAAAAGTTGGCTTGAAACTCAACATTAAGAAAACCAAGATCATGGCATCCAGCCCTCTCAATTCCTGACAAATAGATGGGAAAGAAATGGAGGTAGTGACAATTTTTATCTTCCTGGCCTCCAAGATCACCACAGATGGGGACTGAAGCCAAGAAATTAAAAGACGCTTGCTCCTGGGGAGGAAAGCTATGGCAAATTTAGATAGCATACTAAAAAGCAGAGACATCACCCTGCCAACAAAAGTACATATAGTCAAGGCCATGGTTTTCCCAGTTGCAATGTATGGCTGTGAAAGTTGGACCATAAGAAAGGATTGAGGCCTTTGAACTATGGTGCTGGAGAAGACTCCTGTGAGTCTCTTGGACTGCAAGGCAATCAAACCGATCAGTCCTAGAGGAGATCAACCCTGACTGCTCTTTAGAAGGCCAGATCCTGAAGTTGAAACTCAAGTAATTTGGCCACCTAATGAGAAGGAAGGACTCACTGGAGAAGAGCCTAATGCTGGGAAAGATTGAGGGCAATAGAAGAAGGGAACAACAGAGAATGAGGTGGCTGGATGGAGTCACTGAAGCAGTAGGCGTGAGCTTAAATGGACTCCAGAAGATGGTAGAGGACAGGAAGGCCTGGAGGAACGTTGTCCATGGGGTCGCAATGGGTCGGACACGACTTTGCAACTAACAACAACAACAACTCTAACCAAGTGCTAGTTTGCAGCATGTTTCTTGACTGCTTGTTTCTGTAGTCAATCCTAAAAGGCAGAACCTATTTACTACCTCAGTATCTTCATCTGTGTTTATAGTTGTCATTATCAGTTCTTCATATTTAATTATATTCCCATTTTTTAATTGTGCTCCATGATTTATATTACAAAAGTTTTCAAATCCTTTACATTTTCACCTATCAAACTTTTATCATAAGCATAGCACAGGTTACTGATGTTTCTTTTTCCAATTTTAAAACTGTGCTTATCTTTTCCCAATCCAGCATCATTTAATATTTATTTGGCATATATGTTAAATAAATGAAAGTATAACCTTGTTTTACTCTTTTGCCAAATTGGAGCCTGTGTGCTTTGCTATGATCTGTATATATTGTATACAGGTTTCCCATGTGGACAATGAGATGTTTTGGGATTCTGATTCTTTTAAAGACATTCCATAGTTTGAGATGATCAACACAACTGAAGGCTTTTCTGTGATCAATAAAGCACGTATTGATTTCTTTTTGGTATATTTTGGCTTTCTCAATTTTACAAAATGCAACAGCAATAATGTGTTCAAAACTTCCTGATTGGTTGTAGAATTCTACTTCAAATATTAAAATGATAATACTTTCATAATTTTCTCCCCCATTTAATGAGCTACATATTCCAAATTCCTGGAATGAGCTGTAAAATGGCCTTAACTTGTAGTTTATGTTCAATCGTCTTTAGTATCATGATTCTTATAAAAGATTCTTTTTAGAAATATCTTTAGGAAAAAGGAGGAAGAAAGGAAGTGTTCAAAAGATCTTGTAGCTCACTGATTCACATCAACATTTTGTGGCTTGGCTTTTGTAAGTTGTAAGCTTGAAGCACATACTGGGCTCCATATTCTTATTCTCTTCCTTTGATAAGGTATTTACTATGTGAGTTATGACATTTAAGATATCTTCCTAATATTCCTTCATCGTAGCAAATATAAGACCAAAGTAATATGAAAAAATATCTTAAATAAAATTTTATTAGAGGACATACATTACAGTATCATAAAAGCTTATTGACCATCAAATTTCAACAACTATGCTACCATCCTCTAGTCTAATAGCCTAGAACAAGAACAATTTATTTAATTTAATGGGCAACTATGTGATCACTAAAGTGGTATCATAAAAGCATTTGTTTTATCTGCAATTCAGTTATGCTTACATAAAATAAAATTGGAAGAGTGCTGGTCTACTGATTTTGCCAACTATTACTTTAAAAAGTAATAGAACTCAAAGAGAATTATTTTGGTAACATAACCTTATGAAAAGTAATTATGATGTAAACGATATAAATGATGTAAATTAATGCATATGTTTTGAAACAAATTATATAACTACACACATGATGCAAATAATATATTTCAGGTTAAATTGTCCAGATTACATGATGTTGTTAACATTATTCAAAATGTTGTCCATCAGTTACAAACAATGAGATGGGGCGTTGTCTTACCTGAATGCCTTTTCTCAGCATGATGATGGAGCATCCACGAATGGGTTAGCTCTGTCTTCCTGCCCAATTAGACTGAGTCTGTCAAACTTGCCACGCCTCTCCTGGGCCGGACCTCCCAGTCTTGACGAAGGCGAAGCTATTGACGACAGTTCGACGTGTTGGCTCCCAGACCCCTAACACAGGACCTGACGGACACTGAGGGGTGGGTGTGGATTCTCCATCATCATGCTGAGAAAAGGCGTTCAGGTAAGACAATACCCCTTCTCCAGCATGATAGATGGAGAATCCACAAATGGGACATACCAAAGCCACTCTTGTCCCTACGGGAGGGAAGCAGTCTGGGCCTGTGTCCCACCTTGTGGCACTACGTGCTGTAGCACTCTCCAGCCAAAGGAGGTGTCTGCGGAGGCAAATCTGTCTAACTTGTAATGCCTCACGAAAGGGGAAGACGAAGACCATGTCGCCGCCCTACATATATCCTCAATGGACGCCTGTGTCGCCCACGCTGCGGACGTCGCAGCGCTGCGAGTGGAATGAGCAGTAACTTGACTTGGAACTGACTGGGACTGCGCCTGATATGCCCCAGCAATGCAAGCCCTAATCCACCTGCCAATAGTGGAGGCAGAAACCTTTTGCCCCATAGAAGAAAGCCAAAAGGAAACGAAGAGGGCTTCCAACTTGCGAAAAGGTGCCGTCCGCTTGATGTAGTAGTGTAATGCCCTGCGAACGTCCAGGGTGTGCCTTTGGTGTTCCAAGTCATGGAACGGATGAGGACAAAAGTCTGGCAGTATTACTTCCTGCCGCCTGTGGAATAAGGTATTGACCTTAGGAATAAAAGATGGGTCCAATCGAAGGACCACTCTGTCCTCATGAAAGACGCATAAGTCATCTCTGATAGAGAGAACTGCCAGTTCAGAAATGCGTCTAGCCGAAGTGCCGGCTATCAGGAAGGCTACCTTAGTTGTCAAGGACCGCAGTGTACAGGTTCTGATGGGTTCAAATGGTGGTGAGGTAAGGGCCTGTAAGACCCGCGGCAAATCCCAAGAGGGATACCGATGAACCACGGGCGGTTTGGTGTTGCTCGCTCCCTTGACAAACGAGCGCATCATGGGATGCTGAGTCAATGGCTCCGAATTGCCACATGTAAGCACCGTGGATAGAGCCGCCACTTGTCTGCGGATAGTGTTGGGTGCCAAGCCCTTGTTGAGCCCTTCCAATAAATAGCCCAGTATTCTCGGAATGGTAATGGCCGAGAAAGCCAACTGGGAGGGAAAAGTACCAGGTAAGGGGCGGTTTGTCCATTTCCCCTACGGCCAGCTTTTGTGCACGGGAGAATTGTTTCTCCAAGGCACGATGCCTGCGGCTGGCCTGTTTCTCGGCAGACTTGGATGATCCTTTGCCGAAACTGGCCTTAGTTTTGGCCTTGATCTTAGCAGCAGCCTCCTGATTGGAGAACTTATGCTTTGTTTGGCCAGCTGAGGTGGAAGTCTGTGGCACGGTGTTATCTGCCATGATAAAGCAAGACGTTTCAGTGGAGTGCTGAAAGGATCTCGGTCTGCAAGAGATATGGCTGCGGCCCACCAAAGGTGGGACTGGCCTGCACGTGGATCTGTGATAGTCCGGCCCACCGGCAACCCTGGAGTCACACTTAGCGACGGATGATATGCATGTCATTTAGTGGCGGCAAACTTAGTCATGTGCAATGACACCCAGCGCACACCGCAATGCTCAAACCTACCGTCCAGGCCGAGTTTGCATTTAGTGATGGGATCACACGTGTCTCACTTGGTGGTGGCAAGTCCGAACGGTAACGGACGGTCCACTAGATGCAGACTATGGCATAGGCCCAAAGGTCGTAGTTTTCCATAGTGATGACTTGCCAGTTGAGGAAGGAAGCTGGACCTGGGTCCAATTCTATGTCTGTTGGGCGAGGCCTGTTGGATGTGGCCTACTGTTCCAGGTGCAAAAGCCCTGGACCCCCCTGACTATCCCCGAGATCTTGTGCATGGGAGAATTGTTTCTCCAAGGCACGATGCCTGCAGCTGGCCTGTTTCTTGGCAGACTTGGATGATCTTTTGCCGAAACTGGCCTTAGTTTTGGCTGTGATCTTAGCAGCAGCCTCCTGGTTGGAGGACTTACGCTTTGTTTGGCCAGCCGAGGTGAAAGCCTGTGGCGCGGTGTTATCTGCCATGATAAAGCAAGAAGTTTCAGTGGAGTGCTGAAAAAATCTCGGTCTGCAAGAGATACGGCTGTTGCCCACCAAGGTGGGACTGGCCTGCACGTGGATCTGTGATAGTCTGGCCCACCGGCAAGCCCGGAGTCACAATTAGCGATGGATGATACTCATGTCATTTAGTGGCGGCAACCCTAGTCGCTGGTAACGACAGCCAGCACACATCGCGATACTCAGACCTACCGTGCAGGCCGAGTTCGCGTTTAGTGATGGGATCACACGTCTCACAATAGTGGCGGCAAGGTCCAAACGGTAGCGGCCGGTCCACTAGATGCAGACTGTGGCAGACAGGCTAGAGCTGGCAAGGCCCAAAGGTTGTAGTTTTCCGTAGTGATGACTGCCAGTTGAGGAAAAAAGCTGGACTTGGATCCAATATTATATGTGTGTTTTAGAAATTATTATTGTTTTATGGGAAATTGAGGGACCCGAAATGTAATTTATATGTTTATTTTAGGCTAAAATGTAAAATGGTTTTAAAATAGTTCAACCTAAAAACAGGATTTTGATTGATATGTGAATTACTAGCGACATTTTTTTTCCCTATATAATGAGTGAATTTTATCTAGATATGTATTAATATTAGGTTTTACCTTGAGGGAAACAGAGAAGTAATGTTAAGGAATTATTGAATTATCTATCTTTGATTATATTGTTTTCTTTGGATGATTGATCACCCTATCTCCACGGAGATTCTTAAAGCATTTTGATGTAAAACTAAAAATACCAATAAAACTTGTTGGGAAAAAAAAAAAGAAGAAGCAATCCTCTGTCTCTGCTTGAAGGCTTCGGCCTATCTCACTGAGAGACGATCTCAGTGAGAGACGGAGGCTAAGGCCTCCCTGAGAAGCAATCCTCTGTCTCTGCTTGAAGGCTTCGGCCTATCTCACTGAGAGACGATCTCAGTGAGAGACGGAGGCTAAGGCCTCCCTGAGAAGCAATCCTCTGTCTCTGCTTGAAGGCTTCAGCCTATCTCACTGAGAGGCGATCTCAGTGAGAGACAGAGGCTAAGGCCTCCCTGAGAAGCAATCCTCTGTCTCTGCTTGAAGGCTTCGGCCTATCTCACTGAGAGACGGAGGCTAGGGCCTTCCTGATGGACAATCCTGTCTATCTGTCCCCACTGGGAGATGGAGGCCAAAGCCTCCATCTCCATCAAAGACAATCCTGTCTTTCTTTCCCTATGGAAAAAATCCACGAATGGGTAAGAAAAGGATTAATCCTACCTGCTCTGGTAAAGATATTTGCTGGGAGCCAAACTAACACGTCTGTCATGGGCCAGACTGAGTCAAGACTGGGAGGTCCGGCCCAGGAGAGGCGTCGCAAGTTTGACAGACTCAGTCTAATTGGGCAGGAAGACAGAGCTAACCCATTCGTGGATTCTCCATCTATTATGCTGGAGAATGTGTGTTCTAATCCTATCATAGACATGAAGGATGATATTGGGCCTATCATTGTGTCAGCTCTAAAAAAGAGGCAATGGTAAACAACTTCCTAAATCTGCCAAGACAACTTCAGGAACTTGTCCAGGCAATCAATAATTGAGTGAAGGCACATATTAGATCCGCACATTCAGTTACAGATGGCCAACCTGCAGCTCTCTAGGTACTGCCAAATGAAAACTGTGAGTCCTGGTGCTGGCTGTATATAAGCGTCTCCCCACTCATGACCTAAAAATCCTTCCTGCCAAAGTTGAGAGACACCTGAGTGTGGCCTCCCTTATTCCCCTAAGGCAACATATGCTTCTTACTTTACTGCACTGTCTCTGTGCTCAGGGACTGAAAACCTCCGGTCAAAAACCAAGCAGGATTTTCAACCCAGCTGGAGAAATACAGGCTGCACTGGGGTTCCCAATGCCTCTCCCTCCCCCCCAGCACTTCACATTCCTTACCTTACTACACTGTTTCTCCACTCAGGAACTGAAATTCCTGCTTGGATAGCTCCCTCTCCTCTCTGAGGTGTGGTTGAAAGATCTCCCTGCTGAAGGATTTCTACTCCATGCCTATTGCTGGCACAGAGCTGAAATTCTTTGTGGATGAGAATGCGACATTTTGCAGTGGTTGAAAGTTCTTTACTGGGCAGAAATCATCCTATCCAAGGACATCAAATCATCATAAAGTTAATGGTCATAAGTTGAAGACTACCTGTATTAGTAAATAAATTAATTAGTTATTTACTGTATCAATAAATAATTAATAGACTACCTGTATTAGTAAATGATCTAGTTTTATTTCTCAATAAAACTTTTGCCAGATCTAAAGTCTTCTTTCACATAATTATAATGTGCTATAAAATATCAAATAACTATGTTAGAAAAGGTACCATTTATTCTGGAGCCAGGTTGAATTATGAACATGTTATTGCCAAGATGTATAGATTTTTATTCGAAATGATTATACAAGATGAATATGTTAAAAACTTTATGACTAAATGGATAAGTGTTTTTGGATATAATATATAAAATGAATTGCATTATCTGAACCTCTTGCAGTTGGTTTTCAAGCCCAGATATGAGACCGAAACAGCATTGGTCATGCATTTGGATGTCCTCTTATAGGAGTTGCATAGAGCCATCCATCCTAGCTGTTCTTAACCTCTTGGCTGCCTTTAATACCATCAATCAAGGTATCCTGGGAACTGGAGGTGGGAAGCATAGTTTTGTGCTAGGTCACCTCCTTCTTCCATTGCTGATACCAATCGGGGCCTTCTGAAATGTCGAGACCTGGCTCTCCCAACTGGCACTGGGATCTATAGTTGACATGCCACTCTTAAGGGTAATTGATGACTTGTAACTTTTGGATCCATTTTTACTCCTGCTTTTAACTTTTTTATCTGTGTCTCTTTTATATGGCTGCATGCTTTGTAAACCATCCAGAGTTACTGAGGTAAAATGGGTGGTGTATAAATTTGATAAATAAATAAAAGTGTGTTAATATGGCGAGGATGCAGATAATGTAGAGTCAAGTATAGAGCTTAATAGATGAAAATGTGGCATTAGCTAATGATTGTGTCATTAGAACTGCCACGTAACTTGATTAACACTGATGACATACTGAATGTCACAACCATCCTTTTGAAGTATTGAAAATAACTACTCTCTAAGTGATATGCAAACTCTTAAATGCCCTGCAAAAAAGGGGCATTTTGCAAGAATTCTTCATTGGCAAAATAAAAGCAAAAGGCTTTAATATGAGTAAAACAATACAATTAAATATGCAAGAAGCATATTATGCATCAGATAAAAGAAGGGATACTGTGAGACGGATCTTGGAGTCCTAGTGGACAATCACTTAAATATGAGCCAGCAGTGTGCTACAGCTGCCTAAAAAGCCAAAACAGTGCTAGGCTGCATTAACAGAGGGATAGAATCAAGTTCATGTGAAGTGTTAATACCACTTTACAATGCCTTGGTAAGGCCACACTTGGAATACTGCATCCAGTTTTGGTTACCACGATGTAAAAAAGATGTTGAGACTCTAGAAAGAATACAGAGAAGAGCAACAAAGATGATCAGGGGACTGGAGGCTAAAACATATAAGGAATGATTGCTGGAATTGGGTATGTCTAGTCTAATGAAGAGAAGGACGAGGGGTGACATGATAGCAGTGTTCCAATATCTCAGGGGCTGCCACAAAGAAGAGGAAGTCAAGCTATTCTCCAAAGCACCTGAGGGCAGGACAAGAAGCAACGGATGGAAACTAACCAAAGAGAGAAGCAACCTAGAACTAAGGAGAAATTTCCTGACAGTTAGAAGCTGTGAATGCTCCAACACTGGAAGTTTTTAAGAAGAGACTGGACAGCCATTTGTCTAAAACGGTATAGTGTTTCCTGCCTGAGCAGGGGGTTGGACTAGATGACCTCCAAAGTCCCTTCCAACTTTATTATTGTTGTTGTTGTTATTATTATTGTTGTTGTTATATCATATCATATATCATATCTGTAGACTCAATACAGAATATATAATTATAAATCCATGCTTGCTATGAAGTGTTTAACAGAATGAATTTTTAGAATGTACTGTATACAAGTTTGAAACGATCTCTTTTAATTTCTCAATACATAGCACAACATGTTATCCATACAATGTTATTTTTGTATTACAATTCTTATCCTTGGCCATCATAACAACTAGAATCCTTAACTATTACCATAACTGATATTTGCTGATAGTTTTTATTACTATGACTACTACTCAAAAAAGAATGTAAAATATTGTTCTCTCTGTTCACTCTCCTTACCATCAATTTCAGATAATTCCTCCTAGAGAAGAAATAAGGAATATATATATAAATGTATGAGAAAAATGGGGAAGGATTTCAAAATAGTTGACTTATCTGTTCTTTGATATACACAGATTCTAGATGGATGTATGCACTGCCCATAATCATTATTATCATTATCGTTACCGTTATCATTATCATTAATATTATTAGATAGCAAGCACTCTTCAAAATATTGGCTGCCTTTTAGGCCCTTAGCTTTTAATCATACAATATCTGCATTTAAACAACAGATTTTTAAAAAGCTATCCTAGTGGTATTTGTCATCTGTTTACATCTTCAAATTATTTTTTCTCAAACTGCTCTGCAAAAAAATATATCATAGGATCCCACCGATATCCAAATTAATACTGTGTGGATATAAAACAACCCTTGATACAAAAATAAAGCAGCATAGCCTCCCTGTGAAGAAAGTTCATACAATACAGGCTAGATTCATAAAATATGTAACATTTTACTTTAAAATCCATAGTGTCTTGATTCACATATTTACTCAGTGGTAAAATCATAATTTATTAATCACCATGGCTGAATGCATACATTTTGTGAGGCCAAACCAATATTCAGTAATGGCCTAACTCAGAATAACATTTGCTATACTATGATCTTCAGTTTTTTTGTGTACTCAGATAGTTACTCAAAAACTAGCTTGAATTAGATCAACTTTCACATATTTTCATGCAACTATTTATGATAATAGTGCCTGAAAAATAAAATAGTGCCTGAACAAGAAAAGTAATAGTAGTAGTAGTAGTAGTTTTATTATAATCACTACTACCAAGTAGTAGTTTTATTACAATCACTAACCAATCACTTATATAATTTTTGTAAAAGGGCTGCAAGAACTCACATTTTGACACATAGTCATTTTCTAGAAAATGAAAAGTAAATTCAGATGAAAAAAAATCTAAATACTGAAATCATACAGTTTTAAGTGTTACTAAACAATTAAATTTGAATGTCTATGTGTCTTTGTTTATACACAAATTTTTGTAGATAGTGACCACTGAGATGTAACAGAAAGATATCAAAACATAAACAGCATAGAAAATGATTTGCATCTATATAGGATCCTAAATTTAAGAGTGTGTTGTTAGACATAAAGCAATAGTACCTGAAAAAAAATCTGTAACTCCTCTGGTGATGTTAACTGTTCAGTCCAACAGTTAAAAAAAAACCCAAAGAAAGGAAATCATTCTCAGAACAGGTGGAGCTCCTGTTAGCAAGTGGACTTTGAGGACAGAGCATAAATTGCTGTAGAAAGGATATCAATGGAATATATCTGCTAGAATAGGAAGGTCCTCCAGGTCACAGGGATAGGCTTACACAGCAAACAATAGACTGTATTGTTATACCTTCCTTTCAATTTCAAAAATGCAAGAAAAGCATTGAAACAGTGCAATTTCTTTTGTGATTAAGGTGAGTTAATGACAATTTTCATATTGAATAATTTTGCTAATATTTGTGTATTAACTGGGCTTTGCATAAACTATCATTTTTCTTTAAGGCTATTATAACTGTACTGAAAAAATCTGAAGAAACAATATATGGCAGCAATGACACAAGGAAAACTTGTTTTACTGCCATTAAGTGATATTTGCATCCCAGATCCTATAAACTAACTTTTGGCTTTTTAAAATAATACCCACCTCCCATCTATTCTCAGTAATTAAATCACACAGTAGAATGTTTGAAATTGCATAATCACAGGGCGCTCTGTGATTTCTTATCTTGGCACAGGCTTCATTCATCACTGTTAGTAGCATAATTAGCATGTGATGTTGCAATGTTTTCAGCATGGGGCATGTTGGTTATATTACCACATGACTCTTCACTGCATTACCAAAGTAATTACCAACAATGAAGATCAAGTAACAAATGGCAGTTACTGCAAAGACATAAAACCAGTTGTCACTGCTAAAACCAGAACCATCCATATTACATTTCAAAAGATGTTTAAGGAGTATTGGATACTTATACAAAAGATGGATCTTGAAAGGAAACATTAATCAAATATAATTTAAAACTACTGATTAATTATATAGAAACTCATAATATAGAAGCTGAAAACTATTTCAGAAGCCAACACACAAATGTTTATACCGGACACTCATTAGTTAATAATATGTAATTATGAATAGTTGCTTTTATCTTTTATTCCTTTTAATACTCTGATAATTTCTATCACAATCCAAAGTCCAAGTTTAACTAAAACTGGTTAAATTAAAATAATTAACTTTATAGTTCTATCTTTGCTCAATAAAAATTACAAAAAGAATGAAACTTCTTCAATTAATAAAATATGTTATTCTGCATAAAAATGTTCGACACTGCTGCTTTATATTTATAGACATATTCCACTATTTATAGACATATTCCACAATTTCACAAGATTATATGGTCATACCAGCACAAAATTTGAAGAGTAATTTTTATTATTCAACATTATAAAATTGTAGCAGAAGTGCAATTATAGACAAGTGATGTTATACTAATTATTCTATGAATACTTAAATGTCATTCATAAGTCAGTCCATGTTCTACTTATAAGAGATTTTTGAAAAACAAAAATACATAATTTAAATTGAATTCATTATACTTAAATGTCATATAAAAATATCCATTGTGTAGACCTTGTAATATCTTTTTGACTGTTATTTTCAAAGATGCTGAAAATTTGCCCATTATAAATGTTTCTGATGGTTTTTTTCAACTACTGTTCTTCAAATGTATTGGGACTACAACTCCCAGAATTCATAGTTGACACACCTGTACAGGTGTTCCTTGTTTAACAACCACTCATTCAGTACTGTTTGAACTTATGATAGTGTTGAATGAACTTATGACAAGTCCTCCAGTACCTGACAGTCACAGAGTCACAATCTGCAACTTCATTTGCTGGCTTCCTTCAAAGATAGATAGAGGGAGGTCAAAAATGGTGACTACATGATGTCCTTGCTTAACATCCCAGTATTTCAGTTAAATAGCAAGCAGCAAATGCCAGAATTGATATAGCTAAGCAACTCACTCACATTATAACAATTTATAACCATATTGCTTTGTGACAGAAATTTCAATCCCAATTGCTCTCACTACATGTATATTCTTAGTTTTGACGCAATTGGGTTGGGATATGAATCTGGATGTTGTATTTTTATGCATAATCTTGTGCAGGTGGTCCTTGACTTACAATTGAGACCAAACTTTATTTTGCTAAGACATTTGTTGAGTGAGTTTGGCCCCTTTTTATGGCCTTTCTTGACACAGTTGTTCAGTGAATCATTGCAGTTGTTAAATTAATAACATGGTTGCTAAGTGAATCTGGCTTCCTCATTGACTTTGCTTGTCAGAAGTTTGCATAAGATGATCTCATGACCCTGGAACACGCCAACTGTCATAAATATGAACCAGCTGCCAAGCATCTGAATTTTTATCATGTGACATGGGGTTGCTGCAATGGTCATAAGTGTGAAAATGCTCGTAAGTCACTTTTTTCAGTGTTGTAACTTTCAATGGTCACTAAAAGAATTGTTGTAAGTTGAGGACTAGCTGCATTACCAACATTCCAGAAAAAAAGTGAAGGGATCCTTGGTGGAAAAATGTCCTTCAGAAGCCTTGTACTCCTCTCTAATAAGAACAAATATTCTTACTCATTTACAATAGCAACAAAAGTAAAACTCAGACCTGTCTATATAATAATTCTGCTCATAAAACACTTGTAAGTGCTGGAGACTACCTATGAGAAAACATTCTACTCTTTTATATGAACAAGCCGACCAACAAGCAACTACCCCAACAACAGTGATGGACAGCAACTTCCCAATGAGCCTAAAGCAGAGGCATATCCAAGATCAGGGTTTTTTTTAGTCAAAATGGTGAAAACAGAATCATGTTGTTGCAACACGAGTTTTTTCCCTTTTATACATGTGTATGGTGTCAGAATGATAAATGGGGGGGGAAGAGGTTTGATTGTGATGGCATAATGCTATTTTTTTGGCATTTGACACACTCATACTCTCTCTCTCTCTCTCTCTCTCTCTCTCACTCACACACACACACACACACACACACACACAGGATAAGTGTGGCCTAAAACAGCAGGTTAGCTTAAAGATCAAAAGGCAGACCACATAGCACATTACAGCAGAGGAAATAGCTAGTAAAGTAGTTTAGGGAGCAATAACAATATACCAATTACTGCAGCCTCAGGATTTTCTACAGATGCAAGGATTTTGATTATTCATTCATTTATTTTTTTAAAAAATTGTTAACAAATGGCTAAATAATTTTCAGATAAGTAACAAAGAGCTAAAACAAAGAAATAAAAATATCCAATTTTAAAAAAAGGAAAAAAAATAACGTGGTTATTTTTATAACCATATTTTTAAATTATATATCAGAGGAGAGGAGAGCACTACTCTTCAATATAATAAACATCTGATAGCTATAATCTACAAAATCAACAATCTACATTTGTATACATTATTATATATAGTGGTTCAGAAATGTGAAATATAAATAAATAAAATAAAAATATAAAAGAGACAACGTATGCAGTTTGTCTTCTTCCCAAACATGCATATATGTTTGCTACCCATTCTGCTCTCTGCTGGATATATTCATTCTATCAATACTGTCCCTTGATGGACCCCCAGTGTGTCAGTATTTGGAGTTGATACATTTGCACAACTCTGATTGCATTTCTGCTGAAGCATGATTTTTATGGTGATAACCATTATTTGACTAGTGAGTATTTCTAATCATACACTTTTTTTGTATCATTTCTTGCTCCACATACCACGTGATGATAAAGGCAACTTTGATTTGGTAATGAACACTTTGGATATTGTGGATTGTATTCTCTATACAGACATTTCTATAGTACCTTGAGTGAACAATCATACTATGTTGGTCCTTGGTACTGCAATAAACTTAATCCCATGAAATTAATGGTCATACTAAACTGTCATACTAAACATATTTTTGTAATTTCTTTGCTGGGTTTTGACTAATGACTGCCAACATATCCCATTCTCCCCTACCCAATAATATTTTCATTGTATTTATACATTAAAAAATGAGTTTCAGGCATTATAGAGCTATGGTATTTATTTCCCAATGTTATTTCTTGAAAAATAAAACCCATCAACTCAAATTATCTGGTATAGTATTATGACTCCATAGCATTGAATGTATAACCGTATTTTATACAGGAGCTAAAATAAGCAGTGAGGCACTGAAGTATGTTGTTATAACCAATAGCAATAGCACTTAGACTTCATAGTGCTCTCTCTAAGCGATTTACAGAATCAGCATATTGCCTCCCCCCCCCCCCAACAATCTGGTTCCTCATTTTACCAGCCTCGGAAGGATGGAAGACTGAGTCAACCTTGATCCAGTGAAAATCAACTGCCGAACTGAAGGGAGCCGACAGTAGAAGTAGCCTGCAGTACTGCATTCTAATCACAGAGCCACCATGGCTCATAATGATTAATTTTGAATAATAATTAATTATTAATTAATTATTATTCAAAGACAATCAAAATAATGTTTTTTAAACCACATTGAAGGTCTTCTTTTCCAAAACAGTCCTCTAATAACATCACAATATTGACAGAAACAGTATTTCAGGTAGTATTGTCTGTACTCTTTCATACTGCTGTCTTCAAGTTTATCCACATTAGAAGATGGAACAGGCTTGGTATGACTACCAGACAGACTAGCAATTTATAATGTTCATCTCACCTGTGCCCCCCCCCCCCCATCCTCCAAGTTGTGTACTTTGGGGCTTGAGGTACCTTTGATTGTTATTTATGAGCCTACCCTTGACTCTCACTTTCAAAATTAGGCAAGAGTTAAATAGGAACCAAGTTAAAGATTTTTAAATACTGATAGCAGGTAGCTTTTATAGGATCAAATGGAATTCGCCTCTTGAAGATAAAATAGGCCAATGATTTAAGTTATCCTTCCCTGTTCCCCATTTTGGCATATTATAACAAGTATTCACATAACAATATTACACAATTCCATTGTAGTATACCCTCAATTTTCAAGTTCTTTATTGGATCCACATGCTAACACCTAAGTGATGGATATACCTCTGTACTCACTGAACCCCAAGCAATGAACCCCAAGCACACAAGGAAGCAAAAAAAAAATCTTATTAATCATCTTAATAATAATAAAGTTGGAAGGGACCTTGGAGGTCATCGAGTCCAACCCCCTGCTCAGGCAGGAAACCCTATACCATTTCAGACAAATGGCTGTCCAGTCTCTTCTTAAAAACTTCCAGTGTTGGAGCATTCACCGCTTCTGGAGGCAGGTTTTTCCACTGGTTAATTGTTCTAACTGTCAGAAGTTCTCCTCAGTTCCAGGTTGCTTCTTTCCTTACTAGTTTTCCATCCATACTTCTTGTCCTGCCCTCAGGCGCCTTGGAGAATAGCTTGCTCCTCTTCTTTGTGGCAACCCCTGAGATATTGGAATACTGCTATCATGTCACCCTAGTCCTTCTTTTCATTAAACTAGACATACCCAATTCAGCAAACGTTCTTGATATGCTTTAGCCTCCAGTCCCCTAATCATCTTTGTTGCCCTTCTCTGCACTCTTTCTAGAGTCTCAACATCTTTTTTTACATCGTGGTGACCAAAACTGGATGCAGTATTCCAAGTGTGGCCTTACCAAGGCATTGTAAAGTGGTATTAATACTTCACGTGATCTTGATTCTATCCCTCTGTTAATGCAGCCCAGCACTGTGTTGGCTTTTTTGGCAGCTGCAGCACACTGCTGGCTCATATTTAAGTGATTGTCCCTAGGACTCCGAGATCCCTCTCACAGTTACTACTATTGAGCAAGGTACCCCCTATACTATACCTGTACATTTGGTTTTTCTTTGCCTAAATGTAGAACCTTACTTTTTTCACCATTGAATTTCATTTTGTTAGATAGCGCCCAATGTTCAAGTCTGTCCAGGTCCCTCCTGTATCTTAAGCCTGTCTTCTGGAGTGTTGGCTATTCCTGCCAGCTTGGTGTCATCCGCAAATTTGATGAGTTCCCCATCTATCCCCTCGTCCAAATCGTTGATGAAGATGTTGAAGAGCACTGGCCCCAGAACAGAGCCCTGGGGTACCCCACTGCACACTTCCCTCCATGTAGATGCGGTTCCATTGAGGACCACACGCTGAGTACGGCCGGTCAGCCAGCTACGAATCCATCTGGTGGTGATGCTGTCTAATCCACATTTTTCTATCTTATCAAGTAGTAGGTTGTGATCTACTTTATCAAATGCCTTACTGAAGTCCAAGTAAATTATATCCACAGCATTCCTCTGATCCACTAATTTTGTCACTCGGTCAAAGAATGCAATAAGGTTTGTCTGGCATGATCTGTTTTTGACATCTTAAGTGTGTTGAAGTGACTATATTCCTCCTGGCTATATTCCTCCTGAGCTAATTAAGTCCGATTCAAATTGGTGGCCCTTGAATTGGCCTTATTATTTTCATACATTAACCATATGTTCCAGAAGATTTTTTTTATTGAAAGCAACTTTTGATAATATCTCAAGAGTAAGACTTTGGGACATTCTGAACAGAAGCTCCATAGACAAAAAATCCTTGTTCCTAATTAATAAATTATATGATAAATCCTGCCTTAGAATAAGAAGGCATCCTATTTTAATGAGGAACAAAAATCAATCATGATAAATCTAGTTTTAGTTTTTCCCAATAAAAAACAAAAGCACAAATTGATAACTTATTCCTGTGAATTAGAGCAGGCCAAATGTTTTAAATACTTGGGTATAATATTTCAGACTTCCAGAATATTAACAGCCCAGGTAAAGAGCACACAAGCAATAACTAAATTTTATAGCGAACAGAAGGCAAATTACATTCCAGCAGCTGTCTAATTGCTTTATGACTAAAAGTTTCCTAACTATTATATGAGATACAACTTGATCTGTATACAAACCTGAGGTCTTACAAAGCCATTCAACTGAATTTCCTTAGGACTTTGTTCAACACCCCAAAATGCAGTCCCAATGCACTCTTCAGGCTTGAAGTGAACATGTTAAATTTTAGTCAGGCCTAGACTAGGGCATTGTATCTGTATAGAACATTGCAGTCTTGGCCTCTCTTCTGAATATTTAGGCCAATTAACTCTGGTGAAACCAAATTAATAATAAGAGAATCAAGGATACCGATCGTCAAAATGACATCATAATTGCCCCTGAATTCTCTTTCCAAATGTTAAATACTAAATTTTAACTATGGGATAACTATACAATCTAATCCTAAGTAAATACAGATGCATTTTCTCCAGAGCCTGCTTTGATGTCATCCCATAAGCTCTGCTAGTAGGAAGATTTCATGGGACTCCTTATTTGCAGAAATTTTGGCCTTGTGGATCAAGGAAGGTAAAAATTCATACAGTATCCTTATACACCAGACATGTCAAACTCGCGACGTCACGTGACATCGCGCAACGTATCGGGACTGTTTTGCCATTGCCGACAATGGGTGCGGCTTCCGGGCCGGCAGTTTGACACCCCTGTCACTGTCCTTTTTATGATGTCTCAAGACATGCTCCGATTTCAACCAATCATCTTCAAATTTAAGGGACACATTGATAAATTTTAAGATTATTATTTTTTAACTGATGCTCATATATCACATAAAATGCTCATATTTTAATTCACACTCACATATCAGGGAGCCAAATAACTTCACCAAGTTACACAATTGCACAAAACTTTTAAGTAGCTACATTTTATTGTTTTTATCATTTTATTTATTGTTGTATATTTTATTGTCCTATCAGTTTTCCCCCAGCAGTGAATTGTATCAAACTATTTTGATACAATCAATATTGATATTGATATAGTTTGATACAATCCACTGCTGGGGGAAAACTGATAGGACAATAAAATATACAACAATAAATAAAATGATAAAAACAATAAAATGTAACTACATATTGATATTGAGAGAAGCAACCTAGAACTAAGGAGAAATTTCCTGACAGCTAGACAATTAATCACTGGAACAATCTGCCTCCAGAAGTTGTGAATGCTCCAATACTGGAAGTTTTTAAGAAGAGACTGGACAGCCATTTGTCTGAAATGGTATAAGGTTTTCTGCCTGAGCAGGGGGTTGGACTAGATGACCTCCAAGGTCCCTTCCAACATCATCATCATCATCATTTCTCTTTTTTACTGTAAGAGCCAGTCAAAGACAATAAAATTATTTGATTTGTTTCTGGTTAACCCTTAAGTGACTGCTGTTTATTTAGCCATGGAAGAAATCTCGTTGTATTACTGAATTAAAGTGATTAATGGAACATCTTTTAAACACTGATTTACTTACATGGTATAAATGTTATGCAATGTCTTTTATGTGGAATTATTTCTTGAAGACATGCTAGAAATTGTAGCTTTCCAGAGTTCAGTTACCCTATTGTTAAGTAAGGCAATCACATAGGATCATCTAACTCTAATCTTTAACCATTAAAATGGCATGATTGTGAACCATTTAATTCAAGGCATGACACTAAATTCTAAATGGCTTAGGATGCAAAACTTAAAAGAACACCTTCCCTAACTATCTTGTCCACTAAAATGATGGGGATGGGGGAAATCTGGAGGAGAAAAAAATACATTGACTTCCAACAACCGTACCACATGATGTTTCTGTCTACTGAGATCACTGGATCCCCAATCTGCATACAATATTCTTCAAGAGCGGTAAATTATATTCCAGCTTCTCTCTAATCTGTGGAATTAATCTGAAGTAAAGTTTCAAGTTTTACCTTGAAACACCAGGTAGTTCCAAGCATTTAGTTAATAGACAATTATTAAAATTAATGTTGATTATGAAATTACCACTGTAAGCCATCCACAGTGGCCTCAGGAGGAGATGGGCAACAAACAAATCTAATAATTAAATAAATAAGAGAGTTAGGCAACTTTTTTAGGATACTGGACATATTTGAAATTTTGTGCATGCACTGACAACATGGTTTACATTGAAACCTGCAAATTCAACTGAAAGGCTACAATAGTGACCATAATCAGTCACAAACAGACAAAGTCTTTCCATGATCCTCTATCATCTTTATTTTATTCTGAATAGAGAGAGACACTTTCAAATCACTGAGCTGCAGCAACCTATGTTGCTATCCAAAGATACTATGCTGCTTACCCTGGCATATGCAGAATGAATTTAATATGCAATGCATATTTTTATAATATTACAGGTAGTCTTTGTTTAACAACTGCTTCAGACAGTGACCATTTGCAGTTACAATGATGATGAAAATGTAATTTTATGACCAATGTAGGGTTGGTCATACTCTATGTTTGCCATTAGTCAGTAAATACACATTATCCTGTGTCTGACCCATTGTTTTCTCCCCCTAAGCACCAGAACTGAGAAATTGCCTAAATAAGCTGTCTCTTCCTGAACTGCTTTTCTCTGCAGTGCTGCTGTTCCCCAAAAAGTGCAAATCACAAGTGAAAAAGCTCATCTCTGCAAGATTAGCTGGTTAGAAATTTAAGTTTGCTTGCAGCTGCTGCCTAAAATTGACAAGAACCTAAACCGTTTCTCATTAAAGGGTTTGTTTGCCTCCTAGGGTGCTGGCAGCAAACCTGCTAGGCCAGGGGTCTTCAAACTTGGCCCTTTTATGACTTGTGCCTGGCTGAGGAATTCTGGGAGTTGAAGTCCACAAGTCATAAAAGGGCCACGTTTGAAGACCCCTGTGCTAGGCAAACAGCAACATTCTCCACTGTATGCCTGCTTACTCTCTTGTAATCCCTTCCTCTCCAATGAACAAATCAAGTATCAATTTTTTTTCTTGATACTTATCCCAGTGCCAGGATGAGCATTCCAAAAGATGGGGGAGTGGGTAAAAAGGGCTAGAAAATTTGCCCTTTTACCCGGCTTCCTTGTGAATCAATTTCCCACTGTTTAGTCTCACCCAGATATTTGGGGTTATATCTTTCTGATGCTGTAAAGCACAGGAAAGGTGAAATAAAATCATAAGCACAACTGCATTCATGTGATTTTTACTTCATGACCACTTCATTTAATGACCAAGTTGCCAGACACTAAAGGAGAACTACATGTAGTACCAAGACATCTACGGACATCAGGCTGATGCAGAACATACAGGAATAATTCATCTGGCTTTGCAGCATCATATCTTCCTTTTATATAGTCTCACACACAAATATTGAAATTGTGTGTATATAATAAAAAATAAAAGGATAAAAAGTTTCAGAGAGATTAAAATCAACATCTTAGTACATTAATATTTGTCTGTGAATAGAACTGAGTGCATACATTCAGTGAAAATGCATAATTACAATAAATAGTGAAATAGACTAAAAAAAAATAACTGCCTACTTCGGAAATCCAGGTTTAGAAGAGGAGGGGAAGAGATAAAGGTCCCTATGAATTGAGTTACATACCAGGTGACTCGATGAACATATAGCAGCAGTGTTCTTGACAACTTACATGTTATTGTAATTTTCTAATCCAATCCAATCCAATCCAATCTATCAAATATTAACCAGGTGGAACCTTACCTAGCATTTTATAATTAGTCAAGGTCAACCAGGAATCTATCTGGGGATGCCCTGGACTTGAGTTCAGATTTTGATAATTACATGGATACATTTATACAGTTTTCAACTAACTTCTTTCAGGATTTTTTTGACTTCCAATTCCAGTTTACAACCTGAAATTCTTGGATGATCTCCCTTCCAAGCACTAACTATGCCCAATATGGCTTATCTTCCCAGATTAGGTCAGCTACGTGCTGTCATATTCTTTGATCCATTAAAAGAAATCATAATGAACATCAGAAACAGATATCAGAAAATCATGTTTCAAACCTTTGAGGGTAGACTTTCATCCGAGTTTATGTATGTAGCTTAAGATTCTATAATGTAAGATTTAAGATTTGTATGACAATTAATTGAAAATAAAATCCAGAAAATGACAAAGTATCATGCATTGTGTAAATTATGATATAGTTTATTGCATATTTGATTATACCACATTTTCAATAGATTGCTGGATTTATTAGTTGGTTTATTTCTTCAATGACTGATCCAAAGAAGTGAAGAAGAAATATATATATAATGGATGTTATGACAAATGTTCTAGAGACCAAAAAGGGAACATCTATAAAGAACATTTCAACCAAGTACTACCAAGTCCATAATCCTAAAAATTACAGATTATATGTATTTCCTGTAAACCCTATCCAGAAGGGACTGTTATATATATATAATATATATTTAATTTCATAAAGTGATTATGAAATCTAACAAACTAAAAATCATGATTTTTCCTATATTTCTTAATATCCATCCGTCATAAAGATAACTTATTAAAATAAATAAAATTATTCATTTTAATAATGTCACAAAATCTTTCCAATTCCAATGGACATACATAATTCTTAACCTTAGGCCCACATTTCCCTTCTAATGCCAAGCTCAAGCTCTTCCAAAACACTGAAATTTTACAATCTCTTTTGTTTCATCCAAGAATCATACCAAAATCTATTTTAGAAATAATATGAAATAAATAGCAAAAAGTGTTGGATGTCAACAACTTGCATATGTTTAAATATGTTCCCAATTACAAATACTAAATGTAAACTATTTAGCCCAGAATCTATTCATACAATTAATGGAAATGCTATGGAATAAATAGATTCCAATAAAAAAGACATAGTAATACAAGATCTAGTTTTCCAGACAGATTTGGGGAACAGGCTATCATGCCACAAAACCCATGAATGAAACAGATTCTTCATGATTCTAAACAAGTATACTTGAAACATTACACAAGTTATGGACATTGATGATATTTTCTTTCACAGACTATGTTTGAGAAGACTTATTGCTGAAGTGATGGCGTTGTCTTCAATTTTTTTAAATCAAAGACTTACCTGTAGAATCTTATTTTACTATGATCCATTAGATCAGGGCTTTTCAACCTGTGGTACGCGTACCACTTGTGGTACATTAATGAGTGGCAGGTGGTACGCAGCCTTGCCTAGCCAAGTGTAGTGAGGAAGGGAAAGAGCCAGCACAGGCAAAGACTTACAGTGAGAGAATCCTCTGGAGCTGCAGATTTTACTTATGAATGGAGCCATTTGGGGAGGCTGCCTTAGCCGGCAGCCAGTACTTACATTTTTTTTTCTTCCTTAAGTGCCAGCTGGGCTCCTTACTTTTCTTTCTAGCCAGTAGCTAATTCTTAAAGGGGAAGTGCCTTTTTAAGCTAGTTCACTCAGCAGCTTGTCTTTTCTGTCTCTGGAGGCCTTTCCTTGTTTGATCAATATATGGAAGAGGGAAAATATGGGGGGGGGGTTCAAATTCTTCCTTCAGAAGGAGATGGGAATGAGAAAAAGGGAGGCAGGGAAGGGAGGGGGAGGGAAGGGAAGTCCGCCTTAGCAGTTGGCCACCAGCAGCTCTGCCATTGACTTTGCTTGTCAAAAGGTTGCAGAAGGGGATCACATGACCCTGGGACACTGTGACCATCATAAATATGAATCAGTTGCCAAGCATCCAAATATAAATCACATGACCCTGTTGCTGCAATGGTCATAAGTGTGAAAAATGTTCATAAGTCATTTCAGTGCAATTGCAACTTTGAACAGGTTTTTTTTTTGTCACCAAGTTTTTGACACCTTGCTAGGTGGTACTCGAATATTGCCATACCCTAAAAGTGGTACAATCAGTAAAAAGGTTGAAAAGCCCTGCATTAGATAACTGTTTTCTGATTAAATAAAAACCTCAGTATCTCACATTGTCAAAGATTTTGAATTATTAGCATTTATAAGTTACATAATTTATCCCATAGCAGAGTATATTATCACAGCCATTCCATATTCCTTTAATACCTCTAAACCTTAATATGTCTGGTTTAAATCAGCATTCTATTGTGAAATCACTGTAATAATCACTGTTGCCTAATTCATAGGGATACATATCAACTTCTACTATTAGGCTGATTTTAATAGTGCACATATATATCACATGCTCAGGAAGGAAGTAGAGGTAAATGTTTAATTATTTGGTGGGTATAGTTATCCAATCCCTTCCATTCTTGTATTTTTTCTTTTTTCATTATTTACCACAAAAAATGGAAATATGTGCATGTAAGTATTTCTTCATTAAGTGGGTGGTACAGTTTTTTCAGATAGGAGGGCAATTGATTTTATCAATTGATTTTATGGGCAAATTATCCTCCTCCTTTTTATCTTTTTACAAGAGGTTTAGGGTCTTTTCAGATCAATGAATATTGTTTTACACCATTGGTCATAAGTTGCTACAGGAATTGACTATACAGCTTGTTGCCAAACAGATGTCAGGGTTTTTATTTTATTTTTTTTTTATTATTATTATTATTATTATTATTATTATTATTATTATTATTATTATTATTATTATTATTATTATTATTATTATTATTATTATTATTATTATTATTATTATTATTATTATTATTGTTGTTGTTGTTGTTGTTGTTGTTGTTGTTGTTGTTGTTGTTGTTGTTGTTGTTGTTGTATCTTGATTCTCTCCTTTCCCAGATATGTCTCTTTGTAGATTTACATACATACATACATACATACATACATGTACACAAAGGTGCAATACACATATACATACATTTCTTTAAGATAGTTTCTACTAGAGCTGACACTTTAGGTAATCTGGATGAAGAATCTTGTATAAGATTTTGCTGGCATATATAATGATTTGGGGAGTGATAGTGGCTTTATTTGGGGTAAATACTACTTGTTAATGTTCATGTATAAAATAGATCACAGACCTCATCATACAGATTCCAATAGCAGATAGCTTCATAAAAGCTATCTATGTATTTAGTTCTAATACATCGGCAGAGTTCACATTCTTATCCCAGAATAGCCAGTCAAGGAATCCTGATCCAGAAATGGGTTTGTATTTTTAGGTTTCAATCTATAAATCAAATCAGTGTCCATTTGATTCCAGTGAACAACATGCAGTAAAACTGATTCTTTGCAAAACAAGCACTTGCACTTCAGATTTTAACATATTTAACAGTCATTCTTTCCCTAAGGAATGTTATTCTTTCCTGAAATTCCAAGGGAGCTAGGATTTCTAAAAAGACAAGCATCCTCAGCAAGCAATTCACAAGATCATTTTGAGGAAATCATAATAGTTCAAAGTGCTGTAAACTCATCAGGATCTATTGACAGAAGTGTTACATCACTTTTATACCAGTTTAATGATTGTGGCTTGTTCCAAAGAATACTATAAATTCTGTTTTAAATTCATGACTATAATAATGTTTCCTACAACTGAAATTCTTAGACTACTTTATAAAGAGGAAAATATTGCTAAATTTTAAATTTACAATTGGATATCAATTTGTTGTTTACTGAGACTCAAAACATAACAAGTGGAAGTAACCAGCATAATGTTTTCTGTATTCTAAAAAGATTATGGGAGGGCATTAAGGCAGAGTGTATTGTTTATATATAAAATAGTAACTAGCATCTTCAGATAGAATTACAAAACTCCAACTGGGAACCCTGTAATGCTAGTGTCAGGCAATGCATGGCTTCAGATATCAAAAACATAGTTTATTTGATAAAACACAAGACATTAATATTTTTCATGTTATACTAACAACTAGTATTTTCCATATTATATACTAGAACACACTAAACCAAAACCAAATAAATCTTATAATTCAGCTCTGACTCCTGTCAATGTTGACATTACTGGGGTACATGGATCAATGATCTGACTAACAACTCCTAATGTTCCTATGCTTAAATTCATCACTGGATTGCTCAAAACATGCTTCTGAAAAGGGTGTTGTTGGGACAAACTGTCCAAGAAGAAGAACTGGCTTTCAAGAAGAGCACACTTCATTTTAGAAGAAACTAGATAGATTTTATCAGACTAATGATTAATGAATACCTACATGCAAACCTATGCAGTAACCAAAATAAGGAAAGAAAATGATAGCTACTTCAGAAACAAATATTTTCATTGTCCTTGTAAACCACTCTCATGTTATTAGCTTTAGTGATAATAGTTGTAGAATACTGCCTCAATCTGGGCCCTTCTGGATACACTGCACTGTAACTGTTTTGTGCGACAAAGGAAAGGTTATAGTACCAAACATTTGTAGGGCTCCAAATCAGGAAAGCTGCCTTTTTGGATTAAATCTGGGGATAATCAGACTCAACTTTCTACTCTACTCCTAGTAGGCTTCCTAGGTTTTCCTTCAGATGTATTTGAACTACAACTCCCAGGATTCTCTGAAAGTATAAGGCCAAAATGGAAAACAAGCTGGCTCAAATCACCCAATAAAGTATATGTTTGAGTAGGGCCTTGAACCATTATCTTGCCAATCCTGTTCTAAGATTTGAACCTGCCATTTCAAATTATTAGATTTGCAATTGTTAGATTTCCCCATAGGCCACAATGGAACTAAACCCAGCACATCTGAAGGCTGCCAAAAGCTGTTTTATCAGCTGTATAATAATGCCTCTGGATAACCATCAAGGCTGCTCTTGACATTTCCCAGAACACTGAGAAATACATGTAATATTGCTGATAATTTAAAAGGCTGCTACTTTAGACACAGTTGTAAATTGTGGTGGTGGTGGAGGAGGAGGAGGAGGAGGATCTGAAAATGGAGTATAAAATCATATAATAAATATATTAGTTGTAGAAGATCTCAGCGTCAACAACTGCTTTTAAAAAAAATCTAGCTATTGAAACCTGATCCTGTATAAAATCTTCTTACATGGGGATTTGAGCTTGTTGGAGAACAAAGCACCCTGACCTCAGTTTAAAAAAAATACATATTTAAGATTTCAGCTGATACACAATCAGAAAACTTTAAAACAAAATCAAGAAGAACAGCAACAACAACAAAAACTCCACATCCCACCATCTTTTTCTGAAGCATCTTCAACAGACGCCCACACATACATGTCAGACACCCAAAGTCTCTCTCTCTCCCCCAATCTGCAGCGCAACCCGTTTCTCGCGAGTTGCTGCAAGAACATCTTCCTACAAGATCCCTTGTCACATAACTTACTCATCATGGAAACTTCCACTCTTTCCGTCCATCGTGGCTGCACTAACTATGCCACAGACATTAAAAACAAACAAAAAAGCAACATACTTTAGACAACTAAGTACACATTGGGCGGGACAGCGATTGTTTTTTTTAAAAAAACTATTTTTTTATAAAGTGAAAAATCCTGTGATGACATACTCTGTCAAGAGCGAAGGTGGAAAACCCCGATTCACTTCTCGGAAGGAAAAAAAAAGTCAAACACATACACACGCTCATGTACAGGAGCGCGAGGAAAAGAAATCTGCAGTTTATCTCTTCCATCCCCGGCGATCGCGACTGAAATACATAGAAATGAAAACAATTTCTTTCTGACGAACAACACAGATCCTTGGAAATACGATTGCTGACGTCCTGTACCATTTCCCTCCCCTCCCCCTCAGCTAAAGTAGCCCCTCCAATGTACGTTTCAGACGACCCCAGCCAATCAGTTTCTAAAAATAACCCGTTTCCAAACATCTGCTATCACATCTGCTCCCGTTTCGGTTAAGTCCAGCTGGGAACTCCTGCCTAGAGTCCAAGGAGATAAATCTGACACAACTGCAAACCCACTCACCGAAAACAACTCCGCAGCCGGGATCAAGGGTTGTCGTTGCTGCCGTTCCGGCCTGTTTTCTTCCCTTACCGGTGCTTGTTATTCTAAAAGGTGCCAATACGGGTGAAGTGGGTGCGGAGAGAATCCTCCGTTTCCCTTTCGACCTCCCAGCCTGATGGCACCTAAATCAGTCCCACTTCCCAAGCCGGTTTTTCTGTCTCGGCGTTGGTGACCTGGTTTCCCCTCGCGCCCCACCGGGAGCCGGAGGCGCAGAGGCAAGAAGACGCAACACCCGCCCAACCAGTGCTGAAAAGCTGGAGATGCGAGTACGCAAGGGGGAGAGAGGCGAGTATAGTTCAGTTCAGCCCAGCCCAGCCTAGCCCAGCCCAGCCCGCAAAGAACGAAGGAGCCAGCCAAACGTGGATCTAGCCCTCCAGGATACAAACGGCAGCCCCCTCTATCTTTGCTAATCGACGTGTTCTTCGGTGTCGGTATGTTTCATCTTTCCTTTCTAGCACTCAAGCTTAGCAGACAGGAACTAAAGTTGACGCTCAACGCTGTAACACGCCTCGCCGGGAAGTGCCCGGTTCTCCTCCCCAGCCTTTCACTTCCTTGGGACTGTTTTGGCAAGCCCCAGCATCATTTTTGTCGGAGAGTAAATGCAGATTTGGAAATAGCCTCTCCAAGCGGAAGGAATCGACTGAAGAAGAGGCTACCTTCCTGACCTAAGCAATTCCTGGCGTCCAGGTGTCCGTTCAACTGTTGCCAAACTCCGCCAAGGCAGGTTTCACTCGTGAGGCTGTTCGTTCAGCATTTCCATAATTCTCCCAAGAAACGTGGGACGTTTAACTATGTATTTATTTGGCTAAGGAAAGAGGGAACCTTCCACTCCCTAAGAAATTATGGTCAGGAGGGGAAGAGTTTAAATTCCAACTTCAACTGTTATAATCTAGAAATTATCTAACCACAAAATCACCACTGGCAACAATGGGAGCTCAGCATACCCTTGTGTACCTTTCACAGGTATTTGCTGTACTATAACATTGCCAAAATCTTTCATATTAATTTCTTTTTTTAAAGAGAACCACAAATTAACCATTATAGATACTGCAGTGTTGCTTTATGTGGACGCATTAAACTGATACTTAGCTATTCATTTGTTGTAAAACATTTCAGATTGAAAACCACTTTTAAACCACTTTTATTTTCATTCTTTTCAGATATTAATGCTTTTCAGTCTTAAAATATAATTATTTTAGGTACAGACGTAAAACAAATTACTGACTGAAGTATCAAGTAATTGTACAGTTTTGATTTCAGAAATTCAGGTAGATTTCTTTGTTAAATTAATATGTCTTCCTCTTCCTATTCAGAGATAGAGATGATAAGTAGCCCCACAATGTTATTTATGATATTATTGATGCCTTTTTCTTGCAAGAACGGTAGTATTAAACACAAATGACAGAATGCATATGTAGTTTTTGTTTTGATGCGAAAGAAGTTACCATTTATTAAATATTTCAGGTAGTATATTTAAAATAATATTTCAGCCACTCTGTGAGTCACAACATAAAGGGCCTCAAATCTATCACCAAATTACATATATTTCCTAAGTAAAACTAGTATTACTCTTACAGTATATCACGTCAGCTGAAAATAACAGCAATAAAAACTGATTCATACACTGTCTGGGGATCAGTAGTAAATATGAAGGTGAGAAAAGCTACAGGCTTGCTTATTCTTACACAATTATCTTTAATAAACAATATTTAATAAACTATGTTTATTATATGTAAATCCTTATCAAATTTACAGAAAGGCTACAATCCTACCCTTATTCAAGAGGATGTCATCCTAAATTCTCTCCAATGTAATTAACTCTAAAAATTGTATGCATAATATTTTTTTCTCAGATCTGAAATTTGATTTCTTTCCTCTTCCTCTATAAGTATGACCCATATACTTACATCTGTTATCCAAGCAAGCCAGATGATTTCCAGAAATGAAGTTTAGTTTTAAATTGCAATCGTTCAACTTGGTAGGAAACTAAATGAATTAATCTTTAATGGGAACTTTTATTCCCATTCATTGTGTTCACTCATTGAAAAAAAAATGATAGGTTTATGTAGCTTTCCATAAAGTTGTTCAAGCTTAAAAAATGATTAGGAAGAAAAGCTTCAGACTTCATAAGAGAACAAATGCAGTGTTTCTATTCATTAAAGTAGCCCAACATTTTTGAGGCTTTTGGATGAGATTCAAAAAAAAAAAAAAAAGTTGCTGTTATAACAATATCATTGAATTGAATGAATTTTTTTTAAAGAAACAGTATCCCCATATTTTCTTTATTTCTGTTTGTAGCCTAAAAAAGTAAGACAGCTTTGATAAATAGCAGAAAGGTGTTGTATTTATGTAAACTTGGAAGCACTTCTTCTGAATCATTTTTGAAATATGTACAGCCTTTGTTTCTTTTTGTAACAATAAATGTGTATGCTTTTAACTAAAGACTGATTTTTTTAATTATACATGAATAAGTAGTTAGAAAGATATTATAACATTGGACAAGTACTTCTGTAAACAAAATATATTATTATGCAAATATTTAAAAATGTACAATATCTTTAAATTTATAACAAAGGATGAATCTACATCAGGTCCACTTAGCCTTAGTTATTGGAGTTACATCCCATGACAACATATATATAATTTTCCCTCCTTTAATTTTATCCTCACAACAATCCTGTGAGGCAGGTTGGATTGAGAGTCATTTAGTGAATTTTTGTGGCAGAATGATGATTTCAGCTTGGATCTACCCACTCCTAGTCTAGCATTTTAACCACTATACCTCATTAGTGAAATTGATGGAATATTTTAGTAGTGACTTAACCTAAATACCATTTATTTCAGTTCATTCAGTCTAAATCCTCCCAAAGGAAAGATTAAAACTAATAAGCTTAAAACCATCAATTACTTTTATAATTGTATTTATTCAATACTTTGGTATTTCCTAAAATACCAATCTAGATATGTCATCATCTATGTTCAAATAATTTTAAAACAAAGCCATTGTTTTCCAGGTTCTATAGATTTACTTCTGAACTGGAAGAGAAATAAGGTATTTGAGGGTTCATAAAATAATCCAAAAATAAGAAAAATATTTTAGAGAAAGAAGTCATTAATGTTCAAGCAAAAGACCTGAAGACTTAAGTATCTAAATGGAACAATAGTTTCAGGACTATGAAAGAAACTGGAAACTGGGCCAGGAGGCCCAGAGTCTCTACAACTAACCTCTAAAGTCTGAGATGCATTTGGAGTTATATTGCTGGGTGAGAGGAATCTTAAATTACATCAAATGTTAGTTTGGAGAAGAGGAATGAACTTTATTCCGTAGCCTACAAACCTATCAAATTCAGCAAAACCAACATTCATTTAGCAGCCACAGAATGTCAAGCCAATGTCATGGGAATTTTAGCATGGAGGAAAGGTGAAGCATGATTGGTAGAAGAGGAAGTGAGGATGTCAATAAACCAATGGTTTTTGACATCTAATATGACATTATCAGGTTCCTTTTGTTTCCAATGGCCTTTTAAATTATCTATTAACAGCTTGACTATAATTAAAAATAAAGTATCTGAGATAGCTCATTAAAAATTGAATTATTAATTATTTGGGGTTAGGGTTTATGTTTATGTTTGTATGTGTGTATGGCCACACACATACTATTTATATAGCTGCTGATCTCAGAAGAACTGACCCTAGTGTCCCTGGGCAACATACAGTAATAAAATGATTAAAACACTATTTTTTTTTAAAAAAAAAGGAATATCAGAGATTTGATTGACAACAGAGCCACCTTAAGATCTCACCAGTTCCCTGAGATTCCTAGACTTGATGACAAAGTCAGATCTTGAGAGATCTGCAGAATATAAAAAGAGATAGAGCTGACCTCATTTCAAGGGCAGGGGAAAGAGTGTTTTATAAGGTGGGCATCAGGGCAGAATCCTTGGGCCATCAAGTGTAGTTGCCCAAGAAACAAGGTAAAAAGTAGAATCAGCAATTGTCAGTTCCTCAAATAACCCAGCCCCATGCCATGAAGAGTTTGAAAAGTCAAAACAAGCACTTTGAATTGCAAGGCAGACTGAGAAGCAATGTAGCTTGAGTAACTGCTGCTGTTTTAGAAGCACACATAACTATCTGTGCCACTGCATTTTGCACTAGCTTAAGCACATTAGCGTATCCAGTCAGAAGGCACTAGGGATGAGTAATTAGAACATAGTCCCCCAAACCAGGAATAACTGTGCAAACACCCTTCTAACCATAACTGCCAACTATTCTTTGAGCAGGAGTCATGAGTCCAGGAAGACTCTAAGATTGTGCACCAGATTCATCTGGGACCATCTAATCCCATCCAGTGCCAAAGATGGCATAGTTTAGGAACCAGCAGGGCCCAAAATCTAAAGCCACTTTGCATAGCCAGTATATAAGCTTGAATTGATTATTTGTAAATCACATTCCAATTATTTTGACTTCTGAAATAGGTACTGTAATATCAAGGAGACAAGCCCATAACCAACACTTGAACAGGACTTAACAATCAATCGTAACTACTTAATTGCTTTCTTAGATACAGAGTCTTCATATATTCAAACTGAGATCTAATATATTCTTGTTAGCTAAATGAAAGAAAGCTTCGAATGGTTGCTAGGTACAAAAACAATGAGTAATCTAAAATGTGAACTAAACCAATGTTAAATTGTACTTGCAATTTCACATCATTTAATATTGAAGATTAAATTAAAATATAAATTGAACTCTTCTGCCAAGAATGAGTCACCTACATGAAATCAGTATGAATTTAGGAATAGAAAAATTCTCATAGAGTATCTATGTGGATAAGCTTTTCAAAACCATTTAATAAATACAGGCTGAATGTGTGTGTATGCAAATCCAAAAATGAAAAAAAAATCACCTGTACTTCAAAAAAACCCCTAGTAAATTAATCTAATTGAGTTACTATTTAACACCTTCCGTTTGTAGAAAAGATTGAAGAGTGACTACATAAGATAATAATACGATGAGTAGACATTGTTTTGCAATTATGAAAAAGCAGACATACAGAGGTGTGTCATGAACAAAGAAATAATTTATTTCATGTCCGCTTACTCTTCTGCATTGTTCACAAAAGTGAAATCTTGGTACATTAATATCCTTTCAGCAATATTAAATATTATAGTTCAACTCCAGAAATAGATGAAGCATGATTTGCCACATGTACTTGCATTCAGATGAATCAGATGAATGTTGTAAAAGTGCAGTATTTTTAATCAATCCACAGCCTAGCAAAGTAAGATTATAGACTTAAAGCATTTTCTTCTGCAGAACAAGATACTATATCAAAGTGTTGTTCTTCTATCCATTCTACCTTAGTTCTAAGAATTTGGTTGAGGTAAACTTGCATTAAAAGTGAATGAGTGAATGCCATTCTGAGTGAAAAAGCCCAAAAGCTTCTACTCATTCCTAAGCTATCATATCGTATCATATCATGTAGGAAGCACATCACAATAGTAATGGGGGACTTTAATTACCCTGATATCAACAGGGATACAAACTCTGCACCAAGTGGAAGATCAAACAGATTCCTGACAAACCTAGCAGACAACTACGGGATCAGCCATATTGGACTTAATTCTCACTAACAGAGATGAAATGATAGGTGTTGAAACCACAGGAACCTTGGTGGGGAGTGACCATGTAATATTGGAATTCAACATTATGCAAGCACAAGCAATAGAACACAGTCAAACTACAGTCTTGGACTTTAAGAGAGCTAATTTCAACAAACTTAGAGAAAGCTTAGGAAGGATTCAATGGAGGAGAATTCTCAAAGGGAAAACAACTCAAGAAGCTTTGGAAATTTTGAAAAGTGAGATTATAAAAGCCCAGTCTAGCATAATACCAACGAACAAGAAAAATAACAGCTCTCAAAAGAAACCAGCATGGCTGCATAAAGAACTCTCTGATAAATTGAAAGACAAAAAGGACAAGTATAAAAAGTGGAAAGAGGGGCACATAACTAAGGCAGAACATCAGCAAATAGCCCGAACCTGCAAAGATGAAGTGAGGAAAGCTAAGGCTCAAAATGAACTAAGGCTTGCAACAAAAGTCAAAAATAACAAAAAAAGCTTCTTTCAACATGTAAAAAACAAGAAAAAAGTTAAGGAAATGATTGGTCCATTAGTGGGAGAAAGTGGCAAGAAAGTGACAAGCAACGGAGAAAGCAGAACTACTCAACTCATTTTTTGCATCCGTATTTACACAAAGGGAAAAAACAGTCTAACCTATCAAAAACAGTACCGTAAAAAACATATTAGAAACACAAGTTAAGATAAGCAAGAAAATGGTAAGTGAGCCCCTGTCCACCCTAGATGAGTTCAAATCACCAGGACCAGATGGATTATACCCCAAGGTTCTCAAGGAACTGGCAGAAGGGGAACTCATCAAATTTGCAGACGACACTAAGCTGGCAGGAATAGCCAACATTCCAGAAGATAGGCTTAAGATACAGAAGGATCTTGACAGACTTGAACATTGGGCGCTATCTAACAAAATGAAATTCAATGGTGAAAAAAGTAAGGTTCTACATTTAGGCAAGAAAAACCAAATGCACAAGTATAGTATAGGTGGTACCTTGCTCAATAGTAGCAACTGTGAGACGGATCTTGGAGTCCTACTGGACAATCACTTAAATATGAGCCAGCAGTGTGCTGCAGCTGCCAAAAAAGCCAACACAGTGCTAGGCTGCATTAACAGAAGGATAAAATCAAGATCACGTGAAGTGTTAATACCACTTTACAGTGCCTTGGTAAGGCCACACTTCGAATACTGCATTCAGTTTTGGTCACCACGATGTAAAAAAGATGTTGAGACTCTAGAAAGAGTACAGAGAAGAGCAACAAAGATGTTCAGGGGACTGGAGGCTAAAACATATAAGGAATGATTGCTGGAATTGGGTATGTGTAGTCTAATGAAGAGAAGGAGTAGGGATAACATGATAGCAGTGTTCCAATATCTCAGGGGCTGCCACAAAGAAGAGGGAGTCAAGCTATTCTCCAAAGCACCTGAGGGCAAGATAAGAAGCAACGGATGGAAACTAACCAAAGAGAGAAGAAATTAATCAGTGGAACAACCTGCCTCCAGAAGCTGTGAATGCTCCAACGCTGGAAGTTTTTAAGAAGAGACTGGACAGCCATTTGTTCGAAATGGTATAGGGTTTCCTGCCTGAGCAGGGGGTTGGACTAGATGACCTCCAAAGTCCCGTCCAACTTTATTATTATTATTATTATTATTATTATTATTATTATTATTATTATTATTATTATTATTATTATTATTATTATTATTATTATTATTATTATTAAAGTTGGAAGGGACCTTGGAGGTCATCTAGTCCAACCCCCTGCTCGGGCAGGAAACCCTATACCATTTCAGACAAATGGCTGTCCAGTCTCCTCTTAAAAACTTCCAGTGTTGGAGCATTCACCGCTTCTGGAGGCAGGGTGTTCCACTGGTTAATTGTTCTAACTGTCAGGATGTTTCTCCTTACTTCTAGGTTGCTTCTCTCCTTGATTAGTTTCCATCCGTTGCTTCTATTATTATTATTATTATTATTATTATTATTATTATTATTATTATTATTATTGTTGTTGTTGTTGTTGTTGTTGTTGTTATTGTTATTATTAATTATTATTAATTATTATTAATTATTATTAATTATTATTATTGTTGTTGTTGTTGTTATTGTTGTTATTGTTCTTGTTGTTATATCATATCATATATCATATCTGTAGACTCAATACAGAATATATAATTATAAATCCATGCTTGCTATGAAGTGTTTAACAGAATGAATTTTTAGAATGTACTGTATGCAAGTTTGAAATAATCTCTTTTAATTTCTCAATACATAGCACAACATGTTATCCATACAATATTATTTTTGTATTACAATTCTTATCTTTGACCATCATAACAACTAGAATCCTTAACTATTACCACAACTGATATTTGCTGATAGTTTTTATTACTATGACTACTACTCCAAAAAGAATGTAAAATATTGTTCTCTTCTGTTCACTCTCCTTACCATCAATTTCAGATAATTCCTCTTAAAGAAGAAATAAGGAATATATATATATAAATGCATGAGAAAAATGGGGAAGGATTTCAAAATATTTGACTTATCTGTTCTTTGATATACACAGATTCTAGATGGATGTATGCATTGCCCATAATTACACACACACTAGATGGGTGTACAAATGTAATATTGAGGAATGCACTACGCATAATCAATCTGGTTACTACTGGTTACTTCAGATTGCAGAGCAGAGCATACATTTATATTTTTAAAATTAAAATGTATTTTAAAAATCTTTGTTACAAACACAGCATAACATTTGTCATCAATGACATCATTGGCTTTAATAGTGGAAGAGAGGAGAGGGGAGGAAGGGGAGAAAGGAGAGAAGAGGAGAGAATTCTTTGTGCTTCCCTCATTATGTATGCATAGAATGCAAACTCAGAAAAATTACAGCCAGCAGTCTAATTTTGACTGAAAAGTATGTGGTTTAACTCAGCCTCACTAATAACTATTTAAAAACATTCTCACTCTCCACTTCCATTCAGCTTTCCCATCTTCTGTCTTTCATCATTACTCTAGAAGCCACACTTGTATTTAAAATTTGGGAGTGGTTTCTCCAGAGCAAATACTATTTCCACTTAATTATTTATATAAAGTTTTATATAATTTCATGCCTGTGCAATGATTGCATAACATTCAGAGTATTATTGTGTCTGATAAAATCTAGTGTAATAAGAGCATACAGTAGTATAATTTTGATCATTTTCTTGATCCCAATATGAAAAAAAACTGTAATCTCAAATCCCTAGATGTAGTTCTAAGAGTTTTTCCAGGTTTTGCCAGTGAATTATTATGTTTCTCATGACAGAAAGCAAACATGGTCAAACACATGATAAATAAATATTTTATCTGGATGGAATCAATTTAATTTAAATTGCATGTATTTTAAATTTAGCCTTTGCATTCATCTTACTTCATCATGACCTCCTTCCATTTTTGGAAAATAATTATGCTATAGTTAGTGATGGGAACGGCAAGAACACTGAAAAATTGTGTTACCTGCTCACTATCAGAACAGATGGGAAGAGGTTGTAACTAGGCAACTACTAGAATAGAATAGAGCTGGAAGGGACCCTGGACGTCTTCCAGTCCAGCCCCTGCCCAAGCAGGAGGACCTATACCATCTCAGACAAGTGACTGTCTAGCCTCTTCCCAAAAATCTCCAGTGATGGAGCGCCCACGATTTCTGGAGGCAAGCTGTTCCACTGGTCAACTGCTCTCACTGTCAGGAAATCTTTCCTCAATTCCAGGTTGCCTCCCTCCCCGATCAACCTCCAACCATTGCTTCTTGTTCTGCCCTCTGGTGCCTCGGTAAATAACGTGACCCCCTCTTCTTGGTGGCAGCCCCTCAAACACTGGAACACTGCCATCATGTTTTCCCTATTTCTTCCCTTCTTCAGACTAGCCAAACCCAAGTCCTGCAGCCGTTCCTCGTATGTTCCAGTCTCCAGGCCTTTAATCATCTTAGTTGCTCTTCTCTGAATTTTTTCCAAACTGTCAACACAACATATTTTTTGTGATATGGTGACCAAAATTGGCTGCAGTATTCCAGGTCTGGTCTTTTTAGGGTTTTCTAAAGTGGCACTAATATTTCGCGTGATCTTGATTCTATGCCTCTATTTATACAACCCAGGATTGTATTAGCTTTTTTGGCTGCTGCTGCACACTGTTGGCTCATAGTCAAGTGATTGTCCACTAGGATTCCAAGGTCCCTCTCACAGTTGCTGTTTTTAAGCCAGGTCTCACCCAATCTATAATTGTACCTTTGATTTTTCCTGCCTAAACGTAAAACTTTGCTTTTCTCCACATTGAAACTCATTTTGTTGGATAGGGTCCATTGTTCTAGTTTGTCTAGATCTTTTTGGATCCTGAGTTTGTCTTCTGGGGTGTTGGCTACTCCTGCCAGTTTGGTGTCATCTGCAAATTTGATGAGTTCCCCTTTAATTCCCTCATCTAAGTCATTGATGAAGATATTGAAGAGTACTGGGCCTAAAACGGAACCTTGTGGTACCAAGTGATGGGATTCAGCCGGTTTGCATCGTTTCAGTAGAACTGGTAGCTAAATTTTGCTGCATTTGGAGAACCGGCTGGCTTCCAGAAGCCCAGTCTAGGCCTCGGAGGCCTCTCAGGCCTAGAACAGCCCGCCGGAAGTGCATGGATGCCACTTCCAGAAGTCCATTCTAGGCCTCAGAGGCCCAGGCCTGCATCGAATAAGAGAAACGGTTGTTCAGGTATTTGAATTCCACCACTGGTGGTACCTGCTTACTTCTCTCCATGTGGATGTAGTGCCATTGAGGACTACTCATTGAGTACGGTTTGTCAGCCAGCTACAGATCCATCTGGTGGTGATGTTGTCTATTTCACCTTTTTCTAGCTTACCAAAGATTGGTTATTGTCTACTTTATCAAATGCCTTACTGAAATCTAAGTATACTACGTCCACACCATTTCTCTGATCTACTAGTTTGGTCACTTTATCAAAGAATGAAATAAGATTGGTTTGGCATGAACTGTTTTTAACAAACCGTGCTGGCTACTAGTTATAACTTTGTTTGCTTCTAGTTGTTCGCAGATCTGTTTTTTGATTATCTTTTCTAGGATCTTCCCAGATATTGATGTTAAACTGATTGGTCTGTAGTTGCCTGGGTCCGTTTTTCCCTCCTTTCTTTTTTTTTTTATAACAAGTTTTATTACTTTTCCAATTTAACATCGAAATATTTAGAAAGCAACGTGGTGACTGGGTAATCAATAGTTTGGTAACAGCATTTTTAGTACATATCTCAGGTTACATTGTCAAAAATTCCTTCTCTTATTTCCCATTGATATTTGATATAACATAGGTAAACTAGTAAATTTCTAACCATAGCAAGCTCAATTAAAACATTAGTCAATCTATTTTTTGCTTATACATATCCACATCCTGTTTTTGAGTTTTACCTAATTCTTAATTTCTGATTACAGTATTCCAATTTTAACCTTTAACATCCATAATATTCAAATTTCTGGTAACCCAAATCTCCTTTATTTCACTACACAAAAGTTATATTATCTGAAATATACATATTACTAACTTAAATATATTCTTATTTTATTTCATAAACATTTCTAATTCTCATCCTAGAAATTCACGACTTACTAATAGAGTGACCTTTATTGTCTCAAATCCATCATCTATATTACATTTGAGTCTAATAGTTATCTTTCCCTTCATCTCCAGGTCTCCCTTTAGCCCATTGGTTAAGTAAGTAAGTCAGAAGGCCCCATTTTTTAAACCTAACTCTAGCTTTCTTTTTCTGCCAACCAGGTTTCCATACCAATGTCTTTAAGTTATCAAGTAGGTCTCCTTTCATTCTGGCACAAGTTACTTGAATCAAAGGAGACCATCTAGTCATCAATTCTTCAAAACACAAGGTCCATTTATAATCATTAAGTCGTTGTCCTGGCAGTTCAAGTCTCAGTGTATGTTCTAGTATCTTTATCTTCAATTCGGTCTGGTCTTCTTCCTCCTCAGGTCTCCTCTGGTCTAGGCAAAAGGTCATGTCCAGTTTTATGGTTTTTGATTGATTATCTAGGTTTTCAATGTGCTGTCCTTGTTGATCTTTGACATCCTCTGTTTTGGTATTACTTTGTTCCACTTCTGTGGCTTTTTGGGTTGTAGGTTCTTTGATTGCAATCAGGATTTGGTTATCAGAATTTTCAATATATTGTTGTTGTTCCTTAAAGTCCTCTGTCTTGGTATTGATTTCTTCCGCTTCTGTTATTTTCTGGGTTATAAGTTCTTTAGTTGGAATCTGGGTTTCAATTTGTAATTTCAAGCTAGCACCTTTGTCTTTCAGTCTGGATTTAATTACCTCAGTGGCTTCAAGGATTTTTTCAAGTATAAGTTTATAGTCAAGCGAAGTTGGTTGCTGGTCCCCCTCCATTTCTGAGATAGTTATAGATAGTTCTTTAGTGGAGGCTGATTTTTAAACAAGAGTCAGTAAATGTTTACCTCCACAGTTCTTAAAAGCCAGTTTCAGCTCCCAGCTGCAGCTTTTTATCTTCAGATAGTACCAAAGACAGATCTAAGTTATAAACAGGTCTCTTTAGCAGGGATATTCACTTGCTATACCAGGCTTCACCACAAGATGTCCCCGATGGCATTTGAAATCCTTTTCAGAAAAGCTAGGCTTTTATCCAGTTTAGGTTCTTTTCGTTTTTTCCCCCAGCCAGTTCCCGTGAAAATAGGAACTTTTTGGATCGCCAGATCTAAGAATCATGTAAGTCCAATTATTTAATTATATTTCAGGGCTTTATCTCCCCTATGTAGGCAGCCGCCGCCATTTTAGAGAGTGGGAGAAAGACGTTCCCTTCCCTTTCTCTTCACAGGGGGAAGCAATTTCAAAACACTTTGCAGGAAAAAGAAATAGTTGGGGTAGAAAGAAGGTAGGATCTCACCCAGTTCCTCCGCGGTGCTTTCAAGTGCTTAGTTGTAAGTTTGGCCTCAGCTGGAAACGGCATTAATGATGGGCCACGTGGGTGGCCGATCTTTTCTCCGTTGGTCCGAAGAGCTGCTCCGGATCAAATGGAAGGGCTGCCGTCCTTCCGTGATCAATCAGAAGGTCCTCTTCCCCACTCATCGCCCCTCCAAGGTGACTTTTGACCCCTTTCAGGGTCCCCCGGTGAGAGAAAACCGGATGGCGGAGTGATCGCCCCACACGTCCGCCAGCACCGCGATCCGGAACTGGAAGCCCCATTTTCCCCCCCTTTCTTGAAGATGGGAACCACATCAGCCCTTTTCCAATCCTCAGGTACTTCCCCGGTGCTCCAAGATTTATGAAAGAAGTGGTGCAATGATTCTGAGATAACATCTGCCAGCTTCTTCAGAACTATGGGATGTAATCTGTCAGGTCCCGGTGATTTATATTCATCAAGGTCGGATAGGTGTTCTCTTACCATTTTCTTGCTTATTTTAATTTTTGTTTCTAGTTTGTCTTTTGCAGTGGTTTATTTGGTATGTTGGGCTATAATTTCTTTTTGTGTGAAGAGTGATGCAAAGTATGACTTAAGCAGCTCTGCTTCCTCCCTGTTGCCTGTTATTTTCTTGCCATCATCTCTCTTTAGTGGATCTACAGTTTCCTTAACTTTTTTCTTGTTAATATGTTGGAAGAATCTTTTTTTATTATCATTGATTTCTGTTGCAAGTCTTTGTTTGTTCTGAGCTTTTGTTTTCCTGACTTCATCTTTGCATGTTCTGGCTGTTTGCTGATAATCAACTTTAGTTATGTGCCCCTCTTTCCATTTTTTGTATTTGTCCTTTTTGTCTTTCAGTTTACTAAAGGGACCAGTGATCATCTGAACTTAAAGCAATGATGTTTTCCCCAAACAAATGATTTATTTACTGTTAATAATGGTCCTACTGCCTCCCACAAAACTAAGAAATAGCAAAAGTGCTTGCAACACTTTTGTCAAAATGGGATGTCAAAATCCTTTTTTCAGAACATAACTGATCTTCTAAAGCAGTTTTATTAATAATTGATAGCAGACTGGCAACAGGTTATTAGTACATGCTTCAGTAACCTTCTTAAATGTTTAAATTAGGTCAAAGTGTCCTATAAAGAAACTCTAGGAAAAAGCAAGCACTGAATCTTTCTTTAAACTGAAATCACTGAAAAGCACAGAAGACAAGTGGTGCACCTATCTATGATATGACAAAGTTAAGGTTAATATATATTTTAAAAATAATTTTCTTAGGTGTGTTATATTGAGGATTTGGAACAAGTATAATTAAGCATGATTGTCTCTCCAAATTCTTTTATGGTTATCACCCAAGGAAGTTTTTTAAGAAGAGAAAGGATAGTTACACAAACTTGGTCGACCTATGCTGATTTATCCTAACTTTCTTGAAGGCTAAATTAAAAACAAGTGAAGAATGGGAAACAAAAGGTCATGCTTATCAAGAGTTTACTTATGTTCAATAGACAGGAAGATTTAAATTTAACAAGAAGAACTATGATTTTGTAAATGAGAAAACTGACTGAACTGGATTTGTGTAATAATAATGAACATATCACTAAAATATATAAATGTATTAAAAATGAATACAGAAAGTGAATATGTTAAAGACTGGATGATGGAACAGATAACATTTTGGATACAATATAATGCTTGATCAATGGGAGAATATGTGTGGTAAAAGATTGAACTTTAAATTGAATTATAATTTGAATTTTTATAATCTCTGGTATTTAAGACCTGACAAATTGTCAAAGGTATAAGAAAGTGTCAAATAAATGTCAGAAATGCAATCAATATGAAAGCAGTTTTCATCTCTTTGCTGGATGTGTAAGAAAGTTAAGAAATATTGGGATCAGATATTTCTTTTAATTCACAGAATTCTTATAATAAATGTACAGTTGAAACCAAATATTTCCTTTTAGGCTTTATGGATAAACAGTTTGAAAGACAACATGGGACTTTATTTCTATATATAACGACAGCAGTGAAACTTCTGTGTGCACAGAGGTGGAAATATTTATAAATTCCTACAATGGAAGAATAAATGGTAGAGTTATTAGAACTGGCTGAGGTAATAATACTGACTACTTAAAGAAAGATTAATTAAAGAAGTCTTTTTCTAGCTTTGTTTCTACTGGCAAAACCCTTTTGGACTTTTTGCTTGAAACTGTAAGAAATAAAACTTTAATTTTGGGATTTTACTGTTTATGATTATAGAAATATTGTGTATTATTGTCAATTTTACAATAAGAAGTTAATGTATTTTATATTGTATTTGTTCCAAAAGAAAGTGGGAAGGTTTTTTTTTTTTACTTTTTCCTAATTTTGCTCTTTTTCTGATCCTTTTTAAATTCTTTTTTGCTTGCTTATATTTTATGTTTTGTTGAAACTTAATAAAGTTTTATGGAAAAAAAAGAAGTTTAGTGAAGTGTTACCATGGAAAACACATATAGCATCAATAAGAACAACAACCATGAGATCAATGAAGACCATTTCCTCCATCTTTTACTCAAAAAGGAGGACAGTTAGTACTGCAGCACTGAAGCTCTTCCAGGGGAAAACAATATCACAATTGGTATATGGGGTCCCAATTTGGGAGTTTCAGTAAACTAGAAGAATTAAAAGTAGTTCCAAGAAATTTGCAAGATCAATCTTAGCTCTACCTTCATACATATCAGCAGCAATATTGAAATTATAAGTGGGCATGCCATCATTAAATATAAGGGTAAAGAAAACAATTATTTTATGTTACAGGAAAGTAGCCTTTAAGCCTGATATTATTTGGCAAACAATGCTTTAACAACCTAATGAGAACAGATGGCTGGATCTGTATCTAAAACTACTGTCACAACTCTTTATAGATCATGAACTACTGTGTGACATAAATTATCATACATTATTTTTTAAAAGATTTTAGACAAGCTTGAGAGCAGATATGTAAGTTTAAATTAGTTAAGTAGTATGATTTTTTAAAAGAAGCACAAGGAATGTCACATTATTTAGAACTGTTCACACCCTGTTGCTTGAGACAAGCCTTTACAGAACTTTACTTCCAAACAATGCCAACAGCTTATGGGATGAAAGACACAAAGGAATACCATCTGCTCTCCATTTATGCATCTATAATAACGTACAGGTAGATGATTTGATCCATTACTTACCAGGAAGCCAGAACTAGATTTATTACATCCCTGCTGATCCAACTAAATCAATCTAATTCAGAAGAATAAAAAGCTATTTTTTGCCGAAGGATGAAGATAAACATGTAACAAAACAAGTTGCATTATTTGCAATGGCTGCAAGGAAGATACGAAAACACTCCCTGACACATATTGTTAATAATAGAGGAAATATATTGAACAGATGTGATTGCTGTAATTTTATATGTATTTTGCTAAAGGTTCTGGTTGCAAATAAATACTTAGTAGTAGTATAGTAGTAGTGTTTAGGCTTTGTAGAAATTTTAGCTTATCTGCAAAAGAAATAGGCAATTCAGGGAGTATCAGAGTTCACCAAAAAATGGACTTTTCTTTATTTAAAGAAAACAATATGTTTTTATGACATCCTTAGGAAACACTGAAAAATATTTGTGACCGCAACCATTATTCGGCAGCACTGATTAGTTTTGTATGAATTAAACAGTTATGGAAAATTACTCATTACTACTGAAATATTTTGTTTTGCAATCTTGAGCTCCCATTCATGTGTCTGCAAAAAGTAACACACTTTTTCTAGAGTCCCTATAACTAGGATGTATATATGCAACTTTGATCATATGCAGCATGCATTATCTATACACTACAAACTCTCTGGTTTTGCTGGCTCAGGTAAATAAGACCAAGCATATAAAAATATGGAAGAAAGCCATAAATGGTTGCCACGTCATGTATTGCCTGTGGGTTACACATTGCGTAAGCCTATTTCAAGTAATAGCTTTCTCAACTTATCTTGGGCAAACAGCCAACAGCATTTTACCATAGATAATCAACAATTTCATTAACTAAAAGCATAATGCAATCGTATAAAAAGAAAATTTATGCTGTGGTTGAGACAAAAATGTCTGACTATGGAAATTCAGTTCTCTTTCCAAATTTCCTGATGTCTTACTGTGAAAATTCAAAGCAAATCTTGGACAGTCTGTACTTTCAAACAAAAAAGGACTATTTTTATTCATAATGTCATATATTAATACCTCACATAAAAGCATATTGGTATGAAAAACAATGTATCCCGCAAATTATCCTTCCATTCCAAAAGTGTTAGTGATCTACTTTATTATGCTACTTGCACAATTAGTAATGGATTGGAAATCGGGGACTAACAAACAAACTGAGAGGTTCTCCCTATTTTAAATAATTACAATGATGACAAAATTATACTTTATAGGAGTCAGCTATTTAGATACACAATAGGAAGCTGTAATAAAGATGGTCCCCAACAAAGAAAATTGAACAGAAAAACTCTTAGGAACTCGCCCTAAATCCAGTACCCATGTATGGAGATTACTAAGGTTCTTGGAGACCAGTTCTGCAATTCTCCTCCAACAAATGTCTACAAGAGGCACAGAGGTATATATGTGTTTACTGTGCACTGGAAAAAGGCCACACTATCAAAAAGGCAGGAACAAATTTATGTTATTTTTTTCTAAAGGAGTTTTAAAAATAGGTTACAATTTGCAGATACTATTAGAAGTAAAACATTATATTGGAAGGGGGTATACAATAGGATTACCTTCTCTTTACTGGTCAATTTGTATTTGGCACACATTAGCATGTAGTTAGGCAAAACTGCATTTAATACACGCAAGTAAGGATTTCACTTAGTCCCTAACTTCTTGATGGGTCTGAGTCTTCCATACAGAAATTAATAAGATTAATTTATGTTTTTGGAGTTCTTTGGATGTAGCATTAATTACTGTATATACAATGAACTGATATTTCTGGGCACTATTAAGTTGTCAAAATCGAATACAAATGTGTTTTTTGGGGGGCACTTTCAATAGTGCTGACAAGTAACTTCAGATATTTAGTCTGAAAATACCTAAATGTATAGTATATTTCAGATGATTAAACTTCAGATGTATATTTGCATATATGGGCTTTACCTAAATGAATATTGGAGAAAAATAATACTTTTCAATTAAAAGTTTTGGTACTGATATTATCTGAACTATTTCATTCTACAGATACTGTATATGTCTTTTTTAATTTTAATTTAGATGAATTTAAAAATTCTCCTAGTTTTTCAGCTATAAAAATACAATTGAAAATTTAGAACAGTGATATTAAATTTCCAGATTTAAATTTAAGCCACAATGCTCATATTCTTTCTTAAATCAAGAAATGAGAGTTAGCCTATTGGAAATTTGTTCTCTTGGACAGTCTTAGATTCAGCATATTTAACACCTCCACAAGTTGGAAAGTGGAAAATATGGTTTTCCTATCTTAGTTACTAAGAAGGCATATGGAATAGTGCCCTAATTTCAGTTTTATCCTGATGATAATTGTTATGTCCTGGGCCTTGCTGAGTCATTCAGCAAGGCTCAGGAAGGCTGCAGGAAGGCTGCAGAGACCCGGACAGACCACGTGTCTGCCCGGGACCCAGACAGGCTGTCTCCGGCCTTGCGCGCATGCGCAAGGCGGGAGAACGGCCTGCAATGATTGGATGTGCATCCCCTTGCAGGGGAATATAAAAGGCCAATGGCCATTGTGTTCTTACTTCTGTTCTGTTTCAATAAAGAGATCCTTGTTGTGAACCAGCCTCGTCTCGATGTCTTCTGTGCAAGAACAAAACATTGGCGACGAAGGTGGGATTCACCGCAAAGGAAGACAAAGAAGAAGAAGCTAGGGCTGACTCACCTGAAGGCCTGAAGCGAAGAGAAGCGCGGCGTCCAGAAGAAGCAACTGCCTGCCAGTACGAAGACGCTGGAGGTGGGCTTGGCTTCGTGGGACCCCTTCTCCTTCCTTGCGGCGAGAGACGTCAAAGAGGCTATCAGTCACACCGATGTCCAAGCTGGGCCATCTTGTCGAGTTCGATACGTCGCACTCAGAACGTTGGAGCTCTTACACAGCTCGCGTCAAGAATTACTTCAGGGTGAACAAGATCCAAGAAGATGAATTGAAAGCTGCTACTTTGCTGTGTGTCTGTGGGCAAGACACTTTTGACATTGCTGAGAACCTTGTAGCCCCAGCACCACTGGAATCGATTGCTTATTCAGATTTAAAGAAAATGCTGCGCGAGCATTTTGAGCCCAAGCTTTCTGTAATAGCTTGGAGGCACCAATTCGAGCAGCGGGATCAGCGGCCGGGAGAATCAGCTGCGGACTTCGTTGCGGCTCTGAGGCAGGCTGCTAGGCCATGTGCGTTCCAAGACTTGGAAGAAAGGCTCAGAGATCGACTCGTTTGCGGATTGCAAAGCCGTGAGATGCAACAAAAGTTATTTGCTAGAGCTAATGTTTCCTTCCAAGATGCCCTGAGAGAAGTTGCAGCTGAAGAAGCAGCCAGCGGCACGGTGAAGGCTTTGCGGTCGACCAAGAACCGTCCAGCAGCAGTCCCCATCCATCAAGAAGTCATGAGAGAGGCCTCTGGAGAAGAATCAGAGGAAGAAGAGGTGGACAAACTTCAACAGTCGGCGGAGAGAAGACTGCAAGAAAGACGCCTGCATCCCTTCGGTGTTTCGGCTGTGGGGGTTGCCACAGGAGAGCCGACTGCTGTTTTCGTTCTGCTGTTTGCCGGGCATGTGGCAGGCAAGGCCACATCGCATCAGCCTGCTTGGGTCACCAGAAAAACAGGTCCCCCAAAGAGTTGCCTCTGAAAGGTACCAAGGTCCCCAGCCAACACAGGGTGGGCTTCTGCGCGTCCCGTAGGGGGGTATTCAAAATGGGAGTTCACCAGCCCTTTAAGAAAAAGTTTCGCATTGATGTAAAGTTGCAGGGAGTTCCCCTGGCCATGGACACAGGGTCCGCTCTTTCTATTATTTCTGCTGACACGTTTAAGAAGGTTTGTTCCAGGAGTGGCTCACGAGTCAAACTCAGGCCCTCCAATCTCATCCTCACTGACTTCCAGAATTCATGAGTCAGTGTGAAGGGGGAGGCCACACTTAGAGTACAGCATAAGGAATTTGATGGGTTGTTAGATCTGGTGGTAGTTGGGGGTGATCGCACGAGTCTTATCGGACTCGATTGGGTCGAGGCACTTGGGATCCAAGTGACTGGGCTTAACCATCTACAAACTGCCAGCCTTGCAGGAGTCAGTAAAGAGTTTGCTGATGTGTTCAGCCCAGAGCTTGGTTCATACAAGTGGCCTCCTATTGCTTTAAAGTTAGATCCAGCCATCACGGCCATCAGGGTTAAACCAAGGAGGGTGCCTTTTGCCCTCAAAAGTAAAATAGATGCTGAGTTGGACAAACTGCTCCAACAAGGCATTCTTGAACCTGTGGATTCTAGTCCATGGGAAACCCCCATAGTGACACCATTAAAAGCCAATGGTGAAGTCCGAATTTGTGCGGACTATAAATGCACTCTAAACAAAGCCTTGCAGCAGCATGCATATCCAGTGCCGGTGGTGAGCCACATTCTGGCCTCACTGAAGGGGGGAAAAGTATTTGCTAAGCTTGATTTAGCTCAGGCCTACCAACAGTTACCTGTGATGAGGCAACAGCTGAGGCCCAAACTATAGTTACTCACAGAGGGGCTTTTAAAGTAAAAAGGCTGCAGTTTGAGGTCAATGTATCCCCTGGCATTTTCCAAGGGGTGATGGAGCAAACGCTCTGCGGTATTCCTGGGGTCTGCCCCTATTTCGATGACGTCCTCATTGCAGGAGAGTCATCTGGGAACTTGGCTGAAAGGCTGAGAGCTGTCTTGCTGCATTTCCGCCAAGCTGGGCTGAAGTTACAGCAAGACAAATGTAAGATTGGTGTAACATCCACTGAATTTCTAGGTTTTCGTATTGATGCTGATGGCATCCACCCTGCAGAGTCTAAATTTCAGGCCATTCAACTGGCCCCAAGCCCCCAGTCAAAAGCTGAACTCCAGGCTTTTCTGGGCCTGCTAAATTTTTATCATTCATTTCTCCCCCATAAGGCTACAGTGGCTGAGCCGTTACACCGGCTCTTGGACAAGCAGACTCCATGGAAATGGACAAAGGTCCATGAAAGGGCTTTCAAAGAAGTCAAGGCCTTGCTATCTTCTAATGCGGTACTGGCGCATTTCAATGAGCAATTGCCTGTGTGCATCGCATGTGATGCATCCCCTTATGGGGTAGGAGCAGTGTTAAGTCATCTCAAGGCTGATGGGACTCAGGTCCCTGTGGCCTATTACTCCAGAACTCTCTCATCTGCAGAGTGTAATTATGCGCAGATTGACAGAGAAGCCTTGGCAATAGTCTCAGGCATCAAGAAATTTCATGATTTCTTGTATGGCCACCATTTTACGGTCTACACTGACCACAAGCCTTTGCTGGGTTTGTTTACAACAAACAAACAAACCCCACACATCATCTCCCCCAGAATGCTGAGATGGTCAATTTTCTTGTCAGCTTATGACTACACCCTGGTTCACAAACCAGGGACAGAGATGGGCCACGCTGATGGCCTTAGTAGGTTCCTCTAAAACAAATAGAGGCAGACCCTGCTCCTGCTGTACACATTCTTTCCATTCAGGAATTGCCTGAATCTCCCCTCAATGCCAGGGATGTGGCTGCTGAAACTGCCACTGATCACACGCTTACACGTGTGCTGACATGGGTGTTGTCAGGATGGCCTGACACGTGTCCTGCTACAGATTTCCAAAGTTTCTGGCATAGGAAACATGAGTTTTCCACGTTCAAAGGGTGTATCCTGTGGGGTAGCAGGGTAGTCATCCCGGCCTCATTGAGGACTAGAGTCTTGCTCTCTCTGCATGAGGGACATCCGGGAATTGTGAGGATGAAGGCGCTTGCGTGTAGCCATCTTTGGTGGCCTGGACTCGATAAGGACATCGAGGCCCAGGTTCAGGGATGCCAAGTGTGCCAACAGTCACGGCCTGAGATGCCCCAGGCCCCTGTACATAGGTGGGAAGAGACACTCACTCCATGGTCACGCATACACATTGACTATGCTGGGCCCTTTCAGGGGCAATTCTTCCTTCTCCTCGTGGATAGCCATTCCAAGTGGCTAGAGGTCGTTCCTGTATCTTCCACTACTACTGCCAGGACCATCCAGGTGCTAAGAGGAATCTTCGCTTCCCATGGTCTTCCTGATGTCCTTGTCTCAGACAATGGTCCCCAATTTACCTCTTCTGAGTTTCAGGCGTTTCTTCAAGCCAACATGATCCGGCATGCCACGTCTGCTCCTTTTCACCCTGCCACCAACGGTCAGGCTGAACACATGGTGCGTACCACCAAGGAGGTATTAAAGAGAATCACTCAAGGACCCTGTCATCACAGGTTAGCCGATTTTCTCCTTGCACACCGCACCACACCTTGCACTGCTACAGGAAAGAGCCCAGCTGAACTACGCTGGGGTCGCAGACTCATCACGAACCTGGACAGGTTGCACCCAGACCGGGTGCCTTCACAGGTGTCACAACCGCGGGCACCTAGGAGACTCCAAGTGGGTGATCCGGTATGGGCCAGAAACTATGGGCATGGACATCTTTGGGTGACTGCTGAGGTATGCAAGGTCTCTGGGCCACTGTCCTACGAAGTGGCCTTGGACGATGGTCGTGTGCTTAGACGCCACATTGACCAATTTCGCTGGAGGTTTCCTGGCCACGTTTCCGCTCCAGGCTCTGCTCTCGGGGGGCAGGGGGAACCCAATTACGATTGTGGACCACAGTCTCTCAATGAGGGCGCTTATCCAAATGTTCCTACACATGTTCCTGGCTAGGGGCAAATGGCCATAAATCAGCTACTCAGGGTACTCCTGCTGCTGGTCTTGGGCTCGAGGGACAGTGCTCCCAAGAGGAGTCCAATGGAATTTTGGGGAACTCCACCCCACCAAGGGACTCGGGGAACTCAACCCCACCAAGGAACTCTGATTTGGGTTTGGTGGATCCAGCCAGTCAGCAGTCAGGGGGAACCCCTGAGTTTTCTGGGCGACAAAGTCCTGGTTTGTTTTGCGCAAACCGGGAGCGGGCACTCCAGGCACCTATTCCTAATCCTACACCTACAACTACACCTGCACCTAATCTGGCTCCACGGAGATCAGTGCGGGTTAAGGGTCCTCCTAAGCATTTAAAGAAATATGTAAGGTCCCTGTTTACTATACAGGAGATTTATTAGTCCTCACCATCTGAGGGAAGAAAAAACAATTGTAGTGCTGCGGTGATAATATTGTCAAATAGTGAAAGTCTGTGGACATAACAGGGACCTGAAGGTAATCGGTTGCAAGGAGTAAAGGTTGACTGTATAACGTGCCTACTGGCCTGCCATGATGTGTTTGTGTGTACAGTGTTAAACAATATTCTTAATAATTGTTTAATCCAAGGGGGAGGGGTGTTATGTCCTGGGCCTTGCTGAGTCATTCAGCAAGGCTCACGAAGGCTGCAGGAAGGCTGCAGAGACCCGGACAGACCACGTGTCTGCCCGGGGCCCAGACAGGCTGTCTCCGGCCTTGCGCACATGCGCAAGGCGGGAGAACGGCCTGCAATGATTGGATGTGCATCCCCTTGCAGGGGAATATAAAAGGCCAATGGCCATTGTGTTCTTGCTTCTGTTCTGTGACTGTGTTTCAATAAAGAGATCCTTGTTGTGAACCAGCCTCGTCTCGATGTCTTCTGTGCAAGAACAGAACAATAATGATTAACTAACATTATAGAGTATTAAATCTCTTACACTTGCACGTTGAAGAAAGTAAAAAGTACAGATTTCAAAAAGAATTAGGAGCAAAATATAGAATCTTGGAAACTTGAGGGAATTTGCAGCCTTCATTTATTAGCGAATTGATTGAGGTAGAGTCTCTGAACATTTTGAATCTTTTCTTCCTGGGCTTTTTTGCAGCTGGCATGGAGCTGTCATTCACAAAATATGCTACTAACAACCCTGCTCCTATCTGGTAGTATTGGCATATCTAAGTATATCAATATCTAAGTTTTGGCAAGGTGGATGATTGGGTCAAGCAGATGTAGCGGAGTCCAGATTTTTCACCTCATATAAACAGATTAAAAGTTGTTTACTGTTTTCCCACATACATTTATACTTTGACTTCTCCTAATATAGGAAAAAAATGATACAAAGTTGTGAAGATAACCCAAGGCACCAGGATAGTCCTTTATGAGCATATTTACAAAGACACAGACATTCAGATAAATATGTCCTACAGATGGCAGTTGACCTAGGGACAACCTTATAGTCACAACAAAGTGAGAATTAAGATATATATAAAAAAGAAGAAACCCTCATACTTCTGAGGGCTTTGTTGTAGGCCATCCAGAAGATGCTATACTCCATAGATGGTTGAGGTGTAGCCTGCTGCTTTGAAGAAGCTTCTAGCAAAAGAATGGGCTTATGTTTGAGCAATATATCTCTTATGCTTTTCTCTGTATTTTAAATTGCCAAGAGCTGTTAGGAGTCAGGTATGTATAAATGTAATAGATAATATTAAAGCTTTAAATTAAGTAATAGATAAAATAGATAAATTATAGTTTAAATAAACTAATAAAAATAAACATATTTCATTGATTATACTCTTTAGGAATGATTACTGCTCCTGATTTCTAAAAGAATCTCTTAATTCAGATATCCAGTGCTGCCAAGACAGTTTATTAACCCTCTTGATACTTTACCAGTCACAATCCCTCTATAATCTCTCAAATGTGGGCATTCATACTTGAAAATAATAAGGCAATTATGTTTGCAATGTGCAGTATATATCTAAAATAAATCAATTAAAAGAATTAGATAATGGATAAATTTTGTTGCTGTTATTTAAGGGATTGAAGTATAAGTACCCTATGTTTAAAAAGTACATAATAGAAATCTTCAATTATGTATCTTTTCAAATCTAGATTTAGGTTTTAGAATCCCCTTAAGTACTACAGGATTTAAGGTGTTTGTTCCAATACAAAAAGCCTACAATAAGTATTTATACATGATTGTTAGATAATGCTAAAATTATTCAAAATTTATGAAGAGGACAGGAATATGAAATTAGAGTGCCCAGCTAATGAGTATTAATTGAATTTTATATGTGGAACATAAATGCATAAAATTCATGGGTTCAACTTTCTTTTGGAGAAAAAAAGACTTCTTAAAAAGCAACTGTAGACAACATAGAAAATTGCCTTGAAGGATAGGAAAAACCCTCACTGCCAAAGCAATGATCAGATAAGTGGGGCTTGAGCCTGTCCGAGAAAATATCTCAGACAAGTCTCTCCCCACTTTACAAGAAGATAAAATGAAGGAGTGGGAAGCACATTCAGACCTGCAATATTCTATTAGTATAATTCTTAAAATACAAATAATCCTGACTTATAAGGCACTAGTTTCCTAGTTTGGTCTATCTTATTGGGTTAACATCAACCTTAACTTATCATAATGTGGTCACATGTTATAGTGGCTTTATTTTGCATAAAAAGTCATTTGCATATTTGCTTCTGAAAGGCTAATTGCTTTCTGTAAAGGTTCATATTTTTCTGAAAGTTATAGCAATAGTTTAGAAATTAACAGAACAAGAACTGTGACTCTTAGGATTCAACTCTTATGATTCAGCTGCTGTAATTCTTTAGATCTGAAAAAGCTTGGTATGAACAATGATTGATAGATACTTAGTCTCCATCAATGATATGGTGGCCTGAAGAATTTACGTCCCTTCTAGTGTTTTATTACCATAGATTATGATTGGACATTTGTACTGCATATAAAATTTTATATATTGTGGTTAAATGACTAACTTCTGCAAGGAGGATGAAGGACCAATTAAGATGGGTTGCCCTAGACATCTGAGAGATCCAGCAAGCTTCCTGATAGCACTGGGTATTTTCTCAACAATCTGGAGGTGATTTGAAAGCTTGCTGATCTCTAGAACATGGAAGCATTCAGGGCACTGAACAGAATCACCCACAAAGCTTTTTCCACTCCCTAATCCCATGCAACTCCCTAGTTTAATGAGGGTTCCAGAAAATGAAGAAGGCAAAACACAACTAGAATGACACTGACATAAAAGAAGCAAATAGGACACAAGTAAGAACCAGGTAGCAAAGAAAAATTGCTTTACACCCTTACTGTGTCAGTAAAGTATCAGCCAATTCCACTGCTCAATGTTCCAGATCCTTTTGGAGAATGATATCTCAGAAGAGCCAGCCAAAGTAAATTGTGATTGCCTAGATGACCATTTCATAAATAAAATTAGTCACTTTGCATTGGAAGCAAAATAGACAAAAGTATTGAAAATTCAAATTTTTCGGATAATATATGATATCTCATCTCTAGGATTCTAAGGAAATCGACAGTGTCCTCTGCAATCTGAGCTCCCCCACTTGTAAATCAGATGTCTGACATATTTGGCTAATCAAAGCAATCAAGAAGAGAACGAGGAGCTGGATCCAGAATATAATCAATGTCTCCTTGAGAGAAGGGAGATGTCAGAAGCCCTTAAAGAGGCACTGATTTGCCCAAGATGCTCAATACAAAACTAGACAACTGCCAATCCTTCTTTTTAAAGGTTCTCTCTTTTAAGAGAAAAGAGTTGGAGAAGCTTTGGAGATAAATTCTTGGCAATCTGGGGTTAGGATTGGATATGCAACAGTAACCATATTAATCATGCTTTGGGATGACATGTGATTAGGCTGGATGATAGATTTATTACAGCATTCTATATTGCCACGCACAGTATCCTTCTGGACTATCTCTGAAGTTTGGAGCTGGTAGGATACTGTCACCATCTTTCCATTCCTTCCTGAGCATATGGATTCAGATAGTAATTGCTGGGGAGGAGAGAGTGGATATATTGGTCTTTCTCCCATCCTATTTAATATGAATTCCTGAGAATAATTCACACAAGAATGTACAACAAAATTGAGGAGCATCTAGGTAACACACAATTGGGTTTCAGAAACAATCTTGGTACACGAGATGCGCTATTCAGCATTCAAGTTCTTGCACAGCGTTGTAGAGATGTCAATCACAGTGTTTACATGTGCTTTATTGATTTTGAAAAAGCATTTGATAAAATAAGACACAGCAAACTATTAGAAATCCTGAAACAAGGGGGACTAGATGACAAAGACATCCAAATAATAAAGAATCTATACTGGCATTAGGTAGCAAATGAGAGACTAGGCCAAAAATACTCAGCTGATACAGAAATACGAAGAGGGGTCAGACAGGGATGTATTCTGTCTCCACTGTTGTTCAATAGCAATGGGACTAAAAAGTTCAATCAATCAATTCCAACTTTGCAAGATCTTTTTTTTTCCGCGAGAAGTTGAAATTGACTGATTGACCTTTTTTTTTTTGCACACGGCGGCAGAGGCCTAAAGCGAAAAGATTTTATAAAACCCAGCTGAAGGCCTAGGACTGGGGTGACGGCGCGCGTGCCCACAGAGAGGGCTCTGAGTGCCGCCTCTGGCACCCGTGCCATAGGTTCGCCACCACTGATCTAGGTTTACATTGTTTTTGATTATTGGTGGTCTTATTTTTTCCCAGAGAAAAAAATCACAATAAAGAAGTCCTCTTGGGCTCAAACTCCTACTTGAAGAATAGGCTGAGCTTTTGCACAACTCTTGTGTACTAGTTGCCATTTTACCTGGAACAGGATGAGGTTAAAATGATTGCTCATATCTACCTCTCAATTGTTGTAGCTTTCTCTATGTGGGACGACCCAGAAACTTCTAATGGATCAGCACACAACAGCATGCATGAATAGTCAGTTACAATACTGCCATGTTGCACTTCTGCTGTAGACGCTATTACGAACAGGTCACTAAACACAAGTCAAGATGCTCCTCAAAGTCTTGTATGATTTAGGTGGATCTTAGGAACCACCATTCCCTGATAGCTTCAGCCCATCCTATTCAAACAACCAGAAAACATTTGTTAATAGCTCCCAGTTAACAGCAGTTGTGGCAGGAAGAGACTTGGTATTCCCTATAGGAAGTCCCATTTATTGAATTATCCTGCCTCAAAATGACTCCCTCCTACAAGCCTTCCAGATGATGATGAAACATGGTTTTTCCAGAAGGCCTTCAGATGTTTACCGATGTATTATAACTTTTAAATTCAACTTCCTACTTTTAACATAAATTAAATTAAAAATTATTTGGATTACTATTTTAATATTGATGTGTACACATTTATGTATAATTTTTATGTGCTGCCTGAAGTTCTAGTTTCAGGCAATATCAAATTATTTCTAATTTAATTTTTAATTTTTTCCTGTTTTCAAGTAAACTGATATAACTATTAATAACTTGATGGTAAAGCAGAACACAAATACATGTTTGTTAGCAAATATATGGAAGTTGAAATTTAGAATAATATATTAAGACAAAATAAATACTATTTTAAATTATGACATCTGATTAAATTAATTGCCTATAAAACAAGGCATCTATTTGTAAAACTCATCTTCCATGTCCAAATAATTTTTTTTACTGTCTCTGACAAAGTACTTCATCACTGAAGCACATAACAGAAGTACACAGAAGGAGAGACACACAATCATGGATTACAGAAATTTGGCTCTGCAAGCAAAAATCTATATATGTTTACTCTACAGTAAATACAAGTCCTAAATAAGTAAAGCATGGTTAGTGCTATTCCTTTCCTTTCTCCTTCACATGCCTATTATTTACAAAAGAGAGTTTCTGTTTATATGGAGATTCACTGGTCAACTGCAGATCCTGATTTTTGAGACTCCTAATTCATATTCGCAATCATCATGCAGAGGGAAAGCTCTCACACTCACAATCATGTTTAAACTCCTGCCTTGTTTCAGCTACTTGCTTTCATTATTTGGCCTTGTTTTCAACAATTTTTCTTCCATTAACATATTATCCCTTCCCTACTTCATTCCTATTCATGTCACATGTAATTATTTATGTTGAGTTTTAACACACTTCTATTTTAAAGCAGGATATTTCACGTCTGCGCTTACTTAATAACATTTACACTGAGGTTTTTTTTTTATTATTTTCTATCAAGTCAATGTCAATGCTTAACCACCTCATATTCTCCAGTATGATCTGTCCTCAACCTGATTTTCATGAAGTCTAAGATCTGTGGGTTGGCTAATTTCCTTTTAAAATCCTGTAAATCTGGGACAAAAATATTTTAAACTATTGTACTATTTATTATTAATGTTTCTATCCTATCTTTCAAACAGAATTATCAGAGATGCTAATTTAATACAGTATTGTCTGCAACATTACACAAAAGCATCTAGGTTAAATTCCCACTGAAATCAACAGAATTTATTTTACTGTATGTATTTTATTGAGTCTCTGTAGAAAGATAACTATTGAAAGAGACAATGTCAAGCTACGAATCCTACGGTCTTTAGGACTGCTACACGCTTCTAACTTGCCAACAGTGCGGGAGGGCGGGGAGAATTTTGAATCCACAGTTGTCTTTATCAGTGTGAGAGCCAGAGCTGTTGACGAGTTGTTTTGACAAACTAAAGTTTCTTCTCATAATAATTACTGAACAATGTATTGGACAATGTGACCTGAACCTGTCAGTGAGGGGAGAAAAAGTTCCATCCTTTTAATTAACTACTTCCCGCCATTTCCTCAGAGCTAGCTTTCCTTTAAGCTTGCCGGTTTGTATTTGCTCAATAAAGTATACATTAGAGAACGCAATGGCTCTGGTGTTTTGCTTTGGTTGGGCTTTTCAGCCAGATGTTGACAGACATTACATTAGTAATATCTGGCATAAAACACAAAAAAGATATAAGAAAGAACTGCTTTTTAATATCTGCTTGGAATCCTTAGCTTGTTATTAGGCAATATGAGGAGATCTACAGAAAAGTATAATTCAGTTGAATATAAATTGGTTTTATTTTCAGATGACATTATAAACCTCATGGTACTACTTCAATATTTATGAAAATAAAAGACGCTTTTAGTAAAATAACAGGATATTTTATACAAAGATCCTCCAAGTCATGACTGCACTTGCTTTTCAAGCAGGAGCCGGGATTCCAGGAGGACCCCAGATTATACACCAAAAGTGTTTAGGGTAGGGCAAACCCTTCCCGGACTATTGATGATAAACTCCCAAATACAGAAGGAGACACATACAAATAGTTACTTCATCTTATAAGGGTGTAATAAAATATTTTCAAAAAACAACATTCTTAATTTACAAAATTTCTATGGGGTTCTTCAATTCTGAGAATATCTTTATAGAAAATGCATCTATTGTTAATGAGGGGAAAATCACTTTTCCAATCTAGATCTATATCAGCACCCTTACCTATTGTAAAATATTAAAGACTGGAAACCAACAATTGTATATTTTCTGATTTGGGCATCTTTGGAATATACATACTGTATTCATATAAATTTTGGTTGGATGAATAGTATTAGGAACAAAATACTCTAAAACTGTGACTCTGGAAACAATTGTGTCAGAAAGTTATGGAATATAATGCCTAATAAAATAATATTTAATCCCTTTTCCCATGCTAAGTTGATTTTATGGTGAAAAAATTGGTAAAATTGGTAAAATATAGTGATATGGAAAAATTGAATGGAAGTGACGCTTCCATTCCATTGACTGTGGGCCAACTGATAAATGATGAACATGATTTTTAACATATACCATGTTAAAAGATAAATATCATCTATTACAGGGGTGTCCGGACGTGTCACCAGGAAACCGCATCCACCCTATTGCCGGCAATGGAGAAAAAGCTCCAATATGTCGCATGACATCATGTGATGTCGTGAGTTTGACATGTCTGATCTATTAGATGCAACCCCATGGCAATATTTACAGCTACAACATTTTTAACAACTTTTGTTTTCAACCTCAGAGACACCTGAGATTCTAGAACAACTTGTTAAGTCCCTGAACACTAAAAAAAAAACTATTAATTTTTATCGATCTTTAAGATCTATAAATCAATATAATATATGGATGCTAAGAAATGAGTTGGATAAAACATTAGAGATTTATGTATTGCCTAGATAATTCTAAGAGCATCTGTGGACTTTAAACTATGATTTATAAACCAAAAGTAATATTTAGAATGTATTGTATTATGTTACATCTGAATAGAAAAGATTTGTCTATAACAGCATTTGCTGGAGATGTAATCAGGATAATATTTCTTTAAAACACATTTTACAATATCTTATTAAATTTTGAGAGAAAATAATGGATTACAGTATATGATTGCATAATAAAAATTTAAATTTTTAGAGGATAACATTTTCTTGCATTACATACTATTATATGGAATTTGAGAACTGGAAAACGTAAATGGATTTTCCATGCCTTTACTATGCCCAAAAGACTGGTATTGCAACATTAGAAAGATAAATGTATGGCCCCATTAATTGAAGACTTGACTACGCTTGCCACCTATGAGCAGTTTCCCTAGACATAGACTTTGTATAGAAAGTATAATGAAATATGTAATTTATTTTTACAATTTATTTTACAATTTATTTTTTATAGTAGATTTAGGATGAATGATAGTTATATAAATGTATTAGGAATTAGATAGGTATATATACAATTCTAACTGTTAAAACAATGTAACATTTTAGGTTTTGTTTTTTTCTGTTGTATTTTTTCACTTTTTAAAAACTGTTTTTATCCATTTTTTAAAGAATGTATCTGTACTATAAATATTTTTGGTTTTCATTCTTATTTTAAAACAAAAATAAATAAAAAAGAATAACTATTACATTAAAAAGAATAACTGTGACATTATAATTACAAAAATTATAATCATTGCAGAAGTTTTCATCTCTTATTTCTCACTGCTAGTATGTAGGGACTATAGCTCTCTATTATTACACATTATTTTCTGTACCAACCTAGAATTTAACAAGCAAGTTATATTAAAAAGTCACTGGAGTAAATAAATGGAAAAATGAATGTTCTTGACATTGCTATACCACCATTAGCAAAATCACAACCAATGTCAGCAGTTTATTTAGAAAATTCCTGTGGTGGACAGGTATGATTTAACTATGTGGAAGCATAGGAAATTAAACCATGTCCTGAACATATTAAAGATATTGAAATCTACTATTGGAGAGGATGTACATCTTCGCCTTTAATACATGAATGCATAAATTATGAAGAACTGATGGTCTTCTTTGCCATGACCAATTCTAGGGAGAGACGTGTTATCAAGAATAGAATAAAATGGCCGATATTGATTCCAGCTAATTAACTGAAAATGGGCAGTCTAGAAATATGATAAATGAATGAATGAATGAATGGATGAAATTAGTTTTTAATTGAAAAAGATGGGTGGTCTTGAAATGCAATAAATAAATAAGTCAATCAATCAATCAATGGAACAAGTTTTAGCAACCAGTAGGACATTCAGCAAGGTCTGACACATTTTTCTTTTTGGCTTCTTTATAACTTTCTTGTAAATTTAAATGATAGAGACTAGATACTCCTCAGCTGATGCGATATACTCCTCCTTTGGAAGAATGTAAAAAATAGGTTATAGAGAAGAAACTGCTGGTAGAAGATGAATACAGTATGGAAGCAGAACAGATTTTGAGAGAACTCTAAAGTCACAGATTCTTCATTACTCTTTTATTTTTATCCATTGACATAAGTTTTCTATATGTATTTAAAAGAACCCAAGAGTCTGAAAATAACACAGTATTTTACTTTCAAGGTTTGCTTTAGAGTTGGAATTAAGATTATTTCTCAACAAAAATAGTATTTTATTTTCATATATTACTTAATTGTTCGAGACAAGGGTCTTGTGTTAAAAACAATATTTTTAAGATTTACTTAAGAGCAGAAATAATTCTTTTTTTATCCATACAGAACTTTCAAAACTTCTCAAGTCAAGAATATTTTTTATTCAGAACAATATTTATTTTCAAAATCTACTTTAGAGATCACCCAAGACTTTTCTTCATATAGGGCAGTAATGTATTCTCAAAGAACACCTTCATTGCTTAAACATTTTAAATGTTTTCAATTTTTTTATCCAGAAATCCAAATAAAAACTTCATGAAATTGCATCTAAAAACGAAAGTATATATGCCTATGACTTCATAAATTCCCACAGTGGAATTCAACATGGAACATGCCTTATATGTAATAAAAAAACAAGACAATGGTGGAATATTAAAAAAAATATCAAAAAAAATCATCAAAGCACTTGATGAAGAATGAGCACTTGATTCTAACCCACACACTTAATGACAAGTGAATCAATGGACAGACCACTATTTCTTTTTTCATTTTTTTAACTAAAGCATAATTTGCCAGTGTCAGTAAACTGGAAGGTGGAAATAACTGGCAGGGAACTAACTAAAAATATATATAAACAAAAACAAGTGTGTTAAAAACAGACCAGATTCCATTCAAACGCAATTATCACAAAGTTTTGATGAATAGGTATGCCAGGATAAATCTTCCGCACATTATATTATGGGCCACCTTACAAGAATTCCTATTTATCAGCTTAACAAGTTTGCAGATAATAAGCAAATTTCTGCTGACAATCTTCAGACATTCATGGCTTAACATATCATATGAAAAGGATCAAACAGGTTTTATCCAATAAACCATCAGTAGGATGTGTAAAGCCTGACTGAAATAGTTCTGTAAAGGGGCAAGACCATTTTATGTGATGAAAAAGGTAAAATATTAATACTGCCTAAAAATATTTCCATGAGGGAAATAAGATCCACAAAACAACAGTGCAATTTCCAAGGAAATAAGCTGAGAATGAGTGCATTTCACACTCAGTCCACCAAGCTGACTGCACTGGATCAGTCAGCTCCAATACTGGCTTGTATTTAGGCAGCAGACCATTAAGAGCCCTAGCACGACAGGATAGAATGGAACTCATCAAGTGGTTGTTTGATTGATTGTTGTCGCCAGGGCAGCGGGAGATTATTGTTTTTACTATTTGTAATACTAGGTTTTTATTTTTTGTAAGCCGCCCAGAGTCACTGACAGTATAAATTCTCCAAATAAATATATAAATGTAAATTGGCAAGTTGAAAAAAACAGCCCTTAAGAACGACAAACGATTTCTATATTGTTGCCAATAAAAAGGACACGACTGTGAAGTCATGAGGAGTAAGCTACCTCACTGTTTATATATGCCAAGTTGTTTTATTTTATGCATTCAACAGTCGTGATTTTTTTTTTAAATGAACAAACACACTCCCACATCGCCTTTTTATGTCCGCCGCAATGGAAGGCTCCTAGGGACCCACGTGCAAAAGATGGGGCGGGGAAGTCGCCCTCCCCGCTTCCCTCAAGAAGTGGTCCTGTGTCTTCCCGCAAATCCTTCAGATCGGTCAAGAAACTCCTGCAGCATATGTTTAATTTAAACGCCAATGCTATCCATCCGCTGGCCTTCTCCGTTTCCGTTTTGTGAAGCTTCCTCCTTTTGCTTCCCCCTCCCACATCCAGTGTGGCCAACTATCTTTTCCTTTTCCGCTCGAGTTGTGCTTGTTTGTTCTCCAAAGTCAGAGTAAGCCTCCCCCTCTGTACAGGAAGAAAGAAGGACGGGAAGGAAAGATACCGGCGGCTCCTAAAAGAGGAGTTGGCCAAGGAGCAGGACTCACCTGCCGAGCGCGGGCTTAGAGGCCAAGAGAGACGCCAAGGAGACACTCCAGGGCTTCCCACGGCGACGAGCGGCCTGTGTCCTGAAGTAACCCGGCTGTGTAGGAGGGAGGGAAGCGCGGGAGGCCGGGAACGAGCCAGTGAGTGACAGAAAGGAGCAGGACGCCCGGTTCTTGGGCAGAGAACAGCGCGAGAGCTCTTTGCAATTCCGCCGACTTGTGTTACGCATCTTTCCGCGTCTGTTTTCGCACACCCCTCGAATGAATGCTGAAATGCCGACGCAGAAGTCTTACGATGTGTAGGATATTGTGCAGCCAACCTAATTCCTCAGTCGTTTACATCTTTATTTATTTTTTTTAAAAAAGTTCATGACTTGGGCAGAATTTACAACCTAAATATTTAAAGTTAGTAGAGATGGCACATCTACCTTTTTAAAAGAGACCTTTTTAAAACGCTGTTGACAAATTTGCCGATCTTCCTTTTGTTGAATGGAGAGTGCTTCCATACTGTGTTTTGTTTTTATTTTTTATTTTAATGGGCACGTGACAAATGCAGTGTCCCAGTTTTGCTAATAGAACAACAGTATCTTCTCCCATCCCCCATCTTAGAGAGCTCTAAGATTTGGTTTGGTGTAATTAAGAATCTGCTCCATCAAACAATTTATGATGTAATATGTTTGAGGAACTGCCCCAAGCTTTTTTGTTGTTTGCACTACAGTGTATTTTGACTAATACAGTCATTTTGTCTTCCTGAAAGCTATTTCCCAATGCAGCAGTGCTTGATACGAGAATTCTGCTGGATTAAGTTATTCCTGTCTATCCACAATTGAAGGCATAGAGACCCAGTCAGAAAAAATTGGCAACCTTACAGGCAATGTGCCACACTCCTAGCCAGCCAGGAAGGATACAGCTATCAAACAGTAAACAGACATCTTTTTCCACATTCAGTCATGCACAATCTGAAGTATATGCATCCTAAGAAAAGTAAAGGATGAAAAAAGAAATATATAAAGTGATGAAGAAAAACCAGAAGGTGATTAAAAGCTTTTGGATAGAATTCATTCAAAATATTTCAATATATTTTAAAAAGAAATCTATTTTCAGGCCTTCAGCTCTAGGACAAGAACAAATATGCTGATTTCTCCTCTTTGCGATACATGTTCTTGCTAACTTCAATGCCTTCTGATGAAGGTGAACTCCCACAGCAGAAAGTCTGGATAAATTTCCTTTGCAACTGAAACTGTTCCTCCATGGTTCTCAATCTGGGCCACAGCTACTTGGATAGAAAAAGGCATCTCACTGCAAACATCCAGCTTTACCAGGGATGATAACAGATTAAGTGGAGCTAGCATGCTACTTCTTGCTCTCCTGTTCTCATGTGTTCATTAAACCTTAAAGCAAAAGGCCTCAACAGAACTATATTCTTATTGGGCAACAATTCATGCATTCCTTTAAATTACTTGTCCCAACTCTTTGCCATATTAAGAATCAGGCAATTTTACCACATTTTCTTTCTATGTAAAATGTTTTTCTTTCTTTCTTTCTTTCTTTCTTTCTTTCTTTCTTTCTTTCTTTCTTTCTTTCTTTCTTTCTTTCTTTCTTTCTTTCTTTCTTTCTTTCTTTCTGTCTCGGTGTGTATAAAATTCACAGTTGTACTCAATTGGAGTACAAAGTACAAAAAAACTGAAAGCAAACTAATTAGATAGTTATTACTTGGCTGGTTACAAAAGTGACCCTGTTGTATATAAACTTTAATCTAATTAGGGAAGTGTTTTTAAAATATATATCTTGCATTTTCAGTGAGAGCACAATGTGGTTTATTTGTTGGGTGGGTTCTTCTTTAATATTATCTATCCCAGTGTTTTTCAAAGTTCCTCTCAGGATCCATGAAATCATTTTTGAAACTGGGAAGGGGTTCTGAGAGAAAAAAGTTTAAGAGCACTGATCTGTCCCAACAAGAACCACTGAAACATTTCAGGCTGAGAAACTGATTGGTCCAAAATCACCCAGTGGGCTTCCAATTCCAAGTCCAACCCACTATATTACCACACTTTCCACATATAATATACAAAAATACAAAAGTAATTGAAGGCTAATTAAGGGGGTTGAAAAATATTGAGAGAGAACCTAATACACAGCAGCAAAGTATTCACTAGGTGATCCCGGGCCAGTCTCCCTCATACTCTTGTATACAATTGTTTCTTGCAAGGCTGCTAGTTCCTATTCTTCACACCACTGAGAAAGAAAGAAATTAAAAATGCAATGAATAATCATTGAGCTGAGCCATTCAGGGATGTTCTTACTTAATTGGTTGATTTATTGCAGTTATGCTTATTTACTCCTGATTAATCATAGGGGAACAATTTCATTATCAGCAAAATAAAATCATGTTAAAATATTCTCTATTATGATCTATTAGTTGGCAGTTCTAATTTATTTATCCCCTGTCTTTCTACCAAAGACTCAAGAATTTCAAGGTAGAAAGCAACAAAAGTACAATCAAAACAATTTTAAAACAAGCATATAATTAATATGTCATCAACTTTGGGATGGGTTAGTGCCCCAGTTGTGCCATTTCTGGGGTCAGCAGATCTGGTTATGCTCAATGAATATGGAAATTGGGTTTTTAGGCATTGTAATTCCTTCTGAATGCAGAGGCAGAAACATTCCAGTTCCTCATTTGTTTTCAACATAATTCAAAGCTTCAGCACAGTTCAAAACATTGGTAATCTCTTTAAATAATATGAATACCTGGGCAAACTTTCGTAATTATTTCCTACACCAAACTTTCTGTTCAAAAGGAGAGGCATTTTTTGGTCTCACTTCTGATAGGTAAAAAATACATATGGGGATGCATCAAAAATGAGGAATATTTGCCCTATAAAAAGTGCAGGTAAGCTGATATACTTACCAGTGACTAAGGCATTTCTGTTCCATCAGACAAAGTGTATTGCATCGTATTATACAACAAATATAGAATTCTGTTTTTCTATTGAAAAAAGGAACAGGTTGCTACGATTTTAATGCATCATTAAAAAAAGAAAACCCACCAACCACATGTAAGCACATGTAGCATATAGTGACCATGATTTCCAGCTAGGGTGATGGGAGGTATATGTTGTATGGACAGACAGTTAGCATATGTTCTTAGATGTGATTTGATTACTGATTTTGATTATTAATTTTTTAGCTATCTCACTTCAGATGACTCTGGATGACTTGGCTTCACAAAATTGCAAATAAATAAACAAACAAACAAAGAGCATATTTCTTCTTTCATATAGTTGTAGCGTTACCTCCTCAGAGGCCGCCAAAGCCCAGGCCCTCCCAGCCCCGTTCCCCTCCGTCGAGCTTTGCAGCTATGCTCTCTAGGGGTTAGTAAAGTGTCTCTTCTAACAGAGGCTCGCACGAAACGAGGAGGTGGCAGGCTCTTGTCATTAAGAAGGGGCTTCCAGGAAAAAAGGTGACCAGCCCCTAGCCCCAATAGTCAATGCTGTGGTGGTGTCTAGCAGCCCCAGGCTGTCATAGCAGCAATAGTCAATGGTTCCTCAGCAACCGTTTGGAAACAAGTGGGGTGGGGAAAAACCTCGGCTCCAGGCAGCAGTAGAAACACGAACAAAAGCAGTCAGCGTGCTGTAGTAACGGCTCGCCCCCCCCCCAGGGCAACTCCCCATAATGTCTAAAACTTGTACAAGCAGCAATAATCACAGTTCGGATAGCCTCCAGTCTTCACAGCAGCAGCGACCAGCCTTTCTTCCTCTTCTGTTGTTTCTTGCAGTCTCAGGTCCCGTCGGTGTCAAACCCCTCCCCCCTTATCTTTATTATTAAAATCTGAGGTTAACAACCCCAGCAACTTTCTCCACACACTCTCTCTTGCCTCCGCTTGAGATATCCCCCTTGCGAAAGAAAGCAGTAAAATTCCACCCCCTCACTCTCACTCTCTCCTTTCCCTCTCCTCCACAAGAAGGGATCAGTTTAAAACCTTCAACCCCTCTTTGCCTTCACCTGGCCTCTTTCCGACAAGCTGCAACCCCCTCCCCTTTCCTTCCTTCCTCTTTCTATCTTTTCCCCTCGTCCACACTTGCCATGCCCAAAACCGACAGCAGCTGTCCCAGTCTCTCCCTCCCCGGCCAAGCTCCTAGAAAACACTTTCAGACAGTCCCGCTACACACTCCCCCCACCTAAGCAGTTTCTTTGGTCCCCCAAAGAATAGGAAACTTTCTGCTAGGCATCTATATTATCCAGGGAGCGAACGTCACTCTCTCTCTATGCTATGCTGGGGCATCATATGTTAGTCTCTTCACTGGGTGTATCACCCGCCTCGGTCTCTGCACTTTAGGCTCAGCAGTATCATGGGTGCCGTCCCCTAGTAACTCCCCACCCCCGGAGGTACCCGGGACTGGCAACTCCTCCTCTAATGCTGGTGATCGCAGACCATGTGAAGTAGCCTGATCCACCTCTAATGACTCCCCTAGCTCTGTAATCTCCGGGGTCAACAGCCCCTCCTGTCCTGACAATCCCCAGGCTGATCCCCTGCCTCAAATCTCTGGGGAGTCCCCTCCCGTTCACAAGCTCTAGGCATGGGTTCCAAAACATCAGGCCCAGACTGTTCTAATTCCACCTCGCTACCCACAGCGGGGGGTATGGTCCCAATATCCCCTGATGACCACAACCAACCTATACAACTCTCTTCTTCTTCAGAGTCTTCCGTTCCCCTTCCTACGGACAAGACGAGTTTCGCCCTAGTTCCTAATCCCCTTCCCACTACACAGGGCTCATCTACGGGGACTAGCTGGGTAGCTCATACTACCTCGTTCAAGGGCAATAAATGGTTCCAATGCCACACTTTCAAAGGCCCTGAGCTTCCCTCTGGTCGTATCCGATACACTGGTAGTCCCAGCAGCTTCTCAATAACAATATACAACTGGGAACCCCACCGATCTGCCAGTTTGTGCTTCCCAGAGGGGCCCAAATTTCTTAATAGCACCCGATCCCCAGACTACAAATTACTTTCAGATCGTAATTTCTCTTATTCTGCCATTCCCGAACCCCTGCGGCCTCTGCGGCCTTTTCATAAGCCCCCTTCAAACTCTTCCTCAACCTGTCCACATAATTACGATGTGACCTAAAGGAGGTCTCATCCATTGAGGTGCCAAAGGCTATGTCTACCGGCAGGCGGGCTTCCCTACCAAACATCAACCGATATGGGGACTACCCGGTGGCATCATTCCTTGTGCTATTATAGGCATGCACGATGGTAGAGATATGTTGCATCTAGTGTTGTTTCTGTTCTTCAGTAAGTGTCCCCAACATGTCCAAAAGAGTATGATTAAATCTCTCAGGCTGCGGATCTCCTTGTGGGTGATACGGGGTGGTACGGGACTTCCAAATGCCCAGCAAGCCCAGTAGTTGCTTAACAAGCCTGCTTTCAAAGTCCCTCCCTTGGTCAGAATGTATGCGCTGAGGCAGCCCATAATGTACAAAAAACTTCTCCACCAATACTTTGGTTACCGTAACAGCACGCTGATCTTTTGTCGGGAAGGCCTGAGCATAACAGGTAAAATGATCAGTCACAATCAACACGTTTCCTTGTCCGCTTACATCCGGTTCCACGCAAAGAAAATCAATGCAAACCAAGTCCAAGGGCCCATAACTTTGTAAATGGCCCATTGGCGCAGTTCTTGATTGTAGGGTTTTCCTCTGAATGCAACGCAGACAAGATTTACAATAGTCCCTGACTTCCTTCTTCATGCAGGGCCAGTAGAATCAATCCGCTACTAACTTAAAGGTCTTTTCCGGCCCCAAATGCCCATGCTCATCATGAAGCGCAGTCAGCACTGCTTCTCTGTGTTTCTCTGGAAGCAAAAGTTGCCACCTTTCTTCAAGCCCATCCGAAGGGCCCCTCCAATAAACCACTCCATCACGAAGCTGTAAATGATCCCACTCCTTGTACAGCACTCGGGCTCCTCTTGGCAAATCGGCAAGTAGAAACTCCCGCTGGCCACTTTTCAAAGTCCTTCCGACCAGGCCACAGAGAGGATCTTCCACCTGGTCCCTCCACAGATCTTTCTTAGTCAGGGCAAACCTACCCTTCCCTCTGATCTGAATGGGATTACAGTATAATTTGGGAACGCCTGCAGTGGTAACCCCCACCGATTCAGCCCCAATTGCTCCCCTAGCTTGATGCTCAACCCCTCGATACACTGCTTGAATACCATCAGGGGGCAATTGTACCCACTCTCTAATGCCTGTCCCTGAATCCTGGGGCCTCCTTGACAAAGCATCTGCATTGATGTTCCCCACGCCCGGATGATATCTCAAACTGAACCTAAATCCAGAAAGGGCAGCTAGCCATCGATGCCCCATGGCATCAAGTTTAGCGGTTGTGAGCAAGTACGTAAGTGGATTATTATCCGTTTTAACCTCAAACTCTGCCCCATACAAATAATCCTTCAACTTATCCACAACCGCCCACTTGAGTGCCAAAAATTCCAACTTATGAGTGGATAGTTCTTTTCCCCAGGGGTTAAGCCCCTGCTGATATATGCAATGGGCTTCAAACGTTGATCATGCTCCTGATATAACACCCCCCAAGGCCATCCCGACTAGCGTCCACATGTAACTCGTATGATCGATTGGGGTTGGCATAAACTAGGACTGGGGTGTTCGTAAGCCTCCACTTCAACTGATCAAAAGCCTGCTCACAGTGCTCAGTCCATTCTGCCTGAATAGATTCCCGAGACTTCCTGGGTCCCCTGGTTTTATGGGTCGGATTCGAACAACCCACTGCATCCTCTACTTCCTCATTCTTTAACAGCTCATTGAGCGGGTGAGCTATCTTCGCAAACCCTTCCACAAACCTCTGATAGCATGAACAAAATCCCAGAAACGATCGCAATTCGGCTACACTCTGGGGCCTGGGCCAAGAAACCACTGCCTCAAGCTTAGCGGGGTCTGTTGCCACCCCCTCGGCCAAGACGACATAACCTAAATAAGTGACAGATGGCTGGTAAAATTGGCATTTCTCTAACGACAATTTCAGCCCTTCTTCCTGGAGCCTTGTCAATACCTTCTTTAAACGCTCCTCATGCTGCTCAAGTGTCTCACCAAAAACAATAATATCATCTAAATAGACCAACACCTCTATCAGGTTCATGTCCCCCACTGTCCGTTCCATGAGCCTTTGAAAAGTTGCTGGGGCCCCTGATAGCCCCTGCGGCTTTTGATTAAATTCATAAAATCCCAGTGGGCAGATGAACGCGGTTTTCTCCCTATCCTCTGGATGCATGGGGATCTGATGGTAACCACTCCTTAAATCCAGCACACTAAACCACTTTGCCCCTGACAAACACTGAAAAGCATCCTCTATCCGAGGAGTTGTATACTGGTCAGGGATGGTCCTCCGGTTAAGAGTGCGGTAATCTATACACATCCTTAGGGTCCCGTTCTTCTTCCAGACCACCATTATGAGGGAAGCATAAGGACTTCAGGATTCCCTAATGACCCCAGTCCTTTTCAGCTCTGCTAGACGCTCCCTAAGATCATCTAGGTCACTTAAGGGGATCTGCCAAAATCTCTCCCTAAAGGGTTTATCCTCCCTCAGTCGGATTTCATGTTGGGCAATCCTAGCACAGCCCACATCAAAATCATCTCTCGAGAATAAATGTCTCCACTTCCAAAGCTGGTCTCTCGCTCTCTCTCGCCACTCAAGAGAAAGCTGGGTGTTTTGGGGATAAAATTGATCCATCAAAACCTCCCCCTCTGTTTCTCCCTTACCATCCAGAGACTCAATCAGAATAGCTGGGCTCACCTGCCCCAACAACATCCAATTCCTCAGCCATACAGGGAGGCCCGTGATATTCCAAACCCCAACCGAGATCCGCTCTTTTTCCTGTTGTAAAACCCGCATGGAGATTACCTCTGGAATTAATTCCACTCCACCATTCCGTCCCTTTGGGCCAGGTTCAAGAATGAGATATGGCCCAGGCTGCTCCCCATCTAACTTAACAGAAGACCTCAGGCACACCACTTCCCCTGGTTGTATTATCCTCTTTTTCCTATCCAATTTCCATAACCACCCCACTCCCTCTGCAGGGGCCTGCTGCTCCCACACAAACCCTGACATACTGTCTGCAGTGCAGGATGAACATCCCTCACTATCGGGTCATTCCCTAAGGGAATGACTGGGATGAGTAACTGCCTAACTAAACTGGTGTTAGTCTCCACAATCAATGAACCCTGACTAACTCCCAGGGGATGAGTGCACACAATAGCCAGAGTATGAAAGGTCTCTGTATACCCAGCAATAGAAGGCCCAAACGTCAGCTGTATAGGTCACAGGTCGGCAATCCGCGGCTCCGGAGCTGCATGCGGCTGTTTGAGCCTTCTCCTGTGGCTCCGGAGCCTCCTCCACCATTTTCAGAGAGAGACAGAGACAGAGAGAGGCACTTGCGCTTCCCCTCTCTGTCTCTCTCTTTCTCTCATGCGGACTTGCCCCCTAGCAGGGCTCCTGATTGGCCCTGCGCCCGGGTGCCCTGCCCCCTGGGAGAAGGGCGGCCAGGAAGTCCCTTTCCCGGGCTGGCCCTGTCCGAGGCGCATGTGGTTGGGGAGCCACGCAGGGAAGCGCCGGGATCCCTGCTGGGAGCAGCCTGCTGGAGCCTCCGCTGAGTGGGCCAGCCCTCCCGCAAGCCGCAGCCCCAAGGGAGACAGCCCCTGCGATGCCCAGCCAGCGCGACCGTTGGCCAAGCAGCAGCAGAACCGGAGACAGATGGTCAGTGGCAGAGGGGAGGGAGGGGGCTCCGAGTCCATGGAGCGCCGCTGTGAAGTGGCCGTGGGGCAGGTGGCATGTCCCCCTGGCTTACCTGTACCAGGCGGCAGTCCCGGCTGGGGCATCGCTTCCTGGGCTGCTCCCTGGGCAGCCGAGCCGGCCGCGCATCTCCCCGGGCTGGGCGGCAGTGTCGGCTGGGGCGGCGGCCGGTGGGGGCATTGCTTCCCGGGCTGCTGAGCCGGCCACGTGTTTCCCCAGGCTGGGCGTCAGTCTTGGCTGGGGCGGTGGCCGGCGGGCGCATCGCTTCCCGGCCTGCCGAGCCGGCCACGTGTTTCCCCGGGCTGGGCGGCAGTCTCAGCTGGGGCGGTGGCTGGCAGGGGCATCGCTTCCTGGGCCGTCCCTGGGCTGCCAAGCCGGCCACGCATCTCCCCGGGCCGGTCAGTTGTGTCCCAGGCACTTTTCAACGCCTTCTGCTGCCTCCTGCCCCCTCCCCCTCCCCGCCCCTTCGGCGCCATCTGCCTTTCGTTCTCTCTGTCTCCTCATCTGGAGAGAGAGGGGGGAGGGAGAGGAAAGAAAGACAGAGAAAGAGAGAGAGAGGGCGACTTGTTCTGGCGAAGAACCAGTGGGGGGCAAGGCAAGGTAAGTCAAAAGACGTGGAACTTTCGTGCTAACATCTCCCGAACCCTTGTTATCCCTGCCACAGACTCGGGTCATCCGTCCTCACTCTCTCCTCTTCTCTCTCTATGGACGAGGCTGCTCACTTCAAATGATTGGCTACCGAGGCCTGGGAGCCAGGGAGGTGGGCAAGTCTCGACTGCAGCATTTTGTTGCTGTTGTTTTGCGTGCGTGGCGCTGGCTGGGAACAGAGCCAAGCAAGCTCTGTGGTTGGAAGTCCTGGCAGCTTGGAAGCCAGGATCTTCCCCCTCTCAGTCCCAAGTCCCAAGCAGGATTCACCACATTGGGATTGGAAGTGAGCGGTGAGGAGATGGTCTGTCTCTCTTCCTACCTTCCTACCTTCCTCCCCGGCTACTGAGGCTCCCTGCTAGGCGCAGTCGGCCTGAAGCGGAGGAGGGTCAGGGGCCTTTCAAAGTGTGACATTGCAACGGATGGGAGAGCCTTTCAGGAGGGTGCGGATGAACTGTAGCTCTCCAGATATTGCTAACATACAGCGTTTGCCGGCAGCAGGATCAATGCTGAGTGAGAGGTGCTGGCATTTCTCTTTGTCAGAATGTGGTGAATCCCCGATTGCCCATCTCTAAGGGAGGAAGTTAAACGATTTGGTAGGTGAACTGGTTCTGTTAGTAAAGGGGGGGAAGGTGAAGAGAAAAAGAGAAAGAGAGGGAGAGGGAGAGAGAGAGGAAAGAGAGAGGGGGAAAGCGCAAGTGCCTCTTTCTCTCTCTCTCTCTCTCTCTCTCTCTCTCTCTCACACACACACACACACACACACACACACAACTGAGTGGGGGAAGAGGACTGGCAGACCAAGGGCAGAAAGAGGGAGAGGGAGGGAGAGAGGGAGGGAGGGAGGGAGAGGAGGAGAGAGAGACCCTTTTGACATCTAAAATGAAGATAACACTGCATATATCCTTTTATATATATATATATATAATAAAGGTAGAAAAGGATATATGCAGTGTTATCTTCATTTTAGATATCAAAAGGGTTTTGCGGCTCCCAGTGTTTTGTTTTCGGTGGGAAACGGGTCCAAGTGGCTCTTTGAGTGTTTTGGGTTGCCTACCCCTGGTATAGGTAAATATCCATCATAGGGAAATTTTTTGGTCCCAATACCACAGATCTTCAAATCACCCAATTCCTGTATGGGCATATACGTCAAATACTTATCATAAAAATCCCTATATAATAACATAACCTGCGCACCCGAATCCAAAAGGGCCTTAGTATAAATACCTTCCACCTGCACTGACACCACTGGAGAGGGGCCCACCAGCTGCTGAGGAGCCCCAGTATTGGAAAACCCAGTGTCTGGTTCACCAGCCCACACCTAGTTCTCCTGTTGCTGGGGAGCCATGGCTTCGGCCTCTGTCAATTCAAGGGGACGGGGATTTCTTATCGAAGGGGGTACTCCCATCACTCCCATTTTGATGAGGGTTTCCAAGGGAACCCTCTCTTGTCAGGGCTGATTGATATCACCGGGCACCCAGCTAGCTCCTTCACTGGGGCCCTTGACTGTTTCCTGACTGCACTGGGTTCCCTGGTCTTCTGTATAGTTTTGGACACGCACGCTTATAATGCCCCACACCCCCACAATTATAACAGACCACTGGTCTCGTTGGATTATTATGCCAGGCGGGCGGGCCCATCGCCCCATCAGTTGTCCCAACCCAGCCTCCATTCAGGGGTGGGCCACCCACTGCTGTCCAGGAGGCTATTATCTTGGTTAACTCCAGTATCTGGGTTTGCATCATTGTTATCCGGTCATCCTCCTCCCTGGCCTTTCTCACTCCTGGGCCTAAGGGCCGTCCTACCGCAACTCGGCTGTTGCCTCTACTACCTTGGTTGCCCGCACTCTCCTTAAAAGCTCGTAATACCCCCAAGCATTCCCTCTAGCTTCGACCTTTATTTGGCTCCAGACAGCCAAAGCACCCCGGGAGAGTTGTTCTATCTTGGTCTGTTCCACCCCAGCTGGATCCAATCCCCCCTTCTCCACTACCTGATATAATAATCTATTCAGGCATCTTATATATTCGGACAGCTTCTCACCCCTCTTCTGATACATATGTTCCAACCGGAACAGTAAACTAGAGACCATCTCAGCAGACCCGAACTCATCATGCAACAAAGAGAGATAGTCACGCACAGTAAACTGTCCCCGACTCAATGTTAAACTTCTAATAGCTTCTGCAGCAGGGCCCTTTAAATTCTCTCTAACTCGTTGTCTTTTCTGGGTGTCCGGTATATCCCATTCCTCAACTGCTTGTATTCGCTCTTCCATCCAAGCTTCATACTCCTCTTCCCCTTCTGGCACCGGTTGCATCCCCAAAAAAGTACATAATTTCCTATATCCAGCCTCTATGCAATAACCCCCCGTCAGGTTTTGGACGGAAGTCAAACTTCCCCCCGCCTGTGTGAACCCTACTTCCACTATCCCTGCAGGTGGGGAAACGCACTTCTCTTTCTTCTGGCCTAGTGGTTTGGTCAAAGGTGTGCTCCATGCAATAGGAAGAATCACCCCCACTCTGATATCTTCTGTCAGTTGCAAACTTTTAACCTGAAAGCACTCCGGAATGCTCTTTATCCATTTCAGCAGTACATAAAAATGGGGGAAATCCCGATCCACCCTCGTATCTATCACATATACCCTCTGGTCCAGGACAAAACCCCTCAATGTCTGTAAAATTAGCTCCTCTGACCAAACATCACCAGGAACATCGATTACCATGCTTGTCCTTACTTCACTATTCTGCTCTTCAGACCACCTGGTAGCCGCTTTAGAGTCCATTTTGTTCTCCTGGCTCATATCCCTACACAAGACTAACCCTTCCTTACTAAGGGGAGGGGCCAGGCAGGGAATCCCGGATGAGCCCCCACGTGTAGCGTTATCTCCTCAGAGGCCGCCAAAGCCCAGCCCCTCCCAGCCCTGTTCCCCTCCGTTGAGCTCTGCAGCTGTGCTCTCTAGGGGTTAGTAAAGTGTCTCTTCTAACAGAGGCTCGCACGAAGTGAGGAGTGGCAGGCTCTTGTCATCAAGAAGGGACTTCCGGAACAAAGGTGACCAGCCCCTAGCCACAATAGTCAATGCTGTGGTGGTGTCTAGCAGCCCCAGGCTGTCATAGCAGCAATAGTCAATGATTCCTCAGCGACCGTTTGGAAACAAGTGGGGTGGGGAAAAACCTTGGCTCCAGGCAGCAGTAGAAACATGAACAAAAGCAGTCAGCGTGCTGCAGTAATGGCTCGCTCCCCCCCCCAGGGCAACTCCCCATAATGTCTAAAACTTGTACAAGCAGCAATAATCACAGTTCGGATAGCCTCCAGTCTTCACAGCAGCAGCAGCAGCGACCAGCCTCTCCTCCTATTCTGTTGTTTCTTGCAGTCTCAGGTCCTGTCGGTGTCAAACCCCTCCCCCCTTATCTTTTATTATTAAAATCTGAGGTTAACAACCCCAGCAACTTTCGTTCTCCACACACTCTCTCGTGCCTCCGCTTGGGATATCCCCCTTGCGAAAGAAAGCAGTAAAATTCCACCCCCTCACTCTCTCTCACTCTCTCCTTTCCCCCTCCTCCAGAAGAAGGGATCAGCTTAAAACCTCCAACCCCTCTTTGTCTTCATCTGGCCTCTTTCTGATGAGCTGCAACAACAACCACCCCCTCCCCTTTCCTTCCTTCCTTTTTCTGTCTTTCCCCCTCATCCACGCCTGCTGCGCCCAAAACCGGCAGCAGCTGTCCCAGTCTCTCCCTCCCTGGCCAAGCTTCTGCAAACACTTTCAGACAGCCCCGCTACATAGTCAAGGCTTGAATTCTAGAATTAACACCAGATTCTAGGATCATATTATTTAATAGACGTACTGCATACCTGTGCTGATAGAATCTTCTTCTTAGCATGTAAACTACTTGCTTTTGAAAGAACTCTGAAAATATTTTAAAGTTCTTAAATAAATACTAGTACTATATCAAATACTATTATAAAATGCTTTAATGCTTTTACATTGTGCTTTTATTAATATATTTCATGGTACTGCATAAAAGTAATACGATTTTGGAAGGTTTTTCTTTAAAAGATGGCATACAATTTTATTTTATAATTGTAATCAGTCAATAAATAACATTAATTCTGATTTGAAGAAAAACATATTTAAGGTAAAGCTATTAGAAAGCAAATATTTTAAAGCCAGTATTCCATATTATATATAGTAAAGACAGATCCAGAAGTGGAACTATAGAGATAGGCAGAACATTCTAAAACTGGGATGGGAAACCTGTAATCATCGTCAGGACAACAGGGATTATGTTGTTGAGTACAACTTTGAAGAGCTGGTTTGTGAACTCCCAGATTATAAGGATCAGCATCTTACTTCCCAAAGAATCCTCCCTTACCAGCCAATTTCTTGTTTACTTGGATTATCCATTCTGCTGTATTCTCCAATTACAAAAGAGATGGAGGAAAATCTTGTACAAATTAGAGGAGAAAAGCATCACTTTTTCTCCAAGTTGAACTTAAATTCTAATAATTTCTTGTTCACTATTCTTCTAACCTATTAATATAGTTTTTTTGACAGCAGTATAGACACATCTTGCAATTGTATTCTTCCAGGATTTTTTAGGTTCTTAATCTAGGCTATAGATTTGGTATTTTCTGGATGTCTCCTGTTCACATATACAGAGACCAGTCCAAGTTTATCTTCCAAGTCCACAGACATTCAGCAGATGCTGCCACCTGCTGAGAGAAATTAAGTTTTATGCCTTTTTTTTCATTGTGTTCTGCATAAAGGAAAGAATCATATCTATTACTCTACTAAAACAATTGTCCATCTGTGTGTAGTTTGGATGCTTTCCCTGCATTTGGGCACATTTATTTTGGATTACCTAAGTGTCTCCATGACCCATATTTGCTGTCAAGGCTTATATTCCACTCCACAAGCTAAAACACAGCCATTAAAATCATTCAAATTCTTCATAACTTTTACCTAATATGCCCTTTGTGAGGATCTCTTCACCTAGGCATTCTATTCCTAACCACACTCTGCATCATATCATAAATTCTGCCGTTTTGTTCTTGTGTCACAATATCACCAGTCCATGTAATACGGACTTCTGCATGTTTCCTCATTTATTTCTCCTGCAGATACTAACAACAATATTATTTCTTCTCTAAAATAATTTGCTATTGATATCTATCTACAGTCATCTAGTTTCCAGATCAGTTTTCTAATCCTAGGAGACAATATATTTAATTAAACTGTCAAGGTTCCAACAAACAGAGACAAATAAAGCAGAACTCTGAGGCTTGCAATTTCTCAAAGAACATGTTTATTGATACAAAATATCAGCACTTCAAAAGTGAAACCAAGTCTGAACAGGTGCATAACAATTCCCCAATACAAAGTTAAAAAATCCCACCCCTAAGGCTATGCTATCCCACCCCATTCAGCTTGTTGGCGGGCTTTTCATGAAACGCCCAGTCCGCAGTCTTGGGAGCAGCTGATGATCTTGGTTCCCATGAGAGAAAGTCTGAAAGAAAAAGTCTTTTGTCTAGTGCATGGGTCGGCAACCCGCAGCTCCGGAACTGCATGAGGCTCTTTGAGCCTTCCTGCGGCTCCCAGCCTCCTCCGCCATTTGCAGAGAGAGAGAGAGAGAGAGACAGAGAGAGGCACTTGCGCTTCCCTTCTCTCTCTCTCTCTCTCTCTCTGTGTGTAAAAAAGAGAGTGGCCTCACGCTGTTCTCCGACAAGCTGACAAGCTTATTGGCCGGGGCTCCTGCCTTTGCTGCATCTCTGCAGGAAGCAGGAAGCAGCAGAAAGCAGCAGCTCTCTCTCTCTCTCTCTCTCACACACACACACACACTCACACTGAGTGGGGGAAGAGGACTGGCAGACCAAGGGCAGGAGAGAGCCAGCCCAATTAGAATGTGTGTCAGCTTGTTGGAGAACAGTGTCAGGCCAGCTGGCCAGGTGAGCAGAAGATCGGAGAGAGGGGGAGAGGGGGGGAGGAAGAGAAAGAGAGGGAGAGAGAGAACTCATGCATAGCAGCCTCTATTTCTTTTTAATTAAACTCTTCAATCAAGCCCCCCCTCTGGTGCGCGCGCATGCGCGCACGTGTTTTGTGGCTCCCAGTGTTTTCTTTTCTGTGGGAAACGGGTCCAAGTGGCTCTTTGAGTGTTTAAGGTTGCCGACCCCTGGTCTAGCGCTACACCTGGCAAACCCCCTCCCTCCATGCTATGTGTCAACTAGAAATGAGAAGGAAAAAATGGCTGCAGCCATGCTCATTCTAAAGTTGATATAAACATTTAATTAAAACAACAGAAACTAAATGTTTTAAGGAAAACTGAATATATTTTCAAGAGGGAATGATATGTAGATATTTAATGGACTAATAAATACATTTTAAATATATTCAGAATATATTTCAAATATATTCTATTTTTACACATTCCATGGATGGCACTAAACATAAATTTTGTGGTAAAGCTTCAATGATTTCCCCCCTATTACCGTATTTTTCCATGTATAAGATGCTATTTTTTCCTGCAAACACTCTGTTCAAAAATCAGATGCGTCTTATACAAGTGCAGCATCTTATACACGGAAAAATAATGGTAACCTCCGCAGCCCAGGGCATGCCTGTGTGGGTTGCCATGCCGCCTGGTGCAGGTGTCAAGCCCCTGTGGGCTTGCTACTAACGGGAGGGGGAAGGGGGCAAGATCGTCGGCCGGCCGAACTTCTGGATTTGCTGGCTCAGCTGTTCGGCGCTCCGCCGAGCAGCTGATTGGCGCGGAGAAACTCGCATGCCAGAGCGTCTTATACAAGGGTGAGTCTTATACAAGGGTGCGTTTTATAGACGGAAAAATGCGGTAAATATGGTAACAACAAGTGGTGTTATTAAATCTGAAAGATTTAACAAAATAAACAGTCATTATTATTAATATAATTAATATACATTAATTCCCTACATTTTGCCTAATTTGACCCAAGTGAGTTTCAAAAGACATTTTATGTCATAATATCTTTATTTGGCTTTGACACCTAGAACAGCTTGGTTCTCTACCTCCCTTTTTATAGTAAGACTCATACTTTGTTATCAGTCTGCTTGCTTTTCTTACACTGATTGTATAAAAATATTATTTTCCAACAGAGTAATAAAGGCAGGATAAAAATCTAACAAATAAATATTAAAGAGAGTAAGTACGATAAGAGATTTTCTTTTGCATGACTTTCTTTAAGTAAATAGATCAAAAGCCATTACAAGCAGCAGATGAATTGTTAATTGTATACATATGGAAAATTAATTTTTATATTGGAAAATTATAGAGGTTTATCAGTTTCATTTGTTTCCATATTCTGTATATATAGATGCACACTTGCACATGGAGGGATTATATATATTTTCAGGTATGAACAATCACAAATATAAAAAGACATCCATTATTAATGAGCACTACTTATATATAATCTTTCAAAACTATTTTATTCTAAACATACGTGGTCTGTTTTCTGAGCAGAAAGTATAAAAGGAGTAGGCTGTGAAAGAAGGAAGTAAAGCCAGATTAATACAATCATTAATCATTCCTACAGTACAGTCACAAGAACAGGAAAAAAAAACCCTGCTGATGGAGACTTTGACATTTACCATTTTCCCTAGCATCCCTACCAAAATAGTTCAAGGCATATCAGAGGAAGCTGGAAAGCCTGATACCTGCTTTATAGTGAATCAGATATTGTATTCAATGCCTTAAATAAGCCAAATTTTATGATTCTTTTGACACTTCCATTCTACGTCTGTTTTCACCTCCCAGTTCTTCAAAAGCAGTTTGGAAATGGCATATAACCATCATTCCTTCTTATTACATTGAAAATCTAAGAGAGAAAAATCACTGCCATGCATACTGGAGAAAGAAAAATTCCCTCACTTCCATCTTCAGAACTCAAAACCCACTTTTAAAGTATGTCAGACTTACTTTTAATATTCTTGAAAAAAATAATGAATAGCAACAGTTTTCATGCAAATAAAATACATAAAGTTTCATCAGCTTTACTTATGTTTCCTAATAATGAAGAGATATTACTAAGCATGTTTATAGAGAAGCAATCCAGGTTTGTAAAATCTTATTCCCACATGAAGTAGGCTTGTATACAATTACTGTGGGGAAAGAAATCCAGATACATATTCTCTATCTGGAGAAAAAGTTTCTTAAAATGCAATGTTATAATGTAATGGGTTAAATGTTTTTTCTTAGAGCAGAAAGACTCAGATTTAAATTTTCATTCAGTCATAAAATTTCCTTGGTGATTTGGAACCAATAACTTTTTTCTCTTAATTGGAAGAATCATATATGTTGTGTTGAACTCCAGAAGGAAAAACAGAATAAAAATATAACAACAGGAATACAAATACATACCTAAAAGCAGGCTGCATTCAGAGTTTGTGCCTGTCTTTACTGTCTTTACTTAGAAATTGGATTAATGCATTTAAGTGTGCTTGCCTAGCAATACATCTGAAAGGCAACTTCTTATGATAATACAGCTGATTAAAAGTATTATATAATAAGTTGATTTGAATACTTTAGTAGCTGCTTCTGCCAAAATCCACAAACAACTCCTAATAAAATGACACTCATAGGTTGGAGGTATACATTCACTGTAATGGTTCAAGTACATGCATAGTGCGCTCCAGGATAGTTAACAGCTGAATCATAGGATGTAATTACAGTTATTTCTAGCAGTATATTCATAAGGAGCAAGATTTTCTTAAACATTAAAGAAAAGCATAAAACAGAGAGCTATGTAATATCTCTAGTCTTTTCCTCCAATGTGTCAACGTAATTGCAAAGTTATTTAGAGACTACACAGCAGACTGCAAATTAGTTCACACCAGATTCTCAAGTGATTATTTTGAATCCAGTGTTCACACTTTGCTTCTTAAGCTGGACTATATTTGGCAAAACAATACACTTGCACTTCTTTACTCTATCTTTTCTAATTCAAGATTGATAGACAGATATCTTGCAAAGGAAAGGAGAGGAGCAGAATAATCCATAATTTAGTAATATTTTTATACACAAATAGTAATATTTTTATACACAAATAGTTTCACACACACACACTTACACACATCTGGTACCTTCCATGTGTGTTGAATAAACAATGCCATCATCCTCAAGCAAGCCTCAGTCCCAAGCAAGCTTGCGTACTGCATCTTGGTGTAAATGTTATATTCTAACTGAGTGACTAGACAAGTGCATGGAATTCCTTCCTGGCATTAAGTAAACCAGCAGCATATTGGCTGGCTATGACAAATGTATCTTTGTTCCTTTGTAGCAAATATGAAAATATATTGAATGTTAAACAAGAGGCAGACTGCATTATTATTCTTTCCCAACTCTGCTTGGTTTGTGTACTGACTGTAAAAGATATTCTTACCCCAAATCTAGTTTACAAATGTGATGATTTGGAAATTAGAAACAATGTTCTGTTTCTCTCTTGCCAATCCACATCAATTCTAGCCTCCACACATTTTTCCCTCCCCCAATTTGAAAAAAGGATTTATTTTATGACAAAAAAGCAGTTGAATAAAGCAATTCCTACCAGTAGGTACCAGATGAACAATGTTTGGCCAGGACTTACATAATACAGGAATCTTAAAGAAATAACAAATGCCTGTGACAAAATGATTTAAATGCAACAGCCAATACCACAGAAGACAAGTTCAGGATCCAAATGGATCTTGACAACTTGAACAATGGGCTGTATCCAACAAAATGAAATTTAATGGAGAGAAAAGCAAGGTTTTACATTTAGGCAAAAAACCCCCCAAAGATTAGGTGAAACCTGACTCAAAAACAGTAACTATGAGAGGGACATGAGCCAGCAGTATATGGCAGCAACCAAAAAAGCTAATACAATCCTTGGTTGCATAAACAAAGGCATAGAATCAAAATCAAGTATTAGTACCGCTTTGCATCAAGTTTTGGTCACCACATTACAAAAAAGATGTTGAGACTTTGGAAAAAGTGTAGAGAAGAGCAACTAAGATGATTAAAGGCCTGGAGAGTAAAACATATAAAGAACGGCTGCAGGACTTGGGTTTGGCTAGTCTAGAGAAAAGAAGGGGTGACATGATAGCAGTATTCCAATATAAGAGGGCCTGCTTCAAAGATGAGGAGGTCAACTTATTTTCTTAAGCACCAGAAAGCAAGACAGGAAACAATGGTTGGAAATTGACCAAAGAGAGAAGCAACCTGGAATTAAGGAGAAATTTCCTAACAATGAGAACAATTAACCAGTGGAACAGCTTGCCTTTAGATGCTGCAGGTGGTTCATCACTGGAGGATTTTAAGAAAAGACTGGACAGCCACCTGTCTGAAATGGTATAGGTCTCCTGCTTGAGCATGTGATTAGATTAGAAGACCTCCAAGGTCCTTCCAGCTCTATTCCGATTCTGAAATGTTGCCTATATGTTTTTTCATATTTCTTTCTCTGATATAACAGGCTGCAAGAAAGATATCCTCCATTGGCAGAACATCTGTAAGGTCTAAAATATGGTCTATGAATCTTTCCTTTCTTAAAAAATAAAGCAAGAAATGTTATAAGATCCTTTTGCTTTCCTAGTTGAGAACTCATGTGATTTTAGCATCCTTACTTGAGACCCTATAAGACTCATAGCAAAAATTTGTGACATTTCGTGAAATTTTGCTGATTTTCTGATCATTCAGGTAATTTTTATTTGGGTTACCATGTAATGGTACCTGAGATCTGAAAATCTTGCTGAACTCTCCTTTAAGATCTAGGATCCCAATCAAGAATGAGGAACTCATGGCCTTCTAAATAATTTTTGACCAATACTTCCAAGCATTACCTAACGTTATCTCCTAGGAGTTTATAGCAAGTAATATTTCAAATGTTCTTCTATAGATAATTTCAATTTCATTTCTCTATATGTCTTCACATGTTTACATCTTTTGCATTTTCTAGTTAAATTTACTAGTTTATTTATCAAAGTTACTCATTCAGTTAAGCTATTTTACTGTGAAAACTACTATGACGTTAATTTATAAGAACTGTATCACCTTTCTACCTGACCATTTAGTCAGCTACCCAATTATAAATAAGTCTTTGTTTTTGTGAAACTGAGTCATCTTGTGCAGAAAACTGCCTTCTCTTTTTCTCTATGCTTGCTTTCTTTTCTCGTCACATTGACAAATTTTCTGTTTATTGGCTGTGTTCAGAAAAGCAGTTTAACAAAAGTTAATCACATGCAGTATGGTATAAAACCAGGAGAAGTAAAGGAATGTGCTGTTGTTGAAAGCAGTATAACCAAGATTTTTCTCTGCCCTACTTCCCTAAAATGAATAGCAGACATGGAAATCAGCTTTCAGTCAAGTCTGATATAAAACAGAAAATTAAAAAAACAAGCAGAGGTCACTATAGCCAACACAATTAAAACAAAATGCCTAGTTAAACAATTTAGTTAGTTCTTAGTTTTTAGTCAGCCTTTTCATTGACAAATGTATTTTAAATGACTAACAAGAAAAACATTAAAATAATTACAATTAAAATACAACTAAAGCCTAATGAAAGTACATTAAATAACACTATGAAGACACTTTTCCAGCTTGTTCAAGCAAAAAGTCAAAGGCATAGAAAAATACCATATTTTTTTCTTGCTGGCAGAAGAATGTTATGAAACTGAATATAGGGTTAGTTAAGATGTCTATGCATATATATCTACATATATCTCATTTGATTGGAAGAGAATTTGCTATGTGTCAAAGAGATGCAATATAACCTTTGCAGTTGTATCTTTGGCAATTTTTCCGGTGTATTATCTCTATATATCTGCCATTAGTGATTGAACATGGGTTGAATCTCCATAGATAAATCTAATCAGGGAGATCTGTGTGATAAATCTAGTTTTTGTGCATATAGATGATGCTTTGAGATTTGTGGATTTGATGTTAGTGTCTTTCTATGGGGCCAGAAAGGTGCCATCTTATCCTTTCATTCAAACCTTTTCTGAGCCAGAGTATAAATACTGAGACACCCAGTGACAATTTTGCCGGGGGAAAAAAGGATGGAATTGTACACTAATTACATACTGAACTGTTCAAAAGCTGCCAAAATGTGAAAGGTTGTTCCTGTTGCATGTGTGCTGGCTCAGAAGATGGCAAATGTGTATGTATGTCTATGTCCACAAAAGCAGCTAAGACAATTCATTCCCAAATCCCTCAAACAAGACTGTATTGTAGAATACAGTCCTTCTCTTTGTAACTGTTCAAATGAGTCTTACTAATCAGGTCTTAAACATTAACCAGATTAAGAACCACAATTGCTGAACGTAGAAACTTTCATCAGAATGAACAGGTTTTCTATGTGGGACACATATTTCTCTTTCTCTGCAAGTAACCCTTGGAATTCTCTGAAATTAATTTATCAGGACATCATAACATTCTCAAAATACATTCAGCTGAGAAGATAAGGGGATTTGATATTTATGTTCAACCTATAATTATTTTGAGCCTTATCTTACAATAAGTGTTCTTTGAAATTCTTCCAATTTTTTGTTTGTTTGTTTTTCCAGTTAGATGTCTCTTGTAGGTCAATAGAAGGTTTGCCAATAAATAAGCAAAAAGGGTGTGATAACACAGTAAAAGATTATTATTTTTCTCTGAAAAAAGAAACATCTAGGATAGTTCCATCAGAAACATCAAAAACAACATTATTGGATTAAATTTTCTGAATGTATTTCTTTTTATTTTAAAATTAAAATACATAAAAAACAGTGCATATAAAGAAAAAAAGAGAGAAAAGAGAAAGTTAAAGAAGCTGTTTCCAATCTTCAGACTTCTATTATTTATCTCCCCTTTAAAACACATTTTATAGTTCATTTCTCCTGATATTCAAACCCTTTTATTTAGCAAATTCAGAAATCCACTGATTATTTTTGTCTATTTTCAGCAAAAAAATCATAATTGCTAAACAAATTGTTGAAGTAAGTGAGAGTCAAGGGAATCAATGGATGTCACCAGTCCTTCTAAAAGCACTACCTACGAGAATGTAAAACTTTAAAAGTTCACAAAAAAGAAAGGTCCAATGTCTTGGCTACTCCAGAATCCACAAGCAGATAAGAGATTGGGAAGACTAAGAAGTTTCTCCTTAGTTCCAGGTTGCTTCTCTCTTTGATCAGTTTCCAACCTTCTTTCTCATCCTTTCCTCTGGTGCTCTGGTGAACAACGTGACTCCCTCCCTCTTCCTTGTGGCAGCCCTCAAATACTGGAATACTGCTATCATGTCTCCCCTATTTCTTTTTTTCTTTAGACTAGCCAAACCCAAGTCCCGCAGCTATTCTTCATATGTTTTAGTCTCCAGGCCTTTGATCATCTTAGTTGCTCTTCTCTGAATTTTTTCCAAACTCTCAACATCTTTTTTGTGATATGGTAACCAATATTGGCTGCAGTATTCCAGGTGTTGTCTTACTAGGGTTTTATAAAGTGGTACTAATACTTCGCGTGATCTTGATTCTATGCCTCTGTTTGTACAATCCAGGATTACATTAGCTTTTTTAGTTGCTGCTGCACATTACTGGCTCATAGTCAAGTGATCGTCCATTAGGACTCCAAGGTCCCTCTCACAGTTACTGTTTTTAAGTCAGGTCTCACCCAATCTGTACTTGCAACCTTTGATTTTTCCTGCCTAAATGTAAAACTTTGCTTTTCTCCACATTGAAACTCATTTTGTTGGATAGGGCCCATTGTTCAAGTATGTCTAGATCCTTTTGGACCTGAGTTTGTTTTCCGGTGTGTTGGCTACTCCTGTCAGTTTGGTGTCATCTGCAAATTTGATGAGTTCCCTTTCAATTCCCTCATCTAAGTCATTGATGAAGATATTGAAGAGTACTGGGCCTAGGACGGAACCTTGTGGTAGCCCACTGCTTACTTCTCTTCATGTGGATTAAGTGCCATTGAGGACTTCTCGTTGAGTACAGTTTGTCAGCCAGCTACAGATCCATCCGGTGGTGATGTTGTTTATTCCCCTCCCCCCCTTTTTTTACCAAGGAGTAGGTTGTGGTCTACTTCATCAAATGCCTTACTGAAATGTAAGTATACTACGTCCACAGCATTTCGCTGGTCTACTAGTTTAGTCACTTTATCAAAGAATGAAATAAGATTGGTTTGGTATGATCTGTTTTTAACAAACCCGTGCTGGCTACTGGTTATGACTTTGTTTGCTTCTAGTTGTTCGCAAATCTGTTTTTTGATTATCTTTTCTAGGATCTTCCCAGGTATTGATGTTAAACTGATTGGTCTGTAATTTCCTGGGTTCGTTTTTTTTCCTTTCTTGAAGATGGGAACCACATCAGCCCTTTCCCAATCCTCAGGTATTTCCCCGGTGCTCCAGGATTTATGAAAGATGTGGTGCAATGGTTCTGAGATAACATCTGCCAGCTCTTTCAGAACTCTGGGATGTAATCTGTCGAGTCCTGGTGATTTATATTCGTCAAGGTCGGATAGGTGTTCTCTTACCATTTTCTTGCTTATTTTAATTTTTGTTTCTAATATGTCTTTTGCAGTGGTTTTTTGGGTATGTTGGGCTATAATTTCTTTTTGTGTGAGGACTGATGCAAAGTATGAATTAAGCAGTTCTGCTTTCTCCCTGTTGCCTGTTATTTCCTTGCATCTTCTCTCTTTAGTGAGCCTACAGTTTCCTTGACTTTTTTCTTGTTGTTAATATGTTGGAAGAATCTTTTTTTATTATCCTTGATTTCTGTTGCAAGTCTTTGTTCGTTCTGAGCCTTTGCTTTCCTGATTTCATCTTTGCATGTTCTGGCTGTCTGCTGATAATCGGCCTTAGTTATGTGCCCATCTTTCCATTTTTTATATTTTTCCTTTTTGTCTTTCAGTTTGTCAGAGAGTTCTTTGTGCAGCCATGCTGGTTTCTTCTTGAAATTCTTGTTTTTCTTTCTTGATGGTATTGTGCTGGTCTGGGCTTTTATGATCACATTTTTCATGGTTTCCCACACTTCTTGGGTTGTTTTTCCCTTTAGGATTTCCATCCATGGGATCTTTCCTAGGGTCTCTCTGAGTTTGTTAAAATCAGCTCTTTCGAAGTTTAAGACACTGGTTGGACTGTTTTCTATTGCTAGTGTTTGCATTATATTAAATTCCAGTATGACATGATCACTTTCACCCAAGGTTGCGGCAATTTCAATTCCCTCTATCACTTCTTCTCTATTTGTAAGAATTAAGTCCAGTATAGCTTTATGTCTAGTTCCCTCCTCCACCTTTTGGGTGATAAAGTTGGGCAGTTTTTTCTAAGTACATTTTTGCCTGTTTTTGTGAGGTGCAGCCCATCCCTTGCCAAGAGTCCTTCGCGTAGGAAATGCAGTCCATGATCCAGGAAACCAAAGTTTTCTTGGCGACACCAATCCTTTAGCCAATGGTTTATTTCTAAAATTCTTTTTCCCCTCAATGGATGTTGGCCTTTCGTTGGGAGTACTGATGAAAACACTACTTGTGCTCCTAGCTTCTTAACTTTATTGCCTAGTTGTTTGTAATCTCTCACTATTGTACTCAGGTTGTTTATTGTGTCATTCAACCCTATGTGGAGGAGGAGGAAGGGGTAGTAATCTGTGGGCCTAATTATTTTGGTTAGGTTCTCAGTCACATCTTTGATTTTTGCTCCAGGGAGACAACATACCTCCCTGGATTGTATGTCTGGTCTGCAGATGGATGATTCTGTTCCTTTGAGGATATAATCTCCTATTACCAACACTCGCCTTCCTTTTTGGGGGCTGCAGTCTGGGGTGCTTTTCTGTTTATCTCAGATGTGTTTGTTGATGTGGCTTTTTCAGGGATATTTGAAGTGACTTTTTTAGGGATATTAGAAGTTGTTTCTTTGCTAGGTGTCTGCATGTTTTCTTTGAAGGGGAGTTTGTGGGTCTGCGTGTTTCCATCTAAAGGGAGAAATCAATTGCTCAGTTTTAATGGGGCTGCTTCTGGTTGGGTAGGATTGGGCAGAAGGGTTTTGTTTGTTGTATGCTGTTTCTTTCTTTGAGTATTGTGTTTCCTTCTCTGTGTGACAAACCTCCATTTGTCTTCCTCCAAAGGATTTATCAGTAGGGTCAAATCTTCTGGGAGTTATTTGTTCATTATTGGTTCGGGTTGGCTGGAGCTTTCTTTCGTATGTTGGGCTTTGCCTCTAAGTTCCTAACTTTTTCCTGTAGTAGTTCACATAATTTACATCTAATGCATGTATAGTTTGGGTATTCTTTGGGCATGAGCGCATACATGGAACATGTATTGCATACCACATAGTATCAATCACCTGTTCCATGAGTTTGTTGTTTGAAAATCCCTCTTTTTCGTTGGTGGAGGTGCTTTGCTGTTAGCCTTGTTTCTAACTTCTCTGGATAATTATGCCTATTTTTCTATCCTTGTTTCTGCCTTGTTATTTATTTAATCTTCTTACTATTGTGCTAGTTTTATTTATCCTTTTCTTCCCTCTATTGTAGCGCCTTTTTGCCTCCTCCAGTGGATCCTATAAAAACCCCTCTACTTCCCACTAAAAGACATACCCTCAACCCGGTCAAACTCTTTCCTGGCTCTCCCTTCGCCCAGCTGGCTCCAACAAGGGAGAAGAAATAAAACTCCCCAACCTACCCTCTTTCCCTCTCTTCGTCTGGCCTTCTTACTCTCTCTCTATCTCTTTGCTCAGCTAGCTCTGGACGGCAGGCTCCATTAAGCTAAGCTCTCTCTCTTTTCCTCAGCTGGCTCCACCCGATCTCCCGCCAAAATCCTCCCTCTAGTCTCTTTCTCTCTCCCCTCTCGTCAGCTTCCTCCTCCCTTTTCTTCCCTCCTCAGAGCCACGCCCCGCCGCCAGACCCACAGCAGCTGCCGGAGCTCATTTCTCTGCCTGATCGGCAGAGCTCCCACAAAACTTCTCAGCCGGCCCCATTCTCACCCCAGCTCCGCTACACACTCCCCCCATCCAAAAATTCTTTGGTCCCCCAAAGAATAAAAAATAGTTACCAGGAACCGGAGGTATCCAGAGGTAAATCAGAATTTCATTTAGTAGTGAGTATCACTTCTTCTGTGCTGTCAATCTTCTAGCTGGGTGTATCACCCGCCTTGGTCTCTGTACTTTGAGCTCGGCAATAATACGAGGGTCATCCTCCCGTGACTTTCCACCCCCAAAGATCTCTGGGGCTGGAGGCCCATTCTCTAATTCTGGCAGTTATGGAGCATGTGGAATAACTGGGCCTATCTCTATAGATTCATCTAGCCCTGGGGCCTCTGGAGCTAACAGCACTTCCCGGCAGCTCCCCAGACTGTTCATCTGCCTCAGGTTCTCTGAGGACTTCTCCCCATTCCCAAGCTTTGAGTACAGACTCAGGGGCATCTGATCTAAGCTGTTCAAGCCCCACCTCAGTATCTAATGCGGGGGAAGTGGCTCCAATGTCTTCCAAAGACCATAACCAACCCATACAACCCTCTTCTTCTTCTTCAGAGTCCTCCTCCTCTCCTCCCACGGGTGGATCAGGTTGTGCTCGAGTCTCTGGTCTTCTCCCTATTGAGCAGGGTTCAGTTGCTTTTGCAACAGCTGGCTGATGGGCTCGTATTGCCTCATTTAAAGGCAATAAATGATTTCGATGCCATGCTTTCATTGGCCCTGAGCTCCCTTCTGGTTGAATCCGATATACTGGTAATCCATGTAACTTCTCACTGACAATGTACAGCTGAAAACCCCATCGATCTGCCAGTTTATGCTTCCCAGGGAGACCCAAATTCCTCAGTAATACCTGATCACCAGGTTGCAGATCCTGAACCCTCACCTTCAGGTCATAGTTCCTCTTATTTCTCTGTTCTCGAACCCCTGCAACGACTGAAGTCTTTTCATATGCCATCTTCAAATTGCTCCTCAACCTGTCTACATAATTGCAATGTGACCTAAATGAGGTCTCATCCATTGAAATGCCAAATGCTATATCTACTGGCAGTTGAGCCTCCCTGCCAAACATCAGTCGATATGGGGAATACCCAGTAGCGTCATTTTTTGTGCTATTATATGCGTGTACAATGGTAGAAATATGTTGTGTCCAATGTTGCTTCTGCTCTATGGTCAGTGTCCCCAGCATGTCAAGAAGGGTACATGGAACCTCTCAGGCTCTGGGTCTTCTTGTGGGTGGTACATGACTTTCAAATATCCAGTTGTTTGACAAGCCTGCTTTCAAAATCTCTACCTTGGTCGGAATGTATGTGCTGAGGTAGCCCATAGTGTACAAAGAACTTCTCTACAAGTACTTTGGCTACTGTAGTGGCACACTGATCCTTTGTTGGGAAGGCTTGTGCATAATGAGTGAAATGATCAGTTACAATCAATACATTTCCTCGCCCACTTGTATCCGGTTCCAGGCAGAGAAAGTTGATGCAAACTAGATCCAAGGGCCCATAGCTTTGCAGATGGCTCATCGGTGCAGCCCTGGAAGGTAGGGTCGTTCTTTGGATACAATGCAGACAGGATCAACAATAGTCCCCAACCTCTGTCTTCATACAAGGCCAATAAAACCGATCCCTCACTAGCTTAAAGGTCTTCTCTGGCTCCAGATGTCCATGTTCGTCATGTAGCGCAATCAACACTGCCTCCCTATGTTTTTCTGGGAGCAAGAGTTGCCACCTCTCCTCGGGCCCATCAAAAGGACCCTTCCGATAAACCACACCATTCCGGAGCTGTAAGCGATCCCACTCTTTATACAGCACCCATGCTTCCCTTGACGGGTCAGTGAGTAAAACCTCTCACTGACCATTTCTCAAAGCTCTTTCAGACAGGCCACAATGGGGGTCTTCTGCCTGGTCTCTTTTCAAATCTTTCTTAGTCAGAACAAACATACCCTCCCCTCTAACTTGAATGGGGTTACAATACAATTTAGGAACATCTGCAGTAGTGACCCCGACTGCTTCTGCCCCAATTGCTCCTCGAACTCAGTGCTCAACCCCCTGATACAACGCTTGAATACCATCAGAGATCAATCGGACGCATTCTCCAACATGTACCCCCGGATCGTGAGGTCTCCTTGACAGGGCATCTGCATCCCTGTTCCTCACACCCGGCTGGTACCTCAGGCTAAACCTGAATCTGGAAAGGGCAGCTAGCCACCGATGCCCCATGGCATCGAGTTTGGTGGTTATGAGCAAGTACGTAATTGGGTTGTTGTCTGTCTTAATCTCGAACTCTGCCCCATATAGGTAGTCCTTTAATTTATCTACTACCGCCCACTTAAGTGCCAAAAATTCTAGCTTATGGGTGGGATAATTATTTTCGGCTAATGTTAGGCCCCTACTGATATATGCAACAGGCTTCAGATGTTTGTCATGCTCCTGATACAATACCCCCCCAGACCATCCCAACTAGCATCAACATATAGTTCATACGGCCTGGATCTACATAAGCCAAGACGGGGGCATTTGTAAGCCTCCATTTGAGGCTTGCTCACATTGCCCAATCCACTCTGCCTGAATAGATTCCCGAGACTTCCTGGGCCCCTTATTTTGATGGGCCTGGTTCAGACAACCAGGCACATCCTCTACCTCTTCATTCTTTAACAAATCATTAAGAGGATGAGCTATCTTTGCAAATCCTTCAACAAACCTCTGATAGTATGAACAGAACCCCAAAAATGATCGCAGTTCAGCCACATTTTGGGATCTAAGCCAGGAAACTATGGCCTGAAGCTTGGCGGGGTCAGTTGATACCCTTTCTGCAGAAACAACATGACCCAAATATGTAACAGATGGTTGATAAAATTGGCATTTCTCCAATGACAGCTTCAATCCTTCCTCATGGAGCCTTGTCAATACCTTCTCCAAATGCTCCTCATGCTGTTCAAGAGTCTCACCAAAGACAATAATATCATCTAGATAGACTAGTACCTCTATTAAGTTCATGTCCCCCATTGTCCATAAGCCTCTAAAAGGTCGCCGGCGTCCCTTGATAACCTTTGAGGCATTTGATTGAATTCATAAAATCCCAAGGGACAGATGAAAGCAGTTTTCTCTCTATCTTCTGGATGCATGGGAATCTGATGGTAGCCACTCCTTAGATCCAGCACACTAAACCACTTTGCCCCTGATAAGCACTGCAAAGCATCCTCTATTCGAGGGGCTGTGTACTGATCTGGGATGGTCCTCCGATTGAAAGTGCGATACTCTATACACATCCTCAAAGATCCATTCTTCTTCCGGACCACCACTATGGGGGAGGCATAAGGGCTTCGAGATTCCCTGATGACCCAAGTCCTCTTCAACTCTGCTAAAAGCTCTCTAAGACCATCTAAGTCAGGGCTTTTCAACCTTTTTACCAATTGTACCACTTTTAGGATATGGCAATATTCGAGTACCACCTAGCAAGGTGTCAAAAACTTGGTGACAAAAAAAAACCTGTTCAAAGTTGCAATTGCACTGAAATGACTTATGACCATGTTTCACACTTATGACCATTGCAGCAACAGGGTCTTGTGATTTATATTTGGATGCTTGGCAACTGATTCATATTTATGATGGTCACAGTGTCCCAGGGTCATGTGATCCCCTTCTGCAACCTTTTGACAAGCAAAGTCAATGGCAGAGCTGCTGGTGGCCAACTGCTAAGGCAGGACTTCCTTCCCTTCCCTGTCTCCCTTTTTCTCATTCCCATCTCCTTCTGAAGGAAGAATTTGAACCCCCCCCCTCCATATTTTCCCTCTTCCATATATTGATCAAACAAGGAAAGGCCTCCAGAGACAGAAAAGACAAGCTGCTGAGTGAACTAGCTTAAAAAGGCACTTCCCCTTTAAGAATTAGCTACTGGCTAGAAATGAAAGTAAGGAGCCCAGCTGGCACTTAAGGAAGAAAAAAAATGTAAGTACTGGCTGCTGGCTAAGGCAGCCTTCCCAAATGGCTCCATTCATAAGTAAAATCTGCAGCTCCAGAGGATTCTCTCACTGTAAGTCTTTGCCTATGCTGGCTCTTTCCCTTCCCCACTACACTTGGCTAGGCAGGGCTGCGTACCACCTGCCACTCATTAATGTACCACAAGTGGTACGCGTACCACAGGTTGAAAAGCCCTGATCTAAGTCACTCAAGGGAATCCGCTGGGATCTCTCTTGAAAGGGCTTATCCTCCTGCAAACAGATTACATGTTGGGCGCTCCTAGCACAGCCCACATCAAACTCATCTTTTGAGAACAGATGTTGCCACCTCCAAAGCTAGTCTCTAGCCCTCTCTTGCCACTCTTGGGAAAGCTGCATGTTCTTAGGATAGAACTGATCTATTAAAACCTCACCCTCAGTCTTTTCCCTAGTATCAGAAGGCGCAATTGGGGTGGCTGGGCTCACCTGCCCCAACAACATCCGATCTCTCAACCTCATAGGGAGGTTCATAATATTTCAGACTCCAACTGAAATCCGTCCTCTGGCCTGCCGTAAGGCCTTTGTAGAGACCACCTCTGGAATTACCTCCACTCTGGCATTCTGCCTTCTAAGATCGGATTCGAGGATGAGGTAAGGGCCAGGCTGTTCCCAATCTAATCTGACAGAGGCCCACAAGCACACCACTTCTCCTGGTTGTAATATCCTCTTTGCTCGATCTAATTTCCACAATCGCCCCACCCCCTCTGCCGGGACCTGTTGCTCCTGCACCAAATGTCAGTATGCTGTCTGCAGTGTGGGATGGACATCCCCTATAACCCAGTCATTCCCTACTGGGACAATCGGGGTGAACAAATGCCTAACTAAATTGGTATTCATCCCCACAATCAATGAGCCCTGACTAGCTCCCGGGGGGCGGGCACACACAATGGCCAAGATGTCAAAAGTCTCTGTATATCCAGCAATAGAGGGCCCAAATGTTAACTGGATGGGCAAATATCCATCATTTGGAAACTTCTCAGTCCCAATACCCCAAATCTTCAAATCTCCCAACTTCTGTATGGGTATATGCATCAGGTGTCTATCGTAAAAATCCCAATATAATAATGTCACTTGTGCACCCAAATCCAAGAGGGCCCTCATATAAATACCTTCCAAGAGCCCATACTTGAGTCCCCACAGACTGTTGCTGGGACCCTATTGTTCTAACTTTGGAAGGTTCTAAGATATCGGGGTCTCTTGCCCCCATCACCAATGGGAGCTTGGGGGGAGATCCACTCCTAAGAGTTGGCACCCAAACCTGCCCTCAATCACCCCTTTGATTGGAGTTAACTGATATTGCTGGGCACCCAGTTGGCTCCCTCACTGGGGCCCTCAATAGTTTCCCGACTGAATTCCCTGATCTTCTATATGGTTTTGTACACATACACCTATAATGTCCTACACGCCCACAGTTGTAACAAATCACTGAACTTGCCAGATTGTCGGCTGAGGTGGAAGAGCCCATCCCCCCACTGGCTGGTCTGGCCCAACCTCCATTTGGAGGCAGACCACCCATTGCTGTCCACGAGGCCATCATCTTAGTTAAGTTTGATATCTGAACTTGCATAGTTGTCAGCCGATCATCATCCTCTCCACCCTTCCTCGCTCCCATGCCTGGGGGCTATCCTGATGATAAATCAGCTGTAGCCTCTTTGGCCTCCTCTACCACTTCCGTCACCCTAACCCTCCTTATGATACCTCCAGATACTCCCTTTAGTTTCGGTCTTTATTTGATTCCAGACTGGATCTGAGGCTAAAGCACCCCGGGAAAGTTGCTCCATCCCAGCTTGCTCCACTTTGGTTGGATCCAGCCCCCCCCCTTTCCACAACCTGGTATAATAATTTGTTCAATTGTCTTATATACTCAGACAGCTTTTCACCTCTCTTTTGATACATATGCTCAAAGCAAAACAGTAAGCTAGAAACTGTTTCGGCAGATCCAAATTCATCATGCAATAGGGAGAGGTAGTCATGCACAGTAAAGTGCCTTCGGCTCAATGTTAAACTTCTGATAGCTTCTGCAGCAGGGCCCTTTAAACTTTCTCTAACTCTCTGCTGCTTTTGGGCATCTGGTATATCCCACTCTTCAACTGCCAGGTTTCATATTCTTCCTCTCCCTTTGGTACTGGTTGCACCCCTGAGAAAATACGTAGTTTCTTATACCCAGCCCCCACGCAATATCTGCCAGTCAAGTTTTGTATGGAGGTCAGGCTTCCCCCAGCTTATGCAGACTCTACCTCTGGTGCCCCTACAGTAAACGAAGCATGTGTCTCCTTTTTTTGGCCCAATGATTTAGCCAAGAGCGTGGCCCAAACAGTTGGGAATATCACCCCTGCCCTAGTATCCTCAGTCAATTGAAGGCTCTCAACCTGAAAACACTCCAGAACACTTTTCTTCCACTCCAACAGCACATAGAAATGGGAAAAGTCCCGGTCCACCCTTATGTCCACCACATATACCCTCTGGTTAGGGACAAGGGTCCTCATTGTCTATAAAATTCGCTCTTCTGGCCAAACATCACTAGGGACATCAATTACTACACTCGACTTTATTTCACTAATCTGGTCCTCTCACCACTTAGTAATGGTGGTGGAGTCCATTTTGCTTGCTTGGCTCATATCCCTGCATGAGACCACCTGCCCCTCCTCTAAAAGAGAAAGGCCAGACAGGAAATCCCGGATGAGCCCCATGATAGTGCCACCCCTAAAGTCCGGGCCCTCCTGGCCTCCTCTTCAGCTGGCTGCCGACCCAAGGGGTCTCTCACATTGGCACTTCTGCCTTACAGGGCATGTAGCACGGTGATGTTCAGTCATGGTTGGCAGCCACGCACATAGGGTGGTGATGGTCGATCTCTTTTGATGGTAAGTCACGTGGGATGATGATAGTTGACCTCAGGCAGTAAGACTTACAGGAGATGATGGTAGTCAAGTCCTGGTAGCAGCAGCTGGCATACAACAGTAGTTGTTGGTCCCTAGTACCAGCAACCTGCTTAGGATGATGTTAGCCAGTCTCTGAGAGTAGCAACTTGCCTATGACAATGTTAGTCAGTCTCTGGTAACAGTGACTTGCCTAGGGCGATGGTAGTCAGTCTCTGGTGACGGCAACTTGCCTAAGCCAATGGTAATCAGTCTCTGGTGACAGCAACTTGCCTAAGACGATGGTAATCAGTCCCTCTCTGGAGCTCACAGGGGCCCTTTATCCACTCTCCTCATCTCTCTCTGCCCTCACTATATGTAATCCCCCCCTTCCCTTCTTTATCCCCTTTTTGCCTCCTCCAGTGGATCCTATAAAAACCCCTCTACTTCCCACTAAAAGACATACCCTCAACCCGGTCAAACTCTTTCCTGGCTCTCCCTTCGCCCAGCTGGCTCCAACAAGGGAGAAGAAATAAAACTCCCCAACCTACCCTCTCTCCCTCTCTTCGTCTGGCCTTCTTACTCTCTCTCTATCTCTTTGCTCAGCTAGCTCTGGACGGCAGGCTCCATTAAGCTAAGCTCTCTCTCTTTTCCTCAGCTGGATCTGCCTGATCTTCCGCCAAAACCCTCCCTCCGGTCTCTTTCTCTCTCCCCTCCCGTCAGCTTCCTCCTCCCTTTTCTTCCCTCCTCAGAGCCACGCCCCACCGCCAGACCCACAGCAGCTGCCAGAGCTCCTCATTTCCCTGCCAGGTCGGCAGGGCTCCCACAAAACCGCTCAGTCAGCCCCATTCTCACGCCAGCTCTGCTACACTAGTTTCTTCCCTCTATTTTGTTTTTAAAAAGTTTTTGAGCTCCAATTATTTTTTGTTCTTTACTCGGGGTCTTCCTTCCTATTGGGACATTAAAATTAATTGTTGCCTTCACTTCTGTTGCTAACTGCTCTGGCCTCTTGTTGTTTTCTCTGCTAGCTCCCTTCTGTCTTTGGTGCTCATCTCTGCTCTGGTCAGGCCTCCGGTCGGCTTTCCGGTCGGCTCAGCTACTCTGTCTGGTCTGTTCCTCTCAGCCGGCCTCTCAGCTTGAAAAATCAGAGAGGTCTCTGGCTTGAAGTGTCTCTGTTGCTGCTGCTGCTGCATTTCTCCCCCTCACCCCTCAGGTTTTGCTGCCTCCGATTCCTCATAGCCAAGCTGTAGGCCTTTTGTCCTCTACCACACCAGGCTAGTAGAAGGTGGGCGAGGGGGCTGCTGATCTCACTGGGGAGAGAACGCTGATCCAGTCCTCCACCTGAGGCAAGTCTCCCCTGGGGAGGGCTGCGGGGCTGGAGGGAGGCTGTGGGAGTCGGGCTGTCTCTGCTTTGCTGGACCCTGGGGAGGGCTGCTTGGCTGCCCCCTCAAGCTGGGCTGCCTTGATTTGGGTGTGGGCCTAGACAATTGCTGAGTGAATGCTGTGACCCACCGGTTCGCTGCTTCCAATAGTCTCCCTCCTCGTCTGCTGTTCAGATGCCAGTTCGCTGCTCTCCATTATCTTTTTTTCCAGAGTTGGGCTGCTTAGCTGTGCTCCAGAGCTGGCTCTCTCGTTCTCTGTTGCCGGCTGCCTCCGATTCCATGTGCAGCCATTCATTCACAATGTTATGCTGTTTCTCTGTCCCACTTCTCCCTGATTGCATTTCATATTTTCACATTTATAAAATTAAACATAGCTTAGTTTTCTGAAAATGTGGGAGGAAAAATGATCCTGTAATTACAGCACTCAATGGCTTGCATATTTAACCTGGTTACTGACAATCCAACTTCTGGCTTCATATGACATGAACCCATAAAACAAACCAACTTTAATTCTTGGTTTACCATGTTGTGCAAATACAATCATTAAATCTTTAATTAATCTGATTAAGTATAGCTGCAAGATCTAGGTTGTATGAATGAATGAATGAATGAATGAATGAATGAATGAATGAATGAATGAATGAATGAATGAATGAATGGCCACTAGATGGCTTCCAACCACAGATCAACCAGATTTTTGCAGCTCAGATCCCATAGTCCTGAATTTATATATGTTACATGAACACATTTTTCTAGATAAATCTAGTTGCAGCTCTCCAGTGTTTTTTAATCATGAACTTTTATAGCCATAGTTAAAACTGAAAGATTAAATCTGATATTTTGCATGAAAAGCAAATATTCTGCTCTACTCTACTGGCCTCTCTTTTAATTAGAGTAAGACTGCTTGAAAATTGCTATCGTGCAAAGCTGAATCAGCTGAGAACCTGCCCCAAGAATGCCATATCTGCATATCTTTTTTCCACAGGTCATTTATGCAGTACTACCCAGATTGTGAATGTGTTCCAACCAGTTAGTTGAAGTATATTTTACATTTTTTAGCTAAAATGCCACAAACAGCAGTCATTTCCTTAGAGAAACATCACACCTTTGACTGGCTAATTCATTATATCTAGATTGTAAAATTAGCTGACCACATTGTAAATTTGTGGTAATAAATTATGTATGACATAATCTTCATTTTGTACTATGATTTGTTTTTTCCAACTGAAAAAAAAATGAGAAGCAATTTTTTAAAGTGCTCTTTTGTGCCGAGCAATAATAGGATCCTTTATTTCTTTATCAATCAAATTATTTTTTTAAACTTACTCTACTATTGTCTTGATTAATCTCTACCTCTGAGGGTCATCTGTGTTATATTCCATTAGCTTAGATTCCTCACACATTACTACGTTAATAAATAATGTTCCACTGTCAGACAATTCGGTCTGGGATAATTTTTTTTTTTTTTTTAATTTTAAAAACTTGTATTAAAAAGTATAAAAACCTTAAAAGAAAATTATTTAAAAAGTTATTAATTATTGGATCTATACCCATTATACCTGTAATATGATTTTTTTCTATCCAATATCAAATTGGAAGAACAATTTGTAAGAGTATTATACACCCAAAAATAATTTAGAAAATATCTCAATTTTCTGCCAAAAATAATGTGCAATATGCAATAATGCATCAGATTAAACTCCAGAAATAATTTTTCTGTCCTCCATTCTTTCTTTCCAGTCCTCCTTCTTGATGTACTCATTCAAATATAATGGCAACATATGTATATTATTACAAGAAGAAGCAAATTTGGCTTTTTTTCCCTTTTATTTTCACATACAAAATTTAAAATGTGTGCAACTGTGGTTTGATTTCCTTATGGGAAAATATGATCTGCACAAACCAAAGGGCTGGATTCAAATTTAATTATATTCAAAACAGATCCTCTGAAACCAGTGACACTTAGGATCCTTGGCTTTTACCTTGCCTACTGAAATTATAATTAAGTTTGGGCAATCTTATTTTAATTAATCAAAGAAGCTAGCATCATGGATTTTTATATATGAGTCAAGCAAATTTTCCAAACTTTTAAAAATATTTAGTCCTTATGAAATATTTGGTAGTTATTATTTAGCTGATATAGTTCTGGAAATTATCAGCAGTGAATCAATTTTTTGTAAATTAAGATCCTGTGGCTATCAAAGTATATTGTCATTAGATCTTTATTGGAATTATAGTTTAACTTTAATGAGCCTCCAACTATGGCAAAGAAAGATATTGCCAATATTATTTCTAATAGTTCTGACAGAAAAGTCAATCACAATGACTTTTGTACATATCTAGTCTATTATCATTTTATGTTAATAATATAAATAATCTCCTCAGGGAAGACTAGTTGATTTTAATGGTTCACCAAGTGTCAGAGACATCTGGAAAATACTTTAGCCAATCTGGAGAATGACCCACATTGGGGTCTATGAATCACAGAAGTGGTGAAAAACCTTCAGATCCTGACTAGCTGCTTCTCTTTTTTTGGTCAGTTTTAGATGGCTCCCTAGTAAACAGAGGAACTTCAGGAGATGAAGTGCCAAAAGAGATTCCTGGATTAACACTGGGAAAAAGCCACTGTAAATAAGTATGAGCTCAGGATTAAGCATAACAAAAAAAGAGTAGGGTAGTAGTAACACTACTGGTTATCTAGATATGCATTATTTCAGTGCAGGATCTACACAAGTTCCTGTTCTGCCATAACACAGATCAAAAATCATGTATATTCTTTCTTTCTTTCTTTCTTTCTTTCTTTCTTTCTTTCTTTCTTTCTTTCTTTCTTTCTTTCTTTCTTTCTTTCTTTCTTTCTTTCTTTCTTTCTTTCTTTCTTTCTTTCTTTCTTCCTTCCTTCCTTCCTTCCTTCCTTCCTTCCTTCCTTCCTTTCTTTCTTTCTTTCTCTTTGGACTTCCTTAACTTTATCTCACTTTTTATTGCTTTTCCTATGGGTTCTGCTATTGCTCATGAGTTACTGCCAGGATCTTATTCCTTTTTCTGCTAAGCCTACATATAGTGCTTATGCTTTCCCCCTTTTTAAAAAAAGTACAATCACATGCGATCTTAGCTAGACTTTCTTCCTTGCCTTCTTACCAGAGGTGCAGTTATCCCCTCCCTCACCCTCTGCATTCCTTTGCCACATTAATCAGGATTTTAGGACATAATTTAGCTTCTCCATTACAAATTTTCATTTTGCATATGAACACAGTAGCTGAGTGGTTTCTGATTAGAAATTGTATTCACCCCATTATTTTGCAAATAATAATCACTATTGTATATAGATACATTTACAAAGCATTAAAAGTAAAGTAAAATATAGTAGATTGTACTGTTGTATTCAGTTTTACATATTCTATTGCATGTGGATTAAGACTGGAGCAATGTGCTTTAATATGCTCCTTGATGCAGTATTTTCTCTCACCACATGAGGGCAGCTTCAAATAACATTTTTGGAAATCACAGACACACTTCAAGGCAATTATTTTAATGGCAAAAGCTCAAGATTACTCTAGCTTCATAAAAGACTGTAAATCAGATTCACTAGTTAAAATCAATGAAATTAAATCCACCTGAGACATTGTAGACATCATACATTACCATAGTAGCTTAATATAAGTCGTTCAAATGTTATGTTATCTGCAAACCTACATTGTATCAAATACTCACTACTACAAATGAAGGACTTACTCTCCACATGATTTTTGTTTACTAAGGAAGAAAACAAAACAAAACAAAATAATCCATCATCAATGTGTCTACTTTTGTTACCTGGTTTGTTTTTTTTAAAGGATCACTTGGCAAATGAAAGAATGTCAGCAAGGAGTATTATTTACATCACATGTTTTTCTTTTTTCTTTTTTTCCTGCATTGCCCTTTGGTGTAGAATATTGTAATGACAAAATTTGGTAAAAGCATCTGCAAGTTTTACAAACTTGACTCAATTTAGTCTCAGGAGACATATTGTCCAGGGCAAGGAAAAACAATTTTGGATTACAACTAATTCAGTAACATACTATAGGCGTCAAATTTTTGAATCATTACCTACAAATAATAAATAAAGGATAATGAACAAGCAGCACACTTGAGAATAATCTAATTCTCACTAGAAAAAATATGTTACAATGTTGTATTGCATGAAATAGGCAAACATTTGTTGTGAATTTGGTAAGAGAATAGAAATATTATTTAGTTATAAAAAGAAATAAAACTGATTGAAGCTAGTATGACTTTTCCAGTGGTATGTGCAGTTCATAGTTAAAAAGAAAAAAAAAGTATTAAGATCCCTCCCCCTGTTTATGTGCATTGTATGGCCTCTATTTTGACTTTCTTGTCCATATCCTGCATACATCCTGTCTACAGTTTTCTATCATATTTTTGAAATTACAAATTACTAGAAATATCTAATCTTCTCTTGACTGTTTAACTCAGAGAACACACTACCTAATTTGAGCAATGATATAGCTTTTCTTTAGTTATATCAGAAGAAATCACAAGTTGTCCAATTAATTTCCCAAGTTTTTCTAAATTTCTGTAAGGCCACCAGAATATTTAGGATAATTAATCTGACTCAAAATGAGCTAAACTGCAACATGTGACAAATAATATTGGTATGTGACAGACACAATTTGGTTGCTCTAAGGTTAGCTAAACTACCTGGTCTAGCATAGATACTGCTGATCTCATTTTCTCTTCAAATGAACACTCAAGGCAGCAAACAAAATGTTAATATAATACAAAAGACTAAAAGAAGGAAATTAATACTAAAAATCATTCTGAATTATTACTCTAAAATGTGAACAATTATTTGAACAAATTATGTGTGTGTGTCTGTGTTTTGTGTGTGTGTGTGTATGTCTGTGAAGATAAAGGTAAAGGTTTCCTCTGTTCACTTATGTCCGATTCTAGGGAGGGATGCTCATCTCTGTTTTTTAGCTGAGGGAGTCAGTATTATCTGAAAACATTTCCGTGGTCAGTGTAGAGTCTACACCAAGGTGCATGGAACACTGCTACTTTCCCAACAGTGGTACCTGTTTATCTACTTGCATTTACATGCTTTCAAACTGCTATATCCAGACATTTTGAATATGCTCTATATTCTATTAATTTAAAATCTTTTTTTTGTTGATGTCAGGTCTCTAAGCAACAAATAAAGCTACTTTTTGTATTAAATATAATTTTTATCTTTTAGTATTATTTAGAGAGTCATAATGGTGCAGTGATTAAAATGCAATTTTGCAGGCTAATTCTGCCAACTGCCAGAAATTTGATCCTGACCGGCTCAAGGTTAACTCAGGCTTCCATCCTTCCGAGGTCGGTAAAATGAGGACCCAGATTGTTGGGGGCCATATGCTAACTCTGTAAACTGCTTAGAGAGGGCTGAAAAGCACTGTGAAGCATTATATAAGTCTAAGTGCTCTAGTTATTGCTATTTCTGAAAGCAGGTCTTCCAGTTTCAGATAAAAGACTATGAACAATATATACAGTAAGTCATGTTAAACTTGTTCTCAAGTTGTACATTACTTTTTAGGAAATGAACTTTCTGAATATAATTGAAAATTCACAATCTTTACAGGTTTCATTGCCTACAGCAGCACTATATTACCAGCTCTTGGAATAGTAAACTATTAAACTGGCAAAGCTTTCTGTAAGACTAATCTAAACTATCTAAAACAACAATAGGTATCAAACCAGCAAGTACTACATTTCCATAGCTCAAATTCTGTCCCAGTAATTCCAATGCATACAACCAATTCTTCACAATTTTGTAGCCAACCGAACTTTAGAAATAACCACTGCCTTGAGAAAATCATCAAGCTTCAGCAGCAACATGATCTACAGAATTCAAACAATGAAGCTTTTCATAGCACAGAGTTCAAGACAAAACATGGCAGGTTTGACAGTTAGCAAGTCAGCTTTGAGGAGATCATGCAGAGATGCAAAATTTAGCCATAAAGGCAGTTCCAATTTAATTTCTCAGCCTCCAGAAGAAAATACATTAATTAAATTAACTTCCATCTTTACTCCTGGCCTGTAAGACTTCAACAGTGTCATTTTTAAAACTCCAGCCTGGACAATACTGTAATGTCCCTGATTATTTCCAAGGATTCTTTCTTAAGAGTAGTAGCCATTAGGAGTCAATAAAAATTGTGAGTCTGTATAATCTAAATTATAATGTGTAAATAGATAGAAAAATCCTTTTATTCGTGAAAATTACAAAATCATGTATAAGTTATCTGCCTGTGATCTATGCTTTGTATGGGATCATGTGGCTATTCTAAGGGCACTTTCTTCAGGTGGGAAAACAAATACAAATGACGTAAGAGAAGGAGACAAGTGCTATATTTGTGCTCCCGCATTCTTTAAAGTATCTTTTTTGGAATTCAGTCCAAATCATCAATACAGAGCATCAAAATATATACTGAAACAGAATTGCCATTTTCTATTGTTGCTGTGTGTGGAAACAATTTATTCACAAAGCATGTTAGAATAGGTTTTTTAAAATAATGTGCTGCAATGCAATCTGTATTTAGAAGAGATTTTGAGAGATATTTCTTACTAATTTCTACACTGTTAGCAGTTTTCATAAATTTTAATTTATTAAGTATAATTCAGTCTATTTACTACTGTTCTCTATTGTTTGGATTGAACTTCAGAAAACTAAGAGTAAGTTCACAGCAATGCGTTTTCCCACCTTATCTACACCAGGGGTCTCCAACCCTCCATACGCAGTCCAATGCCAGGCCCCAACCCATTCAGAACTGGGCCGTAGAAGTGATGTGAGTGCATGTGTGCATGCACAAAACTGCATTTGTGAAAGTGGTGCATGTGTGCAACCATCCCCTGCCACCTCCTCCTTTTTGCTGAGCCAAAAAAGTTGGGGACCACTGATCTACACCATTCTTCCATGTGCTGAAATGTTGCATAGGTTTAGGGCACCCTGACAAACAGGCTACAGTGCAATAGAAAAGGAAGTTTTTCTCAAAGTTGATAGAGACTTAATTCATGAACAAAGTGTCAACTCTACAACAAACCTGGCTGCAGCCATCTTGCTTATTCTAGGTTGCCACATGAATGGGAGGAGGTGCGGAGGATCTTTGCTAGTCTAAACAATTCTGTGTCCTGTGGGAACCACGGTCATTCTATCAGTTATGCTAGGGGGTTGGGCGGGGTATTAGAAAGCACGCCAAACTATTCTATTGGGGAACGTAGCTGATTGCATAGTACTGGGGTGGGAAGTTTGGCTTTGCAATAGTGTAACTCTCTGGAGGAAACTTTAGACTTGGTTTCACTTTTGACCGTGCTGATATTTTGTATCCAATAAACATCTTCTTTTAGGAAGCCTCTAGCTAAGTTGTGCGTGGCGGCCTGAGTGTTATTCAAAGAAAAGAAAGATGGGTCTTTGAGATTGTGCATGGACTTTAAAGGGTTCAGTGCTGTCAGCATAGAAAACATGTACCCCCTTTCTCTGATGAAAGACATGCTAGCCCACCGAGCTAAAGGAAAGATCTTCACAAAACTAGACTTAAGGGAGTTTTATTACTGGATGCAAATTAAGGAGGGGGATGAATGGAGGACAGCCTTCAATTGCCCCTTGGGAAGTTTCCAGTTCATGATGGAAACTTTTGGCTTCCAAGGGGCTCCTGCAGTGTTCATGCAATTGATTAACCAAGTGCTACATGACCACCTGTATAAGGGAGTTTTGGTTTACCTTGACTTAATCCTCATCTACATTGAGACTATGGAGGAGCACATTAAGTTAGTTCATGAAGTGCTCAAAAAGCTACTACATGCTAAACTCTATGCTAAGCTTTCTAAATGCGAATTCCATCAGACGCGCCTCGACTACCTGGGATACCAAATCTCTAGCGAGGGAGTAGAAATAGACCTGCCAAGGTCAAGACATTCTAGAATGGCAGTGTCATGCCTCCGTCAGAGCCTGAATCTGATGAGGAAAATGAGCTGGAACAGGACCCTATGGAGGTTGAGCGATAGGTGTCTGTGGCTTCAGAGGAATGTGGGGAAGAACAGGCAGAGGCAGGCCAGGGCCTTTCAGGATTAGGACAGGATGAACAGGAGAGACAGAGTTCAGGCAATGAGCAAGGGCCACCCCCTCCTGATCCTAGAGCACGGAGAGTGGAGAGAAGGAGGGAACAATGCAGGCAGGCTCAACTATTCAGGAGGAGAGTGTCCTGCCATCTCCACAAGGCACACCTGGAGACTGAGACTTAAGGAGACGCTGTGGGAAGAGGCATTTGTCAGGAACAAATGCTGATTCCTTGGAGTTTTGTGTGTTGTTGCTATCTCTTGTTCTGTGTTGTGATTTCTGCTTGGAAACCCGGAAACTCTGAGCGTTGGACTGACTGACAACATTGCTTGGATGTTCAAAGACCTTGGATTGTATTTTGGCTTGTCTTCTGAAACTGCTCAGGCAAGCTTATATTTCCACAGACTCGTTAGATTTTGGATGTATGTGTCATTCCTTGTTATCTCCCTGGCCTTGAGTAAATGACTCTTCTAATCAGACTGTGTGTGAAACTACTTGCAGCCAGAGGCGGCTGAAGGTGTGTGTGTCTTCCTTTGTTTTGAGGCTTGCCAGAAACGTGGGGGCATTTGGGGAAAACTTCGAGCAATTAAAGGGCGGTTTGAATTGCCAGCTGACTGCATTGCCTCTGTGCTGTGCCCTGGGTCATCACAGGCAGCTTCCATGGAACTGTAAGCAGCTTCAAAGTTTTTTAGGATTCGCAAACTTTTACCAGCAGTTCATCTCCTCCTTCACGAAAATAGCTATGCCAATTACTGAGCTATTGAAAACCGAAAAAAGGGGGGGACCCTGACCTTGCCAACCTTTGCAATGGACCATGGAATGGTGGAATTTGAGCAATTAAAAAGACTGTTCACTGCAGAACTAATCCTTAAACATCCTGATCCTGAGGAACAAGTCATCATCCATGCTGATGCAAGTGATGTCACAGTGGGAGCTGTCCTCCTACAAAGAAACCATAGGGGGACCTACAACCTTGTGCCTATACTTCAAGAAAGCTCACAGACACAGAGAGGAGTTGGGCTGTTTGGGAGAAGGAGGCTTTTGCGGTGAGATGGGCATTAGTAACTTGGCGCCATTTACTGGAGGGGAGCAAGGTGCCTTTCAAAATATGGACTGATCATAAAATCTTAGAGGGCACTAAAGACCCCTCATACATTATCCCCCAAGCAAGGTTGGTAGGTACAGTATTTCAATCATTTTAATTTTACTCTAAAATATCTCCCTGGGGGAAAAACTTTCTGGTGGATGCTTTATCTAGATTGCCCCAATATAAAAGATGCTGGGAGGAAGTTATTAATTCCATCATTCCTCTACCACAGCCAGCTTCTCAGGTAACCACAAAAGGTCAAACATAGAGGCAATCTGATGAGCCTGATAGTCGTTTAATGCAGAAGCTCAAGGAGGAACTAAAAACAGACTCCTGGTTCAGGGACAATAAATCGCTATTAACCTATCAAGATGGGCTAGCCTGTAAGGGAACTAAGCTATACCTTCTGATTTCCCTCAGAATCCAAGTCCTTCAATGTAGACATGATGCCAAGCAAGCTGGTTATTTTGGTTTTCTAAAAACTTTGCATTTGGTGCAGCAGCAGTTTTGATGGCCAGGAATGAAAAAGAACATTGAAAGTTATGTAAAAAGTTGTGCTACCCATGCGGCTATGAGGCTGGTAAGCCTCCTGGTCTATTGCAGCAGGTAGCAGATCCTTCCAAACCCTGGGAGGAAATAGTCAGGGATTTTATTGTGGAATTGCCCGAGAGCAGGGGAAACATAGTAATCTGGACTGTCATTGACCTTTTTTCAAAGCAAGCTCATTTCATCCCTTGTTCGGGGCTTCTGTCTGCTCAAAACCTAGCCAAGCTATTTTTGAAGCACATCTATTGACTCCATGGAGCCCCAAAAATAATTATATCATACAGGGGGGTTCAATTTACCACAAAATTCTGGAGGGATTTGTAAAACTGATTGGGTCCACCCAGGGGCTTTCATCTGCTTTTCATCCGTGTATGAAAGGATTGGCAAAATGTACGAATGCAATGGTAGAACAATACCTCAGATGCTATGTTAATTCCCAGCAGGCTAACTGGGCAGACCTCCTACCTTTCGCTGAAGTGGCATACAACAATACAATACACAGTAGCACTGGATTTATTCCCTTTAAAATAGCTACTGGTCGAGACTTTGTTCCATTGACCGAATATCCCCAGGAGCCTCCCACTTGACCAGTGGCTGACCTCTTTACAGAATGTTTGGGCAAACATAAAAAAAGCTTTAGGCCAAGCCGCTAACACCTATAAAGAGCAAGCTAATAGGAAGTGATCTCCCCAGAGGCCATTTCATGTAGGGGAGAAAGTTTCTCTACAAAATACCTAAGACTAAAATTGCCCAGCAAAAAAGACCTCAGTTTCTAGGTCCTTTCCCTATAGTCAGAATCATAAATCCTATCACGGTTGAATTAAAGCACCCGCAGCTTTTAGGGAAAGTTCACCCCGTTTTCCATTGTACTTTGTTAAAGCCAGTCACAGAGTCATCCTTGAGATCCATATCCAAGAAGGTGCCTGGTCCCATTCTTGTAGAAGGACAAACCCACTATGAGATAAAGCGCATTCTTGACTCTAGATTATATAAAGGAAAATTACAATATTTACTGCAGTGGAAAGATTACCCCTTGTCAGAAGCTACCTGGGTGAAAAGTACTGATGTGAAGGCAGAAAGGCTAATAAGAAGGTCTTATGACAAACATCCTCAGAAACCCAGGGCGGATTCCTAACTTGTATTTTTGTTTCCTCTGCAGGAATTGCTTTCTCTTTGGGGGGGGGATCTGATTGTCAACCCCCATAATGAATCTGGCTGCAGCCATCTTGCTCGTTCTAGGTTGCCACATGAATGGGAGGGGTGCAGAGGATTTTTGCTACTCTAAACAATACTGTGTCCTATGGGAACCAAGGTAATTCTATTGGTTATGCTAGGGGGTTGGGCGGGGCATTAAAAAGCCCATCAAACTATTCTATTGGGGAATGTAGCTGATTCAATAGTACTGAGATGGGAGGTTTGGCTTTGCAATGGTGTGACTCTCTGGAGGGAACTTTAGACTTGGTTTCACTTTTGACAGTACCAATATTTTGCATCAATAAAAATATTCTTTGAGGAAGCTTCTAGCCTCGGAGTTCTGATTTATTTGGCTCTATCTATCGGAACCATGACACAAAGATAATGTAAATGATTTTTTTCCTTAATCATTGATCAGTTTATTTACAAAGTATCAAAATATTTTTATAAATATATAGGTATTTTGTCTTTCTAGCAACGCCTTTAGAGTCAGTTTTGTCTGGGTGGGGGGAATGAAATGCATCAGCAATTAAGAAATAGTGACAGATTGTGATATTCAACATAGTGTATTATTTAAGACATGTCTGAATACAATGTATTATGTGAATATTTCTTTGAGTGCTTCCCAATGAAAGTATTTCATAGCCTTGCTAGGCAATTGAACTTTAAAATTAAGCAGAATAAGCCCTCTCTGGGATTTCAGAATTATTTGTATTTTCTTAAAATTAAAGTAACAAGGCCCTGGCTGTATTCCCATAATGCAGTTTATGTGTTTATATATACTACAATAAGATATACAGCAATTCATTTTGCTTTCTTACATCTCAAGGATATCTGTCCCAGAAAAAAGAAACCAGACCCATCTGTTAGGCTTTAAAGGAAACCAATGACTTGAATTTGACCCAGCTTAGTTCAAAACAAGAGATAAATACAATCATTTGGGCTTAACTAGTTTGTGGTATTCAGCTCTAAAGAAATTCTGAGATAAGGTCAAAAGTTGATGGTAAGTTTAACTCAAGCTTCTGTTTTTCCATACTAAGCAACATGTGACAAGAGAAAATATACAATTTCCTGCAATTTGGGAAAGTTGTAAATAAAAGCCAGTTTGGGATAATGGTTAGGATGTTGGATTTAGTTACTCTCTTTTTACCCATGTAACTGAGTGACCTAATGATCATCCCCTTTTCTCAATGCAATTTATCTTTCATGTTTGCTATACAGATAACAGAGTTTATGTTCACTTCCTTAGGGTTTTTTTTGTTTTGTTTTTTTTACAGAGGACAAAATCTTTTCCCATGTGTTGTTTTAAAGGTGGAAAAAATTCTGAAGTGATTTATCTTGGTCTGATTTTTTTATATCTTAAAACCTAGCATTTTAACAGGTGTGTGTAAACTTTTTATATCCATTGTGTGCGTATAACTCATTTAAATGCAGAAAAGATATATACAGTAATCCTCTCATTTTTGTTTTATTGGCCTAGTCTAAGTTACAAGGGTGTTGGCAGTAAGGTAAAAAAGCCAGAATGATTGCTGTGACTCTATGATCAGTTGTGTGTTTCTTTTTATGTGCATTGCAGGGTTCTGACACATAGTCATAACTGCCATCTTGACTTCTTTTTTTACACTCCTTCATCTGGTTGCCCCCTACTAAATTAGAATTCATGACATCCAGTTAGCTTACTGGATGTCATGAAGCTAACTATTACAGCTGATAAGGCAAAATTCATGAGATGCAATAAACCGAAACTATGGATTGTGACAGACTATGTTGTTTAAAGCCTGTTGTGCTTATTCAGTACATTGTTAAGCAAACAGAGGTTAAAAAAAAATTTCTGGCAGAGAGGTACAATTCTGTGGGCATAGCCATGAAATAACTGCCATGGGACACTTGCTTGTTTTCAAACTGGCTGCCATGTCAGAAAAGTTACATTTATAAAAGACAAATTAGCTCTCCAGAATATCAATAAAGGAGAATATTTGTAACTCAGAGTTGAAATGAGGTGTCCTTGGTGCTCTCTAGCTTGGTTGTTTTCTTGCAGACATTTCATTTACCCAAACTAAGTAACATCATCAATGATGTCAACTGATGTCTAGTTTGGGTAATAAAACATCTGCAAGAAAACAGCCAACCTCAGAGAGCACCAAGGATCTCTCATCTCCAGAATATATTCTGCTATTCCAGTATAACGGCCCCAAAGACATTCCTGAAAATGATGTAAATATTATATCATGCTAGGGGCTGGTTCTTGTACAGGTTAGTTACTATTTATTTATATTATGAAAATAAGGCAAATGAAACAATAAACAAAATTATAAATTATCTCATTCAGAAATGAAATAATTTGGTCTTCATTAACACCATTCACCTACTTTTTCCCTAACACCACATACAAAATCAGTTACAGACTCATTACTTGAAAAGTTTTAATCTGATTAGCATTCTAACATAGATGAATTTCATGAATTCTTGTTGATTTCTCTCAGTCTAAGGCAAGATAGCTAAGACAGCAACTGTTGCCTGTAGGGAAAAGAAGGAAGGCTATCAATGTAAAGATTTTTATATAATCAAACAGCTCAAATTATAGCAAGCTCTATTTACAGAATTAAAAGAAATAAGAGATCCACATGCTTGAATAACATTGTTAAATAATCTTGCAACCAAACTGGTAGTGGAAACTATCTTACGCACAAACATGTGAATAATATCGCAGATCAAAGAAAATATAATAAGCATTCAGAAGGATACAGTAGATGACTATATCCCCCGCCCAGATCCTCAATTAGTTATCTTCTTCTCAACAAGGACAAGATAGATGGATTTGTTTTATTTTTATATGCATACATAATCAAATAAGCCACAAGTATGAATTCAATAACTCATCAATGTTTCCTTTATAATTTATTTCCATGGGAATAATAATGATAAAAGGAAGCAAAAATGTTTAATAATATTAGATGGTTACCAACATCATGAATTGAGGCCAGAATTCTATTAGGAATCAAAAGAGGTGTTGTTCTGAAGTAGCATGTTTGTCTTATGACGAGTTGGATCACTGGATTCTATACTAGCTGCAGCTACCAAATAATTTTCAAAGCAGTCCCAGATATAGTATGTTGCAACAGTCACTGATATTGGTAGACCAATAACTGGTGTATCAGCCAACCTGGGGAAAGGCCCTATGGCCCAACTTCCAGGAGAAGCCAAGATTCTGTAAGGTTCCAAAAGCCATGGGTAACTTTTTCAGAGGGAGCAAGACCATAAGTAGAATAACTAACATGGCTGATATTTATCTGGATATTTACAGATAAACAGCATGCTGTCATGACAGAATTTAATCTGAGCATCTTTCTTCCCAGAATTTTTACATCTCAGGCTTAGCCTGAGGTGATAGCCAAGGGGTCAAACACACTCATATCCTCTGACTACTGTTTGGTACAACTTGCTCAGAGGCTTCAGGCCTCTGCAGAAGTTACAGAATACAATGGTTGATGATATGAAACACCACCAACATATCAGACCCCAAAAGACTGCTCTTCCCCTCAAGATCTACTGTAGAAAATTTATTTCTTCTAGTACTACATTCTCTTCATTTCTCAAAAGCAGAGATTGGTGATGGGGCAAAATTTGTCAAAAAGCCCAAGCAAGAGATGGTTCTTGAAGTTATAGTGTACTACTACAATTTTCATTCCTGGAGGCATAATACCTTCCCTCAGAGAATCAGTGGCCATCTCCTGAACCAACTGCACAACTCTACCTGGCTGCCTGAAGGACTCAGGATCAGGAAGGGCATGGGTCTAATCTGCATGTGGAAGAATTAATAATTTACCTACTTCTTCAAGCTCCACAGATCATAAGAATAATAAAAAAGATTATAGCACAAGGTATTATCCTGTCAAACTATAGTGGACACAAATGACTTTCTCTGGAAGAAAACCACAAATTCATATGGCAGTCATTTTGTGCCATCTATTCTTTCCTGTCATATTATGAACTTAGTTGCTCGGAAGGAATCTGGCAAAGAAGAATTGATGCTTTACTGCTCTTAATGCCACTGTATAGGCTGGAACATGTGCTAAAACCAGTGCTTAACCTTATCCACAATTATTCCCCCAGGTAGTGCTAATGCAGCTGGCCTGGAACAAACCAAACCAATAGGCAGATCTTCCTTCTATTATAATGGCCAACTTGCTGTTCCCCACTATATCTACCTTTGTGCACCATGGTCCAAATGTGAAGATGGTATTAAGTTTGACACTTCCATCCAGACTGAGATATGCTCTTGAATTGCTCTTTCAATGTCTGGAGGCCATAGGGATCTGGATGATGCAAAGCAGAATTCAACACAACCCTAATAGGGTCAAATGGCTCTGGTTTTACCTGAATCAGGTAATTTGTTCTGTTTAGTTTTATTTGGGGTCGCACTATACCAAACAGAACCAAATTGCAGTTTTGTATTTCTCCTGGATTCAAGACTCTTGTTCAAATAAGACCCAGCAGTTCAAAGAAGAACTGCTAGCTCGTCTTTGAACAGGAGCTTTGAGTCCAGGAGAAATAGCACCATTTCCTGGATCAAAAGGCACCATTCATGGTCGCTCCTACCCCAGCAGTAATTTATTGCAATGTATTCTACAAGAGCTATCTTTGAAGAACATTTGGATCTTCAGATGGTCCAGAATCCTTGAGTCCAAGAGGAATTGCATCTTTTCCTGGATCAAAAGGCACCATTCATGGTTGCTCTCACCCTGGTAGACTATTGCAATGTATTCTACAAGGGCTATCTTTGAAGAACATTTGGATCTTCAGATGGCCCAGAATACAACAGTCAAGCAGTCAAAGGTGTAACTTGATATGCCCATGTTATACTTTTGCTCCATGAGTTGCACTGGCTTCCAATATGTTCCTGGATGCAATTCAAGGTCCTTATCTTCCCCAATAAAGTGCTTCATGCAATAGAGCCAGATTATCTGTGGCAGTGTCTTTCTGCAATTATTTCTACCTATCCCACTTGGTTCAATAGAAAAGAAGTGGTCCAGTTCCATCTATTAGGAAATGTCATCCAGCAGGTCCTTGGAAGAGAGACATTTCTATTATGTTAGCTCCTCAGAATCACTGTGTGAAATGAGTGGTTATATAAATTGATTGCTTCAATGGCTGAAACAAACAAACAAACAAACAAACAAACAGGGGCTGGACTAGAAGACCTCCAAGGTCCCTTCCAGCTATATTCTATTCTATTCTAAATAAATAAATAAATACATACATACATACATACATACATACATACAATATGTTTTAACAGAAATTAGTCAAATATTCAATACAAATGAATAACACCTAAAGAATTAGAATTAACTTTTTTAATTAAGCTTCTTTAAGAAACACTGTTTACTTTATACCTTGTATTAAAACTGAAGCACACACACCTAGATTTTAGAAAAATAGACTAAATGGCTTATATGATTTAAAATTTTTAAATATTTAAAATAAAAATGATAGTTATTCAAATCTCTCTCCCATTTAGAAATCAAATTTGTTTGATAAACTGGGTACTAATTTCTGATGCCTTTCTTGTCTAGTTCTGCCAAATCCACTCATGAAAAGCATAGAAACAGACTATAAGATTGTTACCAGTTAGTTCTGTCTGATTGTTATGAAGGCTAATTGCATGTTCTACTGCATGAATAAACAACTTAAGCTAAGGCTACATGTCAGTCTCAAAGTGTATAGGTCTGGAATCGAAAAAGAAAATGCCACCAAGCTATAATTTGTAAAATGACAAGAAGAAAGAGGAAATTGGCTTAAAGGTAAATGGACTATGTGTATCATTTTAATAGACTTAACATATACAGAGTTCTTAATTAACTTGTTATGAATTAATATAACATAACTTTACCTACATTTAAATTAAGACAAATTTTATTTTTGTCCTTGGCATGTTCACATATTTGTCCTGACTCTATCCTTTTTTTCCCCATGTCTCCATGCTCCAATACATCATATTTACGCTTAGAGCTAAAAAATAAAAAAGGATGACATTGATCTTGATTTTATACCAACACTGATAAAGTATCACAGATAAATCTGAGAATTGCAAATATTTCATACTATTAGTTTAAGCTGTGAACTTTGCCTCTGCTGTGAATTTTATTCTTTCTATGCAACTGAAGAGTTGTCAGGAAAGTATAATTTTGAAATGCAGGCACTGGAGTCCACAGGATATGCATTTTAAAAATCAAGGCTTTCATCATGATGTGTGACATTGCTTTCATAATTCTGACATCCCCATCTCCTAAGAATTAACAGGAAAACAAATTGTATCAATTGTCTTAAGCAATTTCAAGAGGATAAAGCAACATACAATATTATCTAAAATGGAAACGCACATAGAGTAAGTGGAAACTTATTTGAGAAAATTGAATACATATTCTACGTTGTAATTAGACAACTATATACAATATTTATCCTCTTACACTTGGAATTGTAAAATACACATAAACACATTTCCTCTCCTTTGTCTTTCCTTGAATTGGCAAGCTGGCAAAGATATTGACTCAAATCTTTCACAGAGTAAGTACTAGAAGGATTCTTGAGGCAGGTGTAGTGGAACCTAGTTGGAGAAGTCAATGAATAGCAAAATAAATACGTTCCATTATGAAGTATGTGAGTTTATTATATATAATACTACACCTTTCAACTTTGAAGGCCTTCAGCCTAAGATAAAGACCTCTGCTGATTTATATAAAAGATGATTCTGGTTAGAGCTGCTAGAGGTACTGTCTGATTTGTTCCTCCAGTGAAAATGTAGTGGTGCAGATGGACACCATTATCCAAATAAAGGATAAAGGATAAAAGTAAAAATCCATAGAAAATAATGGGAAAGAAAGGATTCTGAGGGAAGGTCAACTCTCTTGACAGTTTCTAATATGGCTCTACAAATGAAAAACAATGGTGTGATTTATTCAAGCTATATTTACTTCTGGGATGGAGCTGTTGAACTACAGTGAATATAAAACATTTATGCACACCTGTTAAAAATGCCAGGTTTCTCAGATGTAAAAAAAATCAGACCAAGAGAAATCACGTCAGAATTTTTTTTCTACCTTTAAGGTAACATATACACTGTACAATTCAATTGACAAACTGAAATCTGTTAGGTGGAAAAATAATAAAAAATGAAGAAATTTTATATCCACTGTGGGTCTGCTGAAGATAGTCTGTTGGTGATTCCCCCCCCCATGTCATTTCATTTCCCCTGACTAGTTCCTAAATTCCTGAAAACAATACCGCTGCCAAAGTTGAGAAATTATGACCAATACGTCCTTGACTACTTTTACTCCTAAGCATTCTACCCCCATTTCTTTTCCTCATCTGGTCCACATCACTATTCTTTCCCTTTAACTTTTCAATGTACTTATCTAGAATGTATCTATCTCAGTAGGTGGCAGAATCTGTTGACTTTGTCTGAGATGTCAAAAGGAATTGGGTTGTAGATTAAATGTTAAATCTACCTACCTCTAGCCATTGCTTGCATCACATTTTCTGATCGCACCATGCCTTCTGATAGTCCACAAATCTTCTCTAATAAGTAGAAAGGAAAAAGAGGCATGATAAACTGAGGCTCTTCAAGACCCTGAACTAAACCCAGTGGCCTATTTTTTTTAATGAGAAGTGAGACTGAAGCCTCATTTTTAAGGTTAGAGGAAGCAAACCCAGGAATGGCAGGAAACCAGTGATGCATTGTCAGTTATTTTATTTTCTTATTAAAAGCTGTATATAGTATTGATAATTTACATAATTGGTAACACTTGATCATGTTTTATACTATTCTGAGTTCAAACCCTAAATTAGCTTCTGCAGATCCTAATTAACAGTGAAATCTAATTTTCTAGTGGATTCTTCTTCCTGTTATATGCTAATCAAGTTACTTAAATGTTAATTGATAATTAAAATTGTGATTACATCTTTATTATAGGTGTAATTTAGTTTCATTCTTTTTCAACCACACTTCCAATTTGCATATTCATAAGTCTCTGTGGGTGCTCTTTGTAAAGCCAAGTGAATTTAATAAACCTGACAAAAACTGGTTTATTAAAGTCAAATTAAAGCTTTAGGCCCATAATTTAAACTATAGTTCAGAACAAATTAGTTTTAAAACCAAGAACTAGTGAAAAGAACAATCACAGTTTGAAACACGGACAAGACTATTCTCCACTCTTGCCAATTAATGTTAATAGTTAGTGAAACAGGAGCTGAGTTCAAAGCACTAGAAGTTTATTACATGCTACCAATACACACAAGAATTTGGTCTACTTATGGTCAAGCCAAATTGGCCCTAGATCAGGGTCCCCAACCCCCGGTCCGTGGACTAGTACCAGGCCGCGGCATACCAGTAACCAGTCCACACAAACAAGCAAAGCCCCATCCACAAGATACAGGCAGCACACAAAACCATGCACCCTCTGGTCCACGGAAAAACCTTTCTCTACGGAACCGGTCCCTGGTACCCAAAAGGTTGGGGACCTCTGCCCTAGATGAAGGTCAATGGAATTGATGGCAATTCCAAACTAATGATACTTTTAACCCGTCCCTCAGACTCAGCCTGCTCATCTCCTACAATTTCTATGAAATGTGGCATTTATAATCTTCTTTAAGTGTTATTTTAATCTTCTTGTAATAAAAAAGAGAAAATCGATATTGTATTTAGCCAAAAGTAAGGAAACATAGATTTAAGATGATCTCCTCTCAAAAGGAATATGATGGAATATGATAACATTCTTGTATCTGATAGATTATTATTAATGCTAGAACCAAATGCTGAGCAAATGCAAAGCTTCCAAAGTCTACCAGTAAGTCAAAGCAATGGTTCTAAAATCCTATGGAATTTCTTCAGAATGGTTAATATATACAAATGGATCAGGGAAATCAGTTGATTTTATAAATAAAGTACTTAATTTTACACCTGAGTAATTTAATCATTAGTTATTTATTCTTTCTTTTCCCCTAGTCTTGGACTATTTTGGACTGTAGCTTTAGTCTACACGAATTCTTCATTTTGAGAAGAGATCATCAATGTATCACTAGTTTGGAATTGCTATGTAGCCGCAAAAAACCCAAGTCCACTCTCCCATGAATTCCATTGACCTTCATCTAGGGCCAATTTGCCTTGACCATAAGTAGACCAAATTCTTGTGTGTATTGGTAGCATGTAGTAAACTTACAAGCTTTGAACTCAACTCCTATTCCTAGTTATTTTTGCCTGAAAGACATTGGTGCAAGGATTTTGAATCTCCCATCTTTAACTACGTACATTTTTGCTTTTCATATAAATGAAAAGGAAATTATAGGAAAGATGGATTGATATTAAGATATGAAAAAAGAGAGGTTGCTGTATACATTAAAGAGACAATAGATTCTAAATTGGTATTCTCAGATGAAGAAGGAAGAATTGTAATGGTAGAAATATATCTACATCAAAAGCAAACATTGTTAGCGGCAATTTACGCACCAAACAACAATCAAGAAGAATTTTATCAAAGCCTACATAGAAAAATAATAGAAATGGAGTACCAAAATATTTGTCTAGTAGGAGATTTTAATGCGATAGTAGATGGAACAACTGATTATAAAAGCAACAAAATAGGAAAAACCGGAAGAAGAAAATTACCTAGGACATTTTTTGATATGGCAGAGGAAATTGGAATACAAGACATCTGGAGGGAAATCAATCCACAAAAACTATAATATACCTTTTACTCAAACAGCCAAAAATCCTGGTCAAGAATTAATATGATTTGGATGATGTCTGAATTGAGGATGAATATACAGGAAATTGAGATAGAAATAGGCACATGGGCAGACCATAATCCTTTAAAAGTGACATGGAGAGGAATACAAAAAAGACCAAGATGGACTTTATAAATCAATCTATATTAAAAGAAAGAGAATTTATAGAGTTAGCAAAAAAAGAAATGGAATTCTTCTTTAAAGAAAATAAAGAAGAAGATACAATATTACAAAATCTATGGGATACAGCCAAAGCATACTTTAGAGGGATAGCTATAACATATATGGCAAAGAAAAATAAACAGAGAAGATAGCAATATGTATTATTAAAAGAAAAATTCGGAAAGTTAGAATCAGAATTACAAAAAGATCCACAGAAAAAGACTTTGAAAAGAGAAATGGAAATAATAAAACATAAATTAAGCCTGTTGGATTCAGAAAAAAAATGGCAGAACAGATAAAGAGAGCAAAACAGAATTTTTTTGAAAATGCCAATAAACCAGGAAGATGGTTAGTTTATAAACTTAAAAATCAGAAGGTGAAGAAAATGATTCACAACTTAGTAGATGGGAAAAGCTATTTACAATTCAAAAATGAAGAAATAAAAAAGATAATTAAGGAATATTACAAAGAACTGTACGATAAAGAGGAAACTTCAAGAGAGAGAATTGTTCAATATCTAGAAGAAAATAATCTTCCAAAAATTCCAGAGACATTTAAAACTATGTTAGAAGAAAGGATTACAATGATGGAAATATCAGAGGCTATAAAAAGACAAAAAAATGGGAAAACACCGGGCCCAGATGGGCTTCCGGCGGAGCTATATAAAAATCTACAAGACATACTAAGTGAACAGTTGAAAGATGTTTGTAATGGACTTTTGTTAGAGGCTAAACTCCCAGCTACATGGATGGAAGCAAATATTACTCTAATACCAAAAGAAAATTCAGATTTGACGCAGATTAAGAATTATAGACCAATTTCACTGCTTAATGTGGATTACAAAATTTTTACTTCTATAATGGCGGATAGACTGAAAAAATACTTAGTTGAATTCATACATCCAGATCAAAATGGTTTGTTGCCAAAGAGACAAATTAAAAACAACTTAAGAGTGATAATGGACGTATTAGAATACTATGAATTACACCCAGGGAAACAATTGGCAGTAATATTTTTAAACGCCCAAAAGGCATTTGACAATGTTTCCTGACAATTTATGATTCAGCAACTACAAATTATGGACTTTGGAAGGCACTTTATAAATATGATAAAAACAATATATAACAAACAGACAGCCAAAGTGATTGTGAACGGAGACTGTACTGAGAACTTTGAGATAAGAAAAGGCACAAGGCAAGGATGTCCATTATCCCCACTGTTATTCATTTTACCTTGGAAATTTTAAATAGAAACATTAGACAAGATACAGAAATTAAAGGACTGGAGATAAAAGGCGAAACATATAAATTACAAGCATTCGCTGATGATTTAGTATTTATCTTAGAAGAACCTTTGGAGATGATCCCTCAATTATGGGGAAAGATAGAACAGTATGTAGAAATGGCGGGATTAAAAATAAATAGAGAAAAAACTAAGGTAATAGTTAAGAATCTTACAGATAAAAAAAAAAAAAAAATGTCAGAAAAAATAGAGGTACAGATAGTGAAAAAGGTTAAATATTTGGGTATACAGCTATCGGCCAAATGTTCAACAATAAAAGAAGATAATTATATAAAATTATTGAAACAAATAAAACGGGACTTGGAAAGCTGGAAGAATCTCCAATTATCAATATTAGGAAGAATTGCCACAGTGAAAATGAATGTATTGCTGAAGATTCTATTTTTATTTCAAACAATCCCGATAAAACTGGAGAAATTTTTTTTCCAAGACTTAAACTCATTAATTTTGAATTTTGTTTGGCAAGGAAGAAAGCTAGAATTAAGATGAAAACGTTACAAGATGCTAAGGAAAATGGAGGTTTTGGGTTACCGGAATGGGCCTTGTATTATCAAGCATCTGTTTTAACATGGGTGAAAGAATGGATAACTCTTAGAAATAAAAGGTTGTTATATTTGGAGGGGCATGACTTACAATTGGGATGGCACGCTTTCTTATGATATGGGAAAAATAGAGTTCATAAGTATTTCCAAAATCACTATATAAGAAATGCTTTATTAATAATATGGGAAAAAATTAAAGCTAAAATATATTTAAAAATTCCAGGGTGGTTATCAACTATGGAAGCATTTGTTCATCCAAACTTGGTAGACTTTGAAAAAATTTGGACATATAGAGATATTCTAAATATTGATGGGAATTTAAAATCTAAACAAGAACTGGAAAATCAGGGTATCAACTTGTCGTGGTGGACATATTTACAGATGCAAAATAGATATGAAAAAGACGTGAAACTGTATGGATTTTATAAAGAACAAACTGTATTTGATAAGATTTTGTTAACCTCAGATGAGAAATTAATTAAGAAAATGTATAATTTTTTGTTAATTCTGGAAATGGAAAGTCAACAAATTAAAGAAACAATGATAAGATGGGCGAAAAACTTTGGTTATAATATAGAACTAGAAAAGTGGCAAAAGCTATGGGAGAGAAATTATAAATTGACAATGTCAACTTCATATAAAGAAAAGTTATATAAAATGTTTTATAGATGGCACTTGCCACCAGCAAGATTAGCAAAAATGTTTAAAAATATGTCAGATAGATGTTGGAAATGTAAGCATAACTCAGGCACGTATTATCATGTTTGGTGGACAAGTGACAAAGCAAAGGCTTATTGGAAAAAGATACATAATTGGTTAGAAAAGATATTGGGAAAACTTGTGGATTTTAAACCTGAACTTTTCTTATTAGGTATAATGCCAGAAAAGATTAACAAACAAAGCCTATATTTGATTCTACACGTCACAACAGCAGCAAGAATAATATTTGCGCAATATTGGAAAAATGAAGGATTACCACCAGAGGAAGAAATAATCAAAAAAATACTGGAATGCGCAGAGATGGACAGATTAACCATGAGATTGAAAGATAAAGAAGAAACAGAATATTATCAAATTTGGGATTTATTTTATTAATGGCTAGAGGAAAGAATGAAGGATTAGGAACTGAATATGTATTAGTGTTTTTAAACTCAGCACGTTGGTTGAAAAATTAATATATGTATGTAAGAGAAAATTAATAAAATCTTTATAAAAAAAAGATATGAAGGTTTCATATAAAGTGATATACAAACATCCAAATTATGTTTCTTTAAATTGCAGCATAGCAAATTTTGGGCAGACAAGATGAGTTCTTATGCATAAGACTGACAACCAGGAAGCTGCCTCTTCTTGACTGCAGTAGATGATGATGATAATGATAATGATAATGATAATTGTTATGTCCTGGCCCTTGCTGAGTCATTCAGCAAGGCTCAGGAAGGCTGCAGAAAGGTTGCAGAGACCCGGACAGACCACGTGTCTGCCCGGGACCCAGACAGGCTGTCTCCGGCCTTGCACGAATGCGCAAGGCGGGAGAATGGCCTGCAATGATTGGCTGTGCATCCCCTTGCAAGGGGAGTATAAAAGGCAAGTGGCCATTGTGTTCTTGCTTCTGTTCTGTGAACGTACTTAATAAAGAGATCCTTTGTTGTGAACCTGCCTCGTCTCGATGTCTGCTTTGTGAGAACAGAACAATAATGATAATGATAATGATAATAACAACAACAACAAAACAACAACAACAACAACAATAATAATAATAATAATAAAGTTGGAAGAGACTAGACATCTAGTCCAACCCCCTGCTCAGGCAGGAAACCCTAGGGCCTATACCATTTCAGACAAATGGCTGTCCAGTCTCTTCTTAAAAACTTCCAGTGTTGGAGCATTCACCACTTCTGAAGGCAGGTTGTTCCACTGGTTAATTATTCTAACTGTCAGGAAGTTTCTCCTTCTCTTCATTAAACTAGACATACCCAATTCCAGCAACCATTCCTTATATGTTTTAGCCTTCAGTCCCCTAATCATCTTTGTTGCTCTTCTCTGTACTCTTTCTAGAGTCTCAACATCTTTTTTACATCATGGTGACCAAAACTGCATGCAGTATTCCAAGTGTGGCCTTACCAAGGCATTGTAAAGTGGTTTTAATACTTCACGTGATCTTGATTCTATCCCTCTGTTAATGCAGCCTAGCACTGTGTTGGCTTTTTTGGCAGCTGCAGCACACTGCTGGCTCATATTTAAGTGATTGTCCACTAGGACTCCAAGATCACTCTCATAGTTACTACTATTACCACCTATACTATACCTGTACATTTGGTTTTTCTTGCCTAAATGTAGAACCTTACTTTTTTCACCATTGAATTTCATTTTGTTAGATAGCACCCAGTGTTCAAATCTGTCAAGATCCTTCTGTATCTTAAGCCTATCTTCTGGAGTGTTGGGTATTCCTGCCAGCTTGGTGTTGTCTGCAAATTTGATGAGTTTCCCATCTATCCCCTCGTCCAAATAGTTGATGAAGATGTTGAAGAGCACTGGGCCTAGAACAGAGCTCTGGGGCACCTCACTACACATTTCCCTCCATGTAGATGCAGTTCTATTGAGGACCACATGCTGAGTACGGCTGGTCAGCCAGCTATGAATCCATCTGGTGGTGATGATGTCTAACCCACCTTTTTCTATCTTATCACATAGTAGATTGTGATCTACTTTATCAAATGCCTTACTGAAGTCCAAATAAATTACATCCACAACATTCCTCTGGTTCACTAATTTTTTCACTTGGTCAAAAATGCAATAAGATTTGTCTGGCATGATCTGTTTTTGACAAACCCATGTTGGCTTTTAGTGATGACTTTGTTAGCCTCTAGGTGTTCGCTAATTCGTTGTTTGATTATCTTTTCCAGAATCTTCCTAGGTATTGAGGTCAGGCTGATAAGTCTGTAGTTTCCTGGTTCTTTCCCCCCCCTTTTTTGAACATGGGAACTACATCACCTCTTTTCCAGTCCTCTGGTGCTCCAGGATCTTTGAAAAATATAGTTCTGAGATCACATCTGCCAGTTCCTTGAGAACCTTGGGGTGTAATCCATCTGGTCCTGGTGATTTGAACTTATCTAGGCTGGACAGGTGCTCACTTACATTTTCTTGCCTATCTTAACTTGTGTTTGTATTCTGTTTTTTATGGCACTATTTTTGATAGGTTGGTCTGTTTTTTCCCTTTGTGTAAAGACAGATGCAAAAAATGAGTTAAATAGTTCTGCTTTCTCCCTGTTGCTTGTCACCTTCTTGCCACTTTCACCCACTAATGGACCAATCATTTCCTTCACTTTTTTCTTGTTTTTTACATGTTGAAAGAAGCTTTTTTTGTTATTTTTGACTTTGGTTGCAAGCCTTAGTTCATTTTGAGCCTTAGCTTTCCTCACTTCATCTTTGCAGACTCAGGCTATTTGCTGATATTCTGGCTTAGTTATGTGCCCCTCTTTCCACTTTCTATACTTGTCCTTTTTATCTTTCAATTTATCAGAAGTTCTTTATGCAGCCATGCTGGTTGAGAGCTGTTATTTTTCCTCTTTGTTGGTATTGTGCTAGACTGGGCTTTTATTATCTCACTTTTCAAAATTTCCCAAGCTTCTTGAGTTGTTTTCCCCTTGAGGATTCTCATCCATGGAATCCTTCCCAAGCTCTCTATAAGTTTATTGAAATTAGCTCTCTTATGACTTTTAGTCATTGAAAGTAGGAAAAAAAATACTCACTCAATTTTTTTCTTAATAAAAAATGTTCTTTGGTCAACCAGGTGAATAAAACAGCCACAGTAGGATATGTGAGAAAGGATACATCTACAGGTTCTAATCACCTCTCCTAAAATAATGAAATTGAACTAAATCTGATCACAAAAATCACTTTGAGGGCAGAGCCATCAATTACTGAATCCACTATTCTCTTTTCTTCCCTTTCCCACCAAAAGAGTAAAACACACTTTTTTCTTCACTTATTCTGGTATGTGAAAGAAATATTAGCTTAATATAACAGCAAATATTCTTGGAGACTTTTGAAAAAAGAAACAGAGTAAATAAGAGCTATCAAGTCTACCTTGAGGGAATTAAAATGATTCTGAACTTGCCTAATATATTCTGTATATTTATTCGATACATATAGTATCTTAATTTTCAATCAGAAACTCAAAGCATACAGAGCTGTACAATTTTATGAAATTAAGTTACTCCAATCAAATTTAACTGTTAAGACTATTCTATATATACACATTGCTTGGAATACATCAATGGATAGGATAGGACAGGACAGGACAGGACAGGACGGGACGGGACGGGACGGGACGGGACGGGACGGGACAGGACAGGACAGGACAGGACAGGACTAGAACAGAACAGAACAGAACAGAACAGAACAGAACAGAACAGAATAGAATAGAATAGAACAGAACTTATAGGTCTTTTAGGCTAACTCCCTGCCCATACCAGGAGACCTTATACTTCCCAGACAAATAGTTGTCCAATCTTTTCTTGAAAACCTCCAGCAATGGAGTACCCACAACTCCAGGAAGCAACCTGTTCCACTGATTAATTATTCTCACTGTCAGGCAATTTCTCCTTGGTTCCAGATCGGATCTCTCTTTAACAAGCTTCCATCCATTGCATCTTCTCCTTCCCTCAGAGCTTTGGAAAATAAGTTGATCTTCTCATTTTTGTGGTACCCCATACCGGAAGCCAGCTATCATGCCATATTTTAATACACTCTATGTATTTAGTATACAGCTGTAAACATATAATGGAAGTATATTTAACAGGAAAATAGTTCAAGTTGATGCTGGAAGGTTCAACAAACACTATATTACTGTTTATTTTGAATACAACCCAATTTAGCTAGCTAGTTTTGATGACCATGAATTTGAAGACATAGATTTCAAGATAATACTTCATATTATTCACAGATGTTACACACTGCACTCCCTTGGCTAATTTTACATCTCTGTGTAAAACTGCCTGGAAATTTCTTTGTTACTTTTTTTAATCAGGAAAAACATTTGCCAGTTTTTCTGGTATAATAAAATAAATAAAGCTGTTGCCTCCCTTGATGTCAACAGTGTGTGCTGACTGTTTTATCCCAGCATTCTAGGCATGAACCCAATATTTTTTCCTTCTTTCCCTAATCTTCTGATTATCACAAAGTACTCCAACATAAAAAAATAATTCTCAAAGAACTTCATGAGTGTATAATATATGCAGGATTGCCTTAAAAATTATCAATATTCATTTGGATACCTGGATCTGTGATTTCTTGCAGAATCCACAAGGTTTGTGGAAGAAAAACAAAATACAAAATATAGACCTCATTTAACTTTTTTAAAAGCATAATAGTAAATCCTTTGTATGTTATAGCTATGGACTTTAATAAGGTACAATGGAGCATTTAAATATGGGTAGTAATTCAATTAGCATGTATAATTCTGAAGGTAAAACACATTCTTAAGTCTTTCTTGTAAGCAATTTCAGATATGCTTGGGGATTTAAGGGATGTCCCACAGCAAAGCATCTTTTTGTGTACTTTGATTTGGGCTGCCATTCTGTTAGTGGAATAGATTTTAAAATTCCATCATACATTTTGTGAATTCTCAAATCATCCAATGCAATGTTTTTGACATATGTAGAAGAGAGTGAAGTAGAGTCCTCATGAGTGGATATTCATTTATATAACATACAATGTAAGTATAGTTTCCATTTTAACAAAAATAAAATAAATCCAGCTTTTGGAAACTCAAAATATTCTCTTACCTGATGAAGAAGCCAAGATTTATAGCCCAGGCTTTCAGTGTCTTTTTGTATGTGACATTCAGTTTAACCTAATTCAATTTTGACTCTAGATTATATAGGAAGGTTACAGTACTTCTGTTTTTGGCTAGAATTGATCTGTTCTTTTTTGTTGCAAAATATAGCTCCAAAGATAAATAATATCCCATCAAATTACATCAATGTTTTAAACAAGTAGACTATTCCACTATCTTCAGTTTTAATGTGATTTTGTCTCAAGGCATTGAGTATTGGAAAATGCAGGATGAGTGTTATATTCATCTGTACAATCACTAAACAACCCATTACTTTCTAAATAGCTTTGAGATTCCGTGAGTCTGAAAGGCGCTACATAAAACCAAGTTCTCTTATAAGTCAATTTACTTGTTGTCTGTAAGTCACAATCAGTGAAATGGGAAAAATGGTAAGTTAAAGTGACATAAAAACCATGAAGGTCTCTATTCATCAGGGTTAGTGTAGCATTTCTCAAGCGTCTGTCAGGAGAACTCATGTATATGCCTCAGGAGGTTTAACTGAGTATTTCTCTTCATGGACGTTTTTTAGGCAAAATTGTTTTTATACTCTACGCAAGAAAGTGCTAATAGAACATTAAGATTATATGGGGAAACCAAAGTAAAAGCAAGGAAACAAACAAACAAACCAGAGTTAATGAACCCGTTATATATCTGAAATTTTGGAAAGAAAGAAATATAAGGAAACTCCATAAACTGGCAACAGGTATTATTAAAAGTTGAGAATTGAATCCATACAATGTAATCATTTTTTATGATGAATGCTGGATATGATAATCTTGTCAAGCAGTTTATTTCAAGTACTAACATGAATCTGAGGTTGCCTGAAGAATGGATATGTGGAATTTTATAGCAGGAAATAAAGTTTGATTAAGTCTGTGGTGAAGTAGGTGATCAGTAGCCCAGGGCTTTCTGTGGTCTTATTGTATTACTAATAGTGGAAATCACTGTATGACTTTTGAACAAGAAACATAAAAAAGGATAGATCATGGTCTAGCAGAGGCTTAAGTTGGTTTGCTTTTCATTTTGTTAAAATAAAACCTCAACATTATATTGGGAAAGAGGGTACAGGTAATCACAACGTTGTGTATATTACATCATCATTTTTGGCCTTCAGAAAGAAAAATCATGGCAGCAGCTAAAACATTTTTCCTTTCCTGCTGTAGGGCAATCTTTCTTAACATGGGAGTGGAGGAGATCAACACATATAGACTGTACGGATTAGGGAAGTTATTCTGTTATGTTTGATTCATCAGTCCAGGTTGGCCTTAGGTTTACTGTTGATTAAAGTAAAAACCAGCCCCAACCCCTTTGATGTCTAATCCAAGTATGTAATACATGTGAAAGAAGTATACTGCAGCATAGTTGTGTCATTAATTAACATTTCAAAGGATTGATGAAAAAATATATTTAGCTGTGTGGGTACAGTTCAGCACAGCAAACTTGTAGTTATTTCTATAACACTAAAGAGTGAAATAACTTTTAAAATATGGCATACATTTATAAGTTATGCTTCCATTTCTTCCACTTCCAGGCTATGCTTTGTATAAGTAACTTTTTAAATTAATAAATTAATAAGCACATAGATATTTTGTTATATAATGGCTAAATTGAAATGTACTTAAAATATTCTGGTTTCCTTTGGGATTGTATAGGATCCCTTAAAAATATGTAAAGTTCCAATTGCTAAGGTTCCATTAACATAAACCTATCAATCAATAGCAGCTGAAATGAGATTGTACTTTAGCTGATATTAATTGCAAGTTTCAACTGGTTTTTTTAAATACATTCAGATATATTTTATTTGAAATATTTCCGAAAGTTATGAATAGATTTATTGAATAACATCATTTATTATATACAAAAGGAAAAGAGAGATGAAAGAAATGGGGGGAAAGGCCCTCTATTTTTATTTTTTGCAAAACTTGAGTGGGAAATTGAGACAAGGCTAGCTTATCCTTCTTATAATTCCATTTCTTTTTTCTTGTCTGTATAATACCATGAGGACTTCTTATCTGAAGAGGAACAGGGGAACAGAAGAATCAAAGACAGAAGGAAGCAGCAGTTCCAGGCTTGTGAAGGTCAGAAGCTGAGCCAAGCAATATTGCAGAATAATATAACAGAATTATATGACCTTGTAGAGCCTCCTTCAAATAACCTAGAGAATGAAAGCATTTGAAAATGTGTTCATCCACCAGCAAAACTTATTGTATGTGTATTGATCTATCTCAAATAAAAATTTAACATTTGGATAGTTGACTACTTTTGTTGTCATTGCGAGACATCAGGTTCACTGACTCACATGATCTTTATTTTTAGTTTTTGGGAGATAGCTGGTTCAAATCATTATATGTGATATTATCATTCTGTGTGAAAATAAAGCAGTTCAATATGTAAATGTGAGACTGAGTTGTACTCCAGAAAAAAATGGAATTGATATCATATGAAGAAGTCTGGCTACATCAAGCCTGGAGATCAGCAAATATTATGAAGATAGAAATAAATGCATACTCCTGTATTTAAAAAATGGATTCAAGTGTTTATATTGTAAAAATAAAAAATGGAATAGTATCTTTCTATGTGGTCTAGATTTATGTTAAGGTGTTGAGCTCTGTATTAATATTATATAGCTCTTTTCCCTCAGTTTTTCCTCATTTTAATTGGTATTAAGCTTACAATTCTTTTCTGATCATATTCCGGTTCCAGTTTGCGGTGCTGGCAGACGCGCGTTGAGATCGCTCTCCCCGCCATCCAGTTTTCCTTCCTCGGGAGACCCTGGAAAGGGTCGAAAGTCACCCTGGAGGGGCGACCACAGTTGGAGGACTTCGTCAGATCACAGAGGGGCAGCAGCCTCTCCATTTGAGCTGCGGTAACTCCTCAGGACCGAAGAAGAAAAGAGTGGCCATTAACATGGCCGCTCACTTAGTCGCACCAGCCGAAAGCCCAAAGCACTAACAAGCCTGATGAAGCAACTGGAGGAGTTGGGTGAGACCCTACCTTTCCTTCTCTCTTTCCCAACTACTTTCCTGTAAAAATCCTTAAAATAACCTTTCCCCCAGCTTAATTTCACGGCTTCTGCTTACTCCAGGAACACAAAGCCAAGAAACAAAAAAAAAAAAGAACAATAAGATCAAACGTCCACATACCTGGACTTGTAATATTTGGATACCTGGGCTCCCTAAAACTCTGTACTTCTATAAAAACTTATTGTTTTACTTTTTTGCTATGCTGGGGGGAAAAAGAAAGAAAGGGGAATATTCTTTTTTTTCTCTTTTCTTCTTCTCTTGAACCGGATAAAAGCTCCATTCTGTGTGCTACTGGGGACATCTTGTGGTGAAATTTGGTACAGCAAGTGAAAAAAAATTATAATAATATTTTTTTTTCTGACTGGGAGATTCCTGAGACTAAAACTTTTCCTTGACATCAACAAAAGATAAGAACTTGAAACAGCTGAGTGGAGAAAATATCTCTTTATAATGGAGGTGGACAGTTATTGACTTTTATTAAAAATAGCCTCCACTAAAAGACTATTTGTAAACATCACAGAAATGGAGAAACACCACCCACAGCTTACTGTCAAACTTATAATCGAAAATCTCCGAGACGTCACTGAGCTAGTGAATTCTAGAATGAAAGATTTACGTGCCACTTTAAAGCCACAAAACGCAGCTTCAACCTCATTAGATGAATCTACATCCCAAAAAGCAACAGAAGAAGATGGAACTAATAACAAAGTGGACTTTAAAGATTGCCAGCTACAATTTACCCAGAATTCCGACACTTGACCTCACTTAAAGACTTTACAACTACAATAACAGAAACTCAACAAAGCAATGCTAAGATGGAACGTGCAGAGGAATTACATACACAATATACTGAGATTCTAGACAACCCAGATGATCCAAAAACAACTACAACACTGAACATGACCTTTCATCCAAACCAGCCGAATCCAGAAGAACAAGACGACCAGCCTGAACGTATGATAAATGCATTAACTCAAATATGGAGACCTAAACCATTTGGCGAACAATTCAATGATTGTGAAGAGACTGGCTTCCTTGATAGGCTGATGATTGGATGGTCTCCCCTGATTCAAATGATATATGCAGGAATGAAGGGAGAGCCACTTGAGGATCTAAAAGCTTTTTTATGGAAGCCGGCTTGGTACAAAAGGAAGGCCAGAGTTAGACTTAAAATGGCTTTCTTTATGTGATATTTAATGGAAGAGCTTTAAATTTTACATAATGAGATATGGAGATTTTAAAAGTTATTTGATTTAACATTTAGGATTTATATCTATAAGGGAAATAAATTAGTTATTCAAATAATTGTTTTGAATTATAAATGGAAGATGGATTTAGAGGATAAAGATTATTTTATGAGTAAGTGATAATATTAGAATGAGAATTAGAATATGACTGTGATATAAATTAAAAATCTACTGGAATAAATAATAAATGTATTTTAGATATGATATTATTTTGCATGAACTAGGGAACTGTGGGTTATCTGAAACTTCAACATTATTGGACACTAAGACAACTGAAATATTGTAATTGAAACCAGACAAAAATCAAAAACAGGAGCTGGAGACATATAATTTAAAAGTTGTTTATAAATGTTTTAAATGATTGAGTTATAACTAGCAATTTATTAATTTGAATTTGGTACAATAACTAAGGGAAACAGCGAGGAAATTTTTGATGATGTAAACTGATATATGTATGGATAAGCATGTTATTGGACTATGTATTACCCAACCACCATACCTGAAGTCTTGTAAAAATGGAAAATTAATAAAACTTGTTTTAAAAAAATGGAATAGTATCTTTCTATGTGGTCTAGATTTATGTTAAGGCGTTGAGCTCTGTATTAATATTATATAGCTCTTTTCCCTCAGTTTTTCCTCATTTTAATTGGTATTAAGCTTACAATTCTTTTCTGATCATATTATCACTGTTGAATTATTCTCTATTAATTCACTGTTAATCATTTTCTATTTCAATAAAATGATTAAAAATAAGCTTGAATATGAAAGCTATGAAGTGTAATACCCATTTAAAGCAGAGGCTTGGTAGAATTCACCCTTATGAGTTCACCCTTGCATTGGAAATGTTTCTCCAAGTCAGGTTTGCCTAGGTCAGGGGTCTTCAAACTTGGCCCTTTTATGACTTGTGGACTTCAACTCCCAGAATTCCTCAGCCAGGCACGCTGGCTGAGGAATTCTGGGAGTTGAAGTCCACAAGTCATAAAAGGGCCACGTTTGAAGACCCCTGGCCTAGGTGGATGAGTCTGCTAGAGAAGCAGACCCAAGACCTGTGGAAATCTGATAAGGCAGGATGAGTGGGAGAGGTAGGCAGGGGTGCAGTATTCCTGTGGTCATTCATAAGGGTGAATGACTATGGGGATGCTGCAGAAGCTGTAACTGAAGCTGTAAGTAAGTAACTTTTTGGGGAGGTCTTGTAATTTTGTCAGGCTGTAAGTCAAGATCTGCCTGTGATGCAAGATAGCTGAAAGAGTAAGAACATTCAGATGCTAAGGAATAGATGAACATTGCCTTGATGATTGTTTGCTGCTATAAATATGAATGCCTGGTACCAATATCCCCCCTCCCCACCAAGTAACATAAATGAGAAGGAATGTCAGAGAAGGAGGAGAGGTATGCGAAACCACTACAAAAAAGATATTTGATTCCTGGGAAAGTAGAAACAGAAAGAAACTCAAAAAAACTCCACCAGGATTGTGTTAGGTATAAGTAGAGAGAGGCTTTAGAACAGGCATGTCAAACTGCTGGCCTGTGGGCCGGACGCATCACACTGAAACCGCGCCCACCCCATTGCCGGCAATGGGGAAAAAGTCGCGATATGTCACGCGATGTCACGTGACATCGCGAGTTTGACATGCCTGCTTTAGAAGGCTTTCAAGAGTCTGCTGCAATACCGTAACTGCATTACATTAAGACTCTCAATGATGCTTGTTTCCTTGGGTTGACATAGAGATCTCAATTTCCTGCTGGTTGATTCCTATTAAAACATTAGTTTATATTAAATATTTTTATTACTGTATTATCTAAAATACAAATGAAAATGAAAATAGTGGGAAAATGGGAAAGAGATAAGAGAAGAGAGAGAAGTGTAGGATAAAGGGGGAAGAACAAAAAAAACAGTGTATCCGACTCTTTGCAGTGCAGTAGAATAAAATATTATAACCTTTTACATACTTAATGATTAAGTAGCTACACTATTTCTGTAACAATAAACATAACTAATCAGCAAAACCCAAAGTCAACATTTCATATATTTTTTTCTATCTGAAGCATAAAATCCAGAAGTTGAATGTATTCTTTATTTTGATTAAAGCAGTTAATTCAGCCATCTCTGCTAATTCCATTAGTTTTTCCAGCCATTCTTCCATTGTAGAAATTGAGGTATCTTTCCATTTTTATGCATAAAGCATTCTTGCTGCTTTTAATACAGCAATACTGTTCTTACAATATATAACAACAAAGTTCCAGATTCTTTTTCAAGTTAAGCCTAAAATCTATTAAGCCTAAAAGAAAAGTCTCTGGTTTGATTTTTATATTCTGAGAATCTTTTGTATTTAAATATGAATCTTACCTCACTTGCTTTATCACAAGTCTACCAAAAGATGATAAAAAAGTTCTTCTTTTACATTTATATTTCCAACATACATTTGAAATACTTTTATACATCTTTGAAATACCTTTATACATCTTTGAAAAAATACCAATCATACATCATTTTATAAAAAATTTCATTTATATTGTAGTTCAAAGTAAATTTTAATCCCTTCATCCATATGTTTTCCCTTTGTTCAAACATTATATTATACCAAAAATTATTTCCCCATTGAAGTATATAATGCTTCACGTATTCATACTCCAAATTAAGGTAAGGTTCTACATTTAGGCAAGAAAAACCACATTCACAGGTACAATATAGATGGTACCTTGCTCAATAGTAGTAACTGTGAGAGGGATCTCAGAGTCCTAGTGGACAATCACTTAAATATGAGCCAGCTGTGTGCTGCAGCTGCCAAAAAAGCCAACACAGTGCTAGGCTGCATTAACAGAGGGATACAATCAAGATCATGGGATATGTTAATACCACTTTATAATGCCTTGGTAAGGCCACACTTGGAATACTGCATCCAGTTTTGGTCACCACGATGTAAAAAAGATGTTGAGACTCTAGAAAGAGAACAGAGAAGAGCAACAAAGATAATTAGGAGACTGGAGGCTAAAACATACAAGAAACGGTTGCTGGTATGTCTAGTTTAATGAAGAGAAGGACTAGGGGTGACATGATAGCAGTATTCCAATATCTCAGGGTTGCCACAAAGAAGAGGGAATCAAGCTATTCTCCAAAGTGCCTGAAGGTAGGACAAGAAGCAATGGATGGAAACTAATCAAGGAGAGAAGCAACCTAGAACTAAGGAGAAATTTCCTGACAGTTAGAACAATTAATCAGTGGAGCAACCTGCCTCCAGAAGCTGTGAATGCTCCAACACTGGAAGTTTTTAAGAAGAGACTTGACAGCCATTTGTCTGAAATGGTATAGGGTTTCCTGCCTGAGCAGGGGATTGGGCTAGAAGACCTCAAAGATCCCTTCCAACTCTACTATTATGATTACTAAATTCAAGTTCAGTAATAATTTATAAATCATCATTACCACATAGTACAATTTAGAATTCATTTTTTATAACATCAAACCCATTACTTGTTTTATCTAGTTCAATTCTTTCTTGCACTGGAATTTCTTTCCAGTGCAAGAAAGATTTGAACTAGATAAAAGAGAAATAGAAAATAAATTTCTAAGCACAAATTCTTTGTGTATCCAATCACACTTGATGAATAAAGAATTCTATCCTGTCCTGTCCTGTCCTGTCCTATCCTATCCTATCCTATCCTATCCTATCCTATCCTATCCTATCCTATCCTATCCTATCCTATCCATTGATGTATTCCATGCAGTGTTTATATATAGAATAGTCTAACAGTTAAGTTTGATTGGAAGAACTTAATTTCATAAAAGTGTACAGCTCTATATTCTTTGACTTTCTGATTGAAAATTGGGATACTATATGTATCAAATATATCAAAATATATTAAGCAAGTTCAGAAGCATTTTAATTCTTTCAAGGTAGACTAGATAGCTCTTATTCTATTCTTTCAATTGCAAGTATGTAAACCAGTGACAGCCACATCCTTTTGACTCGAACACTTAAGTATAGGTGCACCTTGATTAAAAAATATTATTTGACTCTAAATACACTAATCTGGCCTTTGCCCACAAATTTTCTGCATTCAATGATCTTGCCTCTTGCCTTAGTGATACATTTGTCACGAATTTAGGTACATAGAAAAGTGATTGTAGGACCCTACTTTGGACTGTTTCTAGAAGTTTATAATTAGGCAGTGGGCATAAGTATGCACCATAACCATTTGAGCCATAACCCCACTAATGCCACTCTAAAGACTTGCTTCTATAAATGCTTTTAAGCAAAATATGATTACTGATGTGCCTATGATGGTATCTAATAGTATTCTCTGATCTTCAGTGGAGTATGAACTAAGGCATAATGTTCCATGTAAATAAAAAGAGAAGGTATTTATTTTAATTCATACTAAATCTATCTCATAGAAGGAAAAGCAACTAGGAACGTATTTGTAATGTCAGTAAATATTGTGTCAATATTATTTTGACTGATAATGGCAAACTCAATCCCTTGCCATAGAGCAGAGGTCATCAACCTTTGTCAGTTGGCAGACTGGAGGAAAAGGGAGGGGAAGCATTTTACACGTGTATGCCACAAATGGGGCAGGCCTAGTGCCAGCATGATATTCGCTAGCCCCGTCCCGTTCTTGCGTGGCACAGCACCCATTTTTGCACCCTAAGGCACAGTGGTGGCAGCCTGTTTTTGCACCCCGAGGTGCAGTGGCAGCCCATTTTCGCACCGTGAGGCACAGCGGCAGCCCGTTTTTGCACCTCATGGCGTGGTGTCCTGTTTTTGTGCCCTGCGGCTGTGGTGCTATCACAAGTGAGGGAGTGCGTGCACATGTGCGTGCACTGGCCAGCCTGTCCTGCGCCCCGGTGGCCAGCAGGCCACGGCCCACTACTGGGCCACAGCCCACAGGTTGGGGACCTCTGCATAGAGCACAATGACTTCTGAACATACAGATAGTCCTCAAGTTACAACTACAATTGAGCCCAAAGTTTATGTTGCTAAGTGAAACATTTGTTAAGTGAGTTTGTCCTATTTTACGACTTTTCTTTCCACAGTTGTTAAGTGAATCACTGCATTTGTTAAGTTAGTAACGTGGTTGTTAAGTGAATCTGGATTCCCTATTGACTTTGCTTGTCAGAAGTTCACAAAAGCTGATCACTTGACCCCAGGACACTGCAACCATCATAAATATGAACCACTTGCCAAGCATCTGAATTTTGATCTCGTGACCATGGGGATGCTGCAATGGCCGTAAGTTGAAAAATAATCATAAGTCACTTTTTTTCAGTGTCATCGTAACTTTGAGTGGTCACTAAATGAACTGTTGTAAGTCAAGGACTACCAGTATAAGTCTCAATCCACTGATTCATGCTCTGGATGAATCTCCTTAATTAATCTTGCATCTTCCTAGAAATAGCTTAAAAAGATTTACAACAGCCTCAGTTTATGATATAGACCACGGGTGTCAAACTCGCGACGTCATGTGATGTATGATGACGTATCGCGACTTTTTCCCCATTGCCGGCAATGGGGTGGGCGCAGTTTTGGCGTGATGAATCCGGCCCATGGGCCGGCACTTTGACACCCGTGATACAGACACATGCATTCAGGTTAAACATTTAATACACTGGCACATCTGAATTAAAATCAAAATCTCTGGCACAAGAATTAATAGAAGCTGGTACTGCTGATTGGGTTGCTGTAGTTCTTTCCCAAAAACAATTGAAATTTTCACCCCACAATTGTTCATCAGCTACCTTATTTTAATCTACTATTCCAGCAATGGCTTTTTCTTTGCCTTCTTTACAACACATTGACATCTGAATGATGATATGACTTAAGTATCTGCTTCCACTTCCTTAATCAGTATTGACCAAGGCTCTGAAGACAATATTATCACTATTGCAGATGTTGTCTTGGTTGAAAGAAAGAAGAGTAAATAAATAAGTAAGAATAAGTAAGAAGCAGCAGTTAATGGTAAATGAGTTACAAAATGGAATGCTATCTAGATACTCAAAGCTCATGAGATGGGATGAGTTATTCATGTGATAATAAAAGTGTTATCTGGAAGCATTTAACATTGATGTCCATCAGAAAATCTGTAGCAATGCATTTTACAATTTAACTATAGTTTAATAGTAGCACAGGATTTTGTTCATATTAGCAGTTATCCAAGAAAAAAAAAGACCTGTCAAGACTAAGTGTATAAACTAAGCCATTTTTCTAAAACCATGGTTTATGGCTTCATGTGTTATGTGAACTCAACCAATTGTAGTTTATTAAACAAATAATGATTATCATAGTTAACTAAATGAATCCAGTCATGGGAAAAATGACCATTCTACCTCCAATATAAGTAGGTATTGGTTAAAAAAAACAGTGACTATATTTTCAACTGTCTAATTATCTGCTCATTATGTAAAACTAATTATGTTCAATGTGATGTTTTATCAGGTTCATTTATGCAGGACTACAGCCTTAATAATATAGGATTGAGGAGAAAGACAAGTCACACTGAATAAGCTGCACTGAAAAAAAATGATGTTTTGTAGAACCTTTTTATACCACTAAATATTCAATGATGTTATAATTTCTGTTCAATAGACTCCCTGACAGGAAAGTGTGTCAGTTAAACTGATACCAATTGAAACTGGTATCAGTGATAGTTTTACCTCACTTGCATCCATTTATATTTTATGTGTAATTATGTAAATTACATATCTTTTGTCAAGTGTATAGACTGCTTTGAAAACAAGAGACTTTATTTGCTGCTTGGGAGTAGAGTTGAAAGTAATGCATTGTCTATTGTATCCAAAATAAGTTTAATGGAGATCCAGAGAATCAACATTTTACTTTATTTTTTTATATTTCATGCATGGCAGGGTACCTCTGACAAGATACCCTGCCATTTGACAGTCTTTTTCAAGCTGCACCCAGTGGTGGGATTCAGCCAGTTCACACCACTTCGGCAGAAACGGTAGCCAATTTTTTGTTGCCCAGGCCCAGAATGGACTTCCGGAAGCGGCATCCACACAGAGAACCAGTTGTTACATATTTGAATCCCACCACTGGCTGCACCCATCTATTTGGTGGTTCTTAACCTTGACAACTTTAAGATGTGTGGACCAATTCCCAGAATTCCCCAATCAGCATGGAAGTCCAAATGTCTTAAAATTACTAACACTGAGAAATACTTGCCCTGGTTGTAAGATTATCTGGCAAAAGGACCTAAGGGACCTAGTGGCTACCATGCCGCAAACCTAAATCCAAGGTGGAGGCAGATAGGAAAAGCTGAGCAGTGTGGCCTTTCAGACTGCTTGGTGCAGCAATAGCAAAAAGGATTCTAAGCTAATAGTCTGATCCATTGAATTGCTTTCCATTTTACGTCCATCGTGTGAGGTTGGTAACCCATTTCCAGGAGCTAGAAAATTTACCATCCTCTACTTTCACTCCAATTAATTTTATTAAAAATGTATTTGAACACAAATCAATCGAATTGATATCTTGTCTATGCAACAAGGCTCTCTTTGGATGCTATTTATTTTCACAATATGTTTCCATTGATATAGCAATCTGTGCTACATCAATGAATATTTTAATTGGCTCTAATGGCTTTGTTCTCTTTGCAGAGGTTAGTTAGTAATTCATTTGGTTTACACAAGTACTGCTTCTTGCATAAAAAAAATTACAGAAACATTCATGTAAAACCAGTTTTGAATCTATTAGTGCATTATTAATATATTACAAACCTTTCAGCAGATAATTTATCCGATATTCCTTAGACAACCTTGACCTTTACTTTCATGCAATGTGAATAACATTACATCACATCTACAAAGAACAATGTAATCATCTTTTCTATTTGAAGCTCTAAGACAGTCAACAGCATTTGATACAATCAGCATGTGTCTTGATACTGAAGGCACATGGTGACAAGTCTAACTGAATGTAGTTATTCGGCTGTCATGAAATGCACCTTATAGTGATAAACTTCAGCCATAAAATTGGAAGACTATCACATAAACATGTTTCATGAAGAAATACACTAAGAGAATTCAATGCAAGTTTATTGCTAGAAAACTGTGCTGTATTTATTACCGCACAATTTTTACAGTAAGCCAGTACTTGAAAACTCATTACATTTTACAGTGAAGTAATTACTGGATGCTGATTCCTTTATTTCAACCAACAATAGTATCTAATTATTGTACAATAAATTGAAATGCTGAGATTGGGGAACTGTGAAAAGACTTAGCACAGTGGGCATTGGTTTTAGCTCACACAGAATATGTTGTCTACTCAGCTATAATTTAACTGGATTGTTGCTTGCACAAATATGCACAAAAGATTTTTCTTTTTTTAGCTGATCTTAGAAACTTGTTTACCCAACTGGTTATTCTGGCCTAATTACTCCACTCCAGTTATATTCCTTTCTATTTCAGTTCTGTTTACACGGTTACTGAAGGGATGGAATAGAGACTGATTTTAATCAAAAGTCATGCTCCTCTTGATGAGACAGGGAATCTTGTTTTATTTTCACTTGTATATCTCAATCAGTGGTACCCAACCTTTTTTCCCAACTAACACAAGCTAAGAAATAATATAAAAAATAAAATAAAAATGCAGAGAAACAAAGAAAAATTATATACAAAGATATAACTTTTCTGCTATATCCTCAATAGTTAGGCTTTTAATTTGTTATATACCTGAAGCAAAGGAGAACCTTTAAGGAACGTCTCAAGGAACGTGTTCCACTAAGAGGCAGCTCTCAATTATAAAAACTGAGATATTTTCTTTGAATACAATATATCTTTTTTCTTCAAAAAAGGGTAGTGATGTATTCACATTGCATGCCATACTTTGTTTTACTCATGATTAGTTGAATAATTGAAATGCCTGGCTACATAAGACATACTAAGTTAGAAACTATGGCTAACTAATACAATAGCTGGGTTCAAACTGAGTTAAAACCAAACAAATCACTCATGATATATGGACCTAATTTAATTAGAGTAAATGACGAATAAATTTTTCATATGAAGAATCTGACATACTACGCCATTTAAAATTGTAATAATCTATCAGTTATCTCAGAGTAATACAATTTTTGAAGGAAATGCATTTTATTAATTTTCTGCATATTTAAATGAAGTTGTAGTGAAATAATGCCATACAAGAAAATGGGTTTATGTTTTTCATAAAGGGTTAGTGAAATATATCCCCTAAATGTCACTTCTTTTTCCTTGTCATTATTTATGCAGTGATATCTAGCAAGTGAAAAAAATCCATTTCAAATTCCACTATGTTGAAATAAATTTCCTATGAGCATCAGATAATGACAAGCGATCATAGTTAAGATGGGAGAGAGCAATGTCTCCTCAATAGCATCCTTTGATTCTTTTGGCACAATTGCCTCTTTATGTTGCACCAACATGTCAGAATTCTGAAAATGTCTTTTATGCACTATCCTATAAAAGATATATGGTAAAAATCAAGAAATGTCTGTAAGTAATTTTATATTTTATGACTTGCGTCCCAAAAGGTCTTGAACTGTCAGATTGATAGTCTATCCAGTTTTATGACTTCCAGTTGTATTTATTCTTTGGTGTTTACAATCAACTGTGCCTACATGAGCTCTTGCTCATGAGGCTTCCATATTGCTAATCATTTTTTAAGCGTTAGCTGTGTTCTTCTGTTTGCATCAATCCCCTGAGATTCACCATTAGCATGAATCATTTTTTTGAAAATGCACAGTGCAATATGAACTTCTTGTTCAGTCAGTTATTCATTGTGATGGAAAGAAATGATGACCTTCACAGAAGTAGTGTGCTACAACTACATATCAGACAACATTACCATCATTGTCTGATCGCGAAGTTTATTTCTGTTTCTTTCCATTTAGCAGAAAAAAATGCTTCTGAAAATGTTCTTTTCAAAATCAAAGCCCAGGAAAGTGTATTTGATTTAATATTTTAAAATATACTTATTCCAATTTAAGAATCTATATCAAAAACAACAAAGATACACAATAAAAACACTCAAAGCACATAGTGATTAAAAATGCTATCTACTTTTGGATATAATTATGTAATAATATACTCATGTATTAGATCACACTATTTCCTTTTGGGGCAAGAAACATTATGAAAAATGAAGAAATAATAGAGAATAAGCCAATGAAATTAAGGCATAAGAGAAAAGAAAGTATCCAGTTTACATCAACAGTATGCATTATGTATTTCCATATCATTCATTGCATCCATATACTAATTGTATGTTACATTTTTGTTGTTTAATTATCTTACTTCTCTCTTTTGGAGGTTATCATGAATTCAATCCAATAAGAACTTTCTCTCTCTTCCTTCTTTCCTTCTTCATACATTTTACAATTTGACCCTCATTCATTATGCACAAATGGCCAACTCATTTCAAAATACTTTTTTGTACAAGTCACTCACTTTTATTCAATTTACATTTATAAACTACCATTCATTTTTTATTCTTTTTTTCTCATTACACCTCATGTTTTAGGAATGCATAGTGTATACAAATGCATAGTGCAGTTGTTCTGTATTCAAACTATTTTTATATTTCTTATTATATACTTAATTTTTACTTCCATGTGTAAGCCATTTTACATACAGCCATTTTTGCTTCTTTCAAAAACATGCATTACTCACAAAAGACTGCAAACTACCCCATTAGCTTTTTATTCAAGACTTAAAATGTCTCCATCTATATTTAATAGACACAAATTCATCTATTTTGGGGGGGGGGGTTCTGTTGAATGTAACTCCTTGCTTTTTGATACATTATTTTTCTAATTCATATTCCTTCCTGCATTACACAATTTATTTAATATTTGCTGCAAATCATTCTGATTCTCAGTTAACAACACAACATTATTGGCAAAAGCAAACATACATTTCTTGGTCAATGTCCCTCTACCATTACCACAAGCATTCTTTATATTACATTAAAAGACTCAAGAGGACATTAAGATCCTTGTCTTATTCTCTATACAAAGTTGAAGCATCTAAGCATTTCATTAATTCTAATGTGCACTTTATTATACTACCCATACCACATTTAATAATTGACTTTCAATTTACATACCCACAGAAAATAAGTGAAGCCTATTCACTTTCTATATCCTTTCTCTAAATCAATAAATCTAGTAAAGAAACTTAGATCATATAAAGCCAGAAATGGTTAAAAGAACTTCTACATTGTTAGGTGTGACCAGTACATCAGTGTCTTAGTAACTGAAACCACAGTTTAAATTTTATAAACTTCTGCCATATTATCAAGATTATATTCAATCTTTCTATTTTATTTGACATGAATATCCTTTCACAATATGCATGTAGAAATTCCATGTCATTAACCAAATGGAACAGAACAGAACAGAATAGAATACTGTATTTGGCCAAGTGTGATTAGACACACAAGGAATTTGTCTCCAGTGCAGAAGCTCGCAGTGTACATGCAAAGCAACAGAATAATAATAATAATAATAATAATAATAATAATAATAATAATAATAATAATAATAATAATAATAATAATAATAATAATAATAATAATAATAATACCAACAACAGGGGGTAGTAAAGAAGATAAGAAAGATAAATAATAATACTACAGCCGTACTCCATGGATAAATATACGTAGACATTAGACTATGAGGATTAGGTGTCCTTGTGTCTAGTGGTTTTGATCTGCAATGCTCTGTAGCATCATCCTGAGGGGAGGAGTTAAAACAATTTATGTCTCGGATGTGAGAGGTCTGCAGATATCTTCTCAGCCCTCCTTTTGACCTGTGCAATGTATAGGTCTTCTATGGAAGGCAGGTTGATTGCAATTATTTTTTCTGAACTCTTAGCTACCTTTTAGAGTCTGTACCTGTCCTATTTAGCTGCTGTACCAAACCAGATAGTTATAGAAGTATATATGACAGATAATAATTCCTTTGTAAAACTGTTATCAACACCTCCTGGAGTTGTTTGAACTTTCTGAGCTGATGCAGGAAGAACATGATTTATTGTGCCTTATCGACTAAAAAGTTAAACATCATTTTGTTTGTAAAGCTGGCCTCAAAGAAGAAGCTTCTACTGAACTCAAGATGTTTTTTAAATATTTAATTTAGGATTTGACTGGGCATATGTACACCTTTAAAAACCAACACAAGGCAACCAAATAAAATCAACACAACAAACCATGTGAGATAGCCAAATTTTGCCAAATTATTTTTATATCTTTTTCTACAGGCCTCAGAAAAGGGAATAATCATGATTTATGTAAGGTGCCAGGAAACTAAATAAGAATAAAATAAAACTCTACTATTTGCCTTTCCTGAATAAGATAGAAGCAGAAAAATATGCATCATTTGTCAATAATATTTCTTATCCATTTTATTTTAACAGTTACTGAACATCTTGAGACAATGAGAAACCTTTCTAGATAGAGGAATCTTTCTAGATATCAATATCTAGTACAGTATCATCTCAATTTTTCATAAAGCAAACCAAAAATATAAATTAGATATTTCATAATGAATTTGTATTGCTTTGTAACAAATTATATTTTAGACATGTAGCTCTCCACTTATTTTATTAGGAATCTTAGAAATACAAGAGTGTAAAACCAGAGACTATTTTTTATCTTCTTATACATTAAAGGAATTATGCAGAAAAATCCTACGGGATCTGGAATATCATCTTAAACAATGAATTTCATTTTCTGAGAGTAGATCTCTCTCCCCATTCTATAAGAATGAGATCTGGAAAACACAATGGATATACCAAATCATAGAAAAGTTGGTTAGCATAGAACTTAATACTAGACAGACTGGAACACTAGGCCCTATCTAATAAAACAAAATTTAATAGTGAAAAAAAGTTCTACATTTAGGCAAGAAAAACCAAATGCACAGGTACAGAATAGATGATACCTGGTTCAATAGTAGTAATTGCAAGAGGGATCTTGAAGTCCTAGTGGACAATCACTTAAATATGAACCAGCAGTGTGCTGCAGCTGCCAAAAAGCCAACGCAATCCTAGGCTGCATTAATAGATGACAGAATCAAGATCATGTGAAGTGTTAATACCACTTTATAATGCCTTGGAAAGACCACACTTGGAATATTGCATCCAGTTTTGGTTGCCATGATATAAAAAAAGATGTTGAGACTAGAAAGAATTCAGAGAAAAGCAATAAAGATGATTATGGGATGGGAGTAAAAACATATGAAAAATGGTTGCAGAAATTGGGCATGTCTAGTTTAATGAAAAGAAGGACTAGAGGTGACAGGATAGCAATGTTCCAATATCTAAGAAACTGCCACAAAGAAGAAGGGATCAACCTATTGTCCAAAGCACCTGGATGCAATGAATGAAAACTAATCCAGGAGAGAATCAACCTAGAACTAAGGAGAAATTTCCTGACAGTTAGAACAATTAATCAGTGGAATGACTTGCCACCAGAAGTTGTGGGTGCTCCAGTATTGGAGGTTTTTAAGAAAAGATTGAACATCCATTTGTCTGAAATGTTACAGGGTTTTTGCTTGAGCAGGGGATTGGATTAGAAGACTTTCAAAGTCCCTTCCAAGTCTGTTATTCTGTTAGTACTTAAGAAGAAACCATTTTTTCTTTCAGCATTATTTGAATCAATGGCTGTTACAGCTTGCCCTATAATGTTAGAATAAGTTAATTTTGATTATACTATTATATTAAGTTACAGGTAGTCCTTGATATAACACTAGTAACTTAATGACTCTTCAAAGTTATGACAGACCTCCCCAGAGTTCAATCTGGTTTTGAAGGTACTATATCTGTGGTCATGGGATCACATTTTGGGTGCTTGGCAATGGACTACCTTTACGGATTTTTGCAATGTCCCACAAATACATGAGTGCAATTTGTGATTTCTTTTGCCAGTTTCCAGTGTTTATTTCCGGTTTCTGGTAAAAAAAAAAAAAAGACCATTGGAAAAAATGGATCTGCTTAATGATCGCAACATTCACTTAAGAACCATATCATTTGTTTAACAGCTGCTGCAAAATATGTCAAAAAGTCAGGACCAGTCATGTTATACCTCAATTTATATCAATAATTCTGAGCTCAATTACAGTCATAAGTAGAGGTCTACCTATATTCGAATGGACCTAGCTTTTGACATAAAATAATGCTGGATTAAATATGCAAATACTTTTATATGGCACAGTACATCAAACCTAATCAGGAAGCACAGTATCTTATATGGCACAGTACATCAAAACTAATCAGGAAGCACAAAATATATATGATTTATTCCTGCAAAACACAGTTATTTGCTTGAGTTACCAAAATGACAGAAATTCCTTCCACTGATTTAGATAAAATTGTGGCATTTAAAAGTCAACATTAATAACAACAATTCTCACAATATTTAACATTTTCAGTATTTATTCTGCTGTGTCCAATAGTGGACAATATAGTAGCTGAGAGTTGTCCTGTTGTGTAACTTGGTTGTTTTCATCCAGGAATTTTGTACACAAGAGAACAAAGTTAACTAGCTGTTTATATATAGTAGCTTGGTCTGACAATCTTGATTGGGGTTATATTTTTTTCTGATTATGGCCTTGTTTTTCAACCTGTGGGTTAGTTGCCAGAGAAAATGTGTTCTAGGCTGTTTGTTTCCTTCCTTGACTTACAGTAAATACTTAAATGGGTTTATCTTCATGTGTCTGTTCTGTTAACATTAATCATTTCCAAACATTTGATCAAACAAATAGCCATCGGTAAATGTACCACACAATCTTAATTTTAGTATGCTACACCCAACAAATACATATCCACCAAGCATATCGGTCTCATTCTACTGCCTTTTTAACACTTTTTTAAAAAAATTGCTTATTGCAATTCAAGTCAGCATGTTGCTTATGGAAAATAATTACTTGGTACCTTCTCCCTATCAGATCGGCAATTACTAGTCATCAACTACTAGTCAGTTGTTGAGTTGCTACTGTCTCATCTACACAAACCTCTTGCTGAAGAAATTTTCTCACCCTGTCTAATGGTAGCACTGACTCGGGATAAACCCACTGAACTGAAAAAACAAAAAATATATGTATATGAAAGACACTTCTAAAAACTGGAATATTTTTGGTATGTTGTTTTTCTTTATACAATTTAATTTTGCATACTTCACTCTAGTAAAACACAATTGTTACAGAAGGGCCCTGTAGCAAACTGTTGAGATGGCACTCTAGAGCATTCTAAATACGGAAGAAATATACCAGCATGCTTTGTATTTTAAGCAAAACAAACATATGTCACCTGTTCTTCATGATACCTACTAAAAAGCAATAAAAAGTTAAAAAAAACCTGATCAATTAAGTTACATTAATTTAGGAATGTGTTTATTTTATTTCAGACAATAGTGTAAAAGGGATTGCACTATTTGTAAACCATAATTACATTCATGCTGGGATCCTAGAAGACAACACAGTGTATTATTGGAGCAATGTATTGTCGATTAAATAAATTTATATTTATTTAATAAATATATAAGGCTGCCTGAACACAACTCTGAGCAATTTAAACAATGCCACACATCTTAAAAACATAACAATCTAAATAAAAGGAAGATTGCTGGAAAAGAACATCCATTTAAACACAATATAGTCATTATGCAGGCTGTCCATGGGATCCCCAGGGCTGTTGGAAAAGCTACATTTTCAAGGTCTTCCAAAATGCTAAAAGGAAGAAAGTTAACATTTATTTATTTTTATTTGTTTATTTATTGATTTATTACATAGCAGTAAATACAAAGTATCAATTCAGATATGTCAGTTTATTTGGAGAAAGTAAAATGTAGTTGAGGCAGCAGTAGAATCTCTCTTATAAATAGCATAGTTTTTCTCAGTGTCCCATTTCCAGACTGGTAAAATAACATATTTTAATATCACTCCTTCCTCTTAAAAATTCTGTGCAATAAAAACAATGAATATCTAGAAAAAGGAATGAGACAAAGCATCCTGTTCGTGAGACATAGACAGCAGAGGGATTGCAGGATACCATAAAAATAATGTAAAAGTTAACTGAAATTATAAAATAGGGCAATGTGGCTAGTGCTAGTTATATTGTAGCTAAAATAGGACTCAGAATACATATATATTTCCCTCTGAAATTAAGAGTATACTCCCAATTAAGATATACTGGGAATAGGACAATGGTAGCTTTGCAGTGGATAACAATCTATTCCATACCCATGAAAAAACAACAGTTTTTTAAATTAATGGTGTTAGTGTTGAACAGTAAAGAACAGAAACTTCTTTCAAATACTTTGTCCCTCATCATTTATCTGAACCACAACCAGATAGTGGAATTTTAGAAATAGGTCCAACAATTCATTCCTTTACAACTGCTTTCTAATTCATACTGTACAAACTGATCTGTCATATCATGATTTCTCTGTATTGCTTTCTAAAGTTAGATGGATAGCATATAATTTTAATAAATAAATAAATAAATGGTGGTTGACCAAAGAACCAAAAGAAAGAAAATAATGTTGGGTTTTTCAAAGATGAAATTAAATCTACTCTACAGATCCTGTAATGCTTTATTAGTAAACAGTTTTTACTATTTTACTATTAAACCCAGAATACTAAAGAAAGGTACATGAATGTATTGTATTTTTAATATTAAAAAAGAAGATTAAAATAGAAACTCTTACTAACTTTCTGATTTGCAGTGGATTTTTGTAAAGTTAATTTCCAATAAACTGTATATAGGATTCAATACATAGTTCAGTTTAAACTTCATGATTGATAGCAAATACTGAAATATACAGACTCTTATACCATAATTTCCATAGCCATACTTCGAAGAAGATGCAATGCTTATATTCTGTAGATAAATGATAGGGATAAACACACTCTTTTATATTTAAACAAAAAAGTATATGTTATGATTAAAAATATTTCCCTGTATTAAGGCGAATGCATCGCATTTCTATTAGGTTTCAAGTCTGGACTGTAATTCAAATTAAATTATCTGACACGTAAACCTGATTACTTTGAAAAATTTAGTGATTTGTATTTGTAAGTCAGTTTATCAATATAAGATCAATATTCTTCCCATGCCATCAAGAAAATTCCCAACTCTATTATTAAACAATCATGTTATGGGGGCTAATGCCCCACATTTCTAGATTATACTTTTTGGTCCTTGTGTCAAATCTGGTGTTCAGATATCTGACCTGAAACTATATACAGCTTATATACTATGTGTATTGTATATATGTATACATATTCATATACTTATGCAATGCTTAGTGCCCTTTAGATGTGTAAGAAAAGCAAAAAAATCTACAAAACTGCAAAAGATCAGAAAAGTGTGCTTATTTGATATCATAGATGAAAATATAGCTATTCTCTAAGGCAAAAATATATTGTCTACCTCAAATTTTGTATTGAAGAGAGATTTACTCTTATTTTCTGCTGATTAAATAAATTCTTTGAAATCTTAGATATTACATTGACAAATACTCGTCCACATAGTGTAAGTGGCAAAATTGTGAAGAGAATGAGCTGATATAATATGACAAATAAAGAATTAAGTACACCAATGCATAAGCTCTTAGCCATCGCTTTCCACTGGGTTTGCATCTGTATGCCTAAGATTAGGGTGACATTTGCTTTTTACTAAGATGTTTTGCATAATTTATGTCTACATTCCTTCACAAGTACACAAATTAGCAGGGAAGATGAAAGTTTGCTGGCCAAAGATTTGTAGAGCTGCTGATTCTCAGTGGTAAGTGCTTTGGGAAGTATATCATGAAAACTATAAATCTGAACTAACTATAAAGGATGAAAGCAGCTGAAATAATAGACTGTCTGAAAATGACCAAAATACAGATTTGACTGTACAGGCAATAAAATGTGGTGGCCCCTTAGATTTTGTTATAGATGCAGAACTAAAATATCAACAAGCTTCATAAAAATCAAAGCAAAAGGCGCAACCAGAGTTCAAAAGGCATTCTATTAACAGAAAGTGTCATCTGAGTTTAGAATGCAGGACTTTCAGGTTTTAATTGTGGAGATGTTTGTATAGATATGTGAGAAAGACACAAAGAAAGATGATTTATGATGTATAATAGTGAAAAAAGTAAGGTTCTACATTTAGGAAAGAAAAACCAAATGCACAGGTATAGTATAGGTGGTATCTTGCTCAATAGTAGTAACTGTAAGAAGGATGTGAGGGTCCTAGTGGACAATCACTTAAATATGAGCCAGCAGTGTGCTGCAGCTGCCAAAAAAGTCAACGCAGTGCTAGGCTGCATTAACAGAGGGATAAAATCAAGATCACGTGAAGTGTTAATACCACTTTACAATGCCTTGGTAAGGTCACATTTGGAATACTGCATCCAGTTTTGATCACCAAGACGTAAAAAAGATGTTGAGACTCTAGAACAGGGGTGTCAAACTGCTGGCCCACAGGTCGGATGCATCATAGCGAAACCGCGCCCACCCCATTGCCAGCAATGGCAAAAAAAGTCGTGATATGTCGTGACATGTCATGTGACTTGCGAGTTTGACACCCCTGCTCTAGGAAGAGTACAGAGAAGAGCAACAAAGATGATTAGGGGACTGGAGGCTAAAACATATAAAGAACGATTGCTGGAATTGGGTATGTCTAGTTTAATGAAGAGAAGGATGAGAGGTGACACGATAGCAGTGTTCCAATATCTCAGGGGTTGCCACAAAGAAGAGGGAGTCAAGCTATTCTCCAAAGCACCTGAAGGCAGGACAAAAAGCAGGACAAAAAGTAATGGATGGAACTAATGCAGCAGTTGAAAGGGTTTTTTCAATTGCTAATGATTTTTGGAAATTCCAAAGTTTTGTCCAATGTTCCTGCCAGAATAAGAACATTGAATTTATTGCAGATGGTTTGTAATTTCACCCTTGGGACATTCTTACTAATGCTGCATCTTAAAGATTTGAGCCAAGTTTAATTCATAATTGCCTTTAGTTTTTTTCATCTGTTTTTGGCTTAGATGAAGTAATGCAGGCATTCACCAAATAAACTAGAATTTGTTGTGAGCATCTCCTTAAATACAAACAGCTCATAAGCCGGACCTACCTATATTAGCAACCACATTATTGATGGCTTGTACATACCATTTTAAAGATATGATCACATTGGTTCAAGTGAATGAGATGCTCCTATAACCCAAAATGCATGCTATTAATTCATCCCTGCCAAAATAGTTGGTTATTTTCATCAGACTTAGTTCATGATGAACTTAGAACACTAAGTTCTGTTTTATCAAATTAATCATGAAGACAGCATAGTAGGCTGCCATAGGGGTGAAAAATTGTGGGATAGCTCCCCCATGTTTATATACTGCAGGTGAGTATAGTAAAGATGGAATATTATTTTTTTTGTCTACTTGGGAAATGATGTGTTGCACTTTAATAGAGGAGGAGACAACTTTTGCATATATAGTATGACATATATTGAGTTCCTTTTGGAAGGACTAGCAGTGGGAGATAAATGTCTAATACAAGTGCATATGCTGCCTTCAACATATATGTGTTTAATTGATGGAATCATGTTACTGACAAGATAATGAATTGCAAAGAAATTGTTATTAATACATAAGTTAAACATTTTGTTTCTATTTCTTTACAACTGCTGATAAAAAATGGCCTAGCTATGTTCAAAGTATACACACAAGAGAACAGGCTTAAGTGAGGGGGAAAGCATTACAATTCAATCTATTTATGAATATGAATGAATATGTCCATAATTGCCCAGTGTATTTTAACAATGATATAGAACTGTGCTATGAGGAGCTTACAATTTACATTTCTTATGCTTGGGGAATTAATGACAGAAAGAAAATGGATTGAAAAAAGTAGATGCAAAAGTAACATTAGATAAATATGAGGGTGCAAAGTTCCTGCCAATTCGCCTTCGCTGCAGACAACTTGCATGTGCAAAGTTTGCCGGCCGGGTGTTTTGGCGCGCTCAGCAGCAATTCCTATTGGCTTTCGAAAGCCAATAGCGGGAGTAGCACAGCTCATGCAAAAGTTGAAAAAAAACTATCATAAAAAGGTGCCAGAACGCCGTTCTGAGCTTTCTATGAGAAAAAAAAAGCCCTGCAGATTTAGTCTTCAAATATCGAAAAGGAGGACATGTAGGAGGACACTTTTCGAGGGAGGACAGAACTTACAAAAGGAGG